>WBMV01000309.1:1830468-2040468 GCA_013396655.1 Campylorhamphus procurvoides
AACAAAAAGCAGGCCCGTGAGGGGGGGCAGGCGCCCGCGGGATGCCGTCGTGCCCGGCGCGGTGCCGGCTGCCCGCGGCTGCTCTTACCACGTAGGAAGTGAAGGCGGCGGCGGCGGCGGCGGCCGGGTCGGTGCCGTACTGGAGATGAGAGTTGTAACCCGGGGAAGGGGCGGTAAAGGCGGTAGATCCGGCATAAGGGGAAAAAGCGGAGCCCGAAGAAGATCTCCCAAGTTCATCGGTCCTGGGTCCGGAGATCACGCTGGTGCTGTACGCCGGGCAGGAGTAGAGAGCCAAGGACGCTGACGGCTGGTACAAGTAACCCTGAGGATACGACATGGCCAGGCGCACACATATACCCGGGAGCCCAAGGCGCCGGGAGGGAGCCGCCGCGCTGCCGGGCTGGGGCGGCTGCGGCCGGGGCTTCGCGGGCGCCTCTCCGCCCTCGCCAGCTGGGCAGCGGCGGCACCTTGCTCTGCGCCGGGGCTGCTGCTCCGATTTCGCTTGCAGCCGGGCACCGCTTCCTCCTTTTTCTCCCCCACTTGCTTTCCCCTCTCCCCCCCCACACACTCTCTCCTATCTCTCTCTCTCTCTCCCCCTTGCACTGGGGGGCTTTTTTTTTTTCTCCTTCCTCCTCGCTCTCGCTTTCCGAAGGGTCCTGCCAAGATGCTAAGTTGGAAATTGCAGCTCCTGACGCCTTCTGCGCGGCCCGGCGAGGCTCCTCCTTCGCGGGGTGTTGTCAGTGGAAGGACTGGCAGGACCCCGCTGGGCTGCCGCGGCCGGGCCCAACCAGCGGGAGGGCTCCGCGCTTCCCTGGCCCTCCCCAGCGCTCAGAGGCTCAAGTGCGCCGGCTCCTGGATTGCAGTCACCTCCGAGCCATTTAAGATCAGCTCCAACTTTCTGCACGTGCTAAATACCGTGCGGAGCCGCGCTGCGCCGGAATGCAAGCCAATCAGTATATGAAAAAAAATAGATCTTTAATAAGATTTATTAGCCGCGCGGCTCCCCCTCTGCACAGTCACCCCTCCTCGTGCTCCCTGCCCCTCCCTCCACTAAATCACTGGAGGTGGGATATACGAGGGGGTGGTGGTGCTGTTAGTTTTGCTTTTCCTAACAGAAAAGGAGATTTCCGTCAGGTGAAGCGCCGCAGCCCGGTCCGGTCCGGCAGCGCTGGGCTGTGGGGCCAGTTCCCCCGCGGGCAGGGCAGCTCCTCCGCCGGACCTGTTGCGGGGCTCCGGCCGGGAGCGGGGCTCAGCGTCGCCGAGAGCTCGGATTTAGTCTTTCCCAGCGCCGGTCTCGGGAGAAGGGAGATCCGGAGGGGAGCGGCGGGGGCGGAGATGTGTCCGCAGGCACCGCTCAGAGTGAGGGTTTGCCCGCGGATCTAAGGGCATCCTCGGCTTATAGAAGGGTCGAGGCGAAAGCAGATTAAAACCATATGAACCGGGATAAATCCCCGCCGATCAGGAGATGTAATCTCGTATGATTCCACGAGATATATTTCCCAACAGAAACATATCCCGATTTATTCCCTTCTCGCTTTATTTCCCCTCGAGGCTGAGGCAGAGCGCTGCTCCCGCGGCCTCGGACCCCTGGCCACCGGGACCCGCCGTGCCCTTCTCAGTCGAAGGAGGGGGGCCCAGATAATTAGATTTATATTTTTAAAATTTATTTTATTTTGTAACTTTCCCATTTTCCCGACCGTAAAGCTCTCACTTCTGTCCCTAGCGGGACAGACGCGGAGACAGCGAGGGGCAGGGGTGCGTTTTAAATCGAGCAGGCCGGGCAGGAGCTACCCGTGTCTCTGCGGAGGCGACACCGACACCGCCCCGCTCCCTCCCTCCCTCCTCCCTGCCTCCCTGCCTGTCCCCGGGGCTCCGTCCCGGCCGCAGCACCCACAGCCCCCCATCTGAGACGGGCCGGGGCTGTGCGGGCCGGACCGGACGGGTCCGGCGCCTTCTCCGCTCTGCCTTCGGGGGGACGCGGCACGGGCGGGGCGGGCGCCTCCCGCACTGCCCTGCACTGCATACACCACAGTGCCCTGATCTGCACTACAGAACACTGATCTGCACCACAGTGCTCTGATCTGCACTACAGTACCCATCAGTCCGCGGCCTCTCCAGTCCCGCCCCCGGCCGTCCCGGCGCATGGCTGGCTGCCCCGGCCGGCGGCGGGCGCTGCGCTCGCTCCCGGCCCCGCGGAGCTGTCCCCTCCGTGCGAGGACGGGNCGCGCTGGGGCGCCCCCTGGCGGGCGGGGCTGGTGCGGGGCGGACACCGCGACACCGCCCGTGCTGCGGCAGCGGCGCTCGGATCTCGCTGCATCCCGCTCTGTCCGGGCGAGCCGCTCCTCTCTCTTCTTGCACCCCCCCTCTTTTTTGTTTGTGTGTTTGTTTGTTTGTTGTTTGTTTGTTTGTTTTAATTTAATTTTTTAATGTACAGTGTACGGAGTTCCGTCTCTTTCAAAGTGCACGCGGCTCTGCCCCGGTAAGCGGGACGCGTCCCCGGCTCTCACGCTCCCTTACATGCTCAATCCACACAGGTGTGCACTTTCATCAGTTTTCAGCTGCACGGTGTCACCGGTGTTTGTCCCCGGGTTCATTTTGCGATCGCTCTGAACCACCGTATTTCTTTTTCCACTCAAAGGCGCTTCTGTCATAATCCTCTGACAATCCTCCTTGTTCGGGGAGTGAGATATTATCTGGTCAAGTTTTATACATTTAACATTCATTTTATATGTGAGTAGAATAACTAACCGCTTTTCCGTGCTCCTTTCTTTGCAGGGAGAAGCAGAAGTTTAAACCATCTTCCCATGGCATCTGACTTTTTTGAGGAGGAGGTAAGGTTAACGTCATGTAAAATTACCCTCTTTATTTCTGATGTTCCACTAATCTTTCTTCTGTAGGCGTACATTTTGGAAACTGGTGAGTTCATGCATACTTTCATGCATTGCAACATAATACCAGAGCTGATTAATAAACGGTAGTGATAGGACTCTTATGCCGTCAGGATTGTAAGTGTCTATCAAGCTGACATTCTCACTACATTATGCCACTATTATATTCTTTGCCGTTTTAAAAGAACTGTAGATAATTATTCAAGATATTGAAACATTTAGTTTATAGTTCTATTGCTGTGGTTGTCACCTTCACTTTATATCAAATTTGAAGCTCATTTCTTAAGGATGTCTCTATTTTCTGCTTTATTTGCACATTGATAGCTCTACTGAATGACTAGTCACAGCAACTTTTTCCTCTGATAGCAGCATATTAAAATGTGAAAGCCTAAGACTAATCTGCTTTGCAGGACTTTTCAGCTCTGCGGTTGAAGGGAAATGAGAAGTTTGTTTCAAGACCCTTGTTTGTGTTGTTCTATCAGTTCTGTGAACAAATGCGGGGCTTGAGGATACATTTGTTGCTTCTCCTCATTTTTACTGAAGGTAGGTGCATTTGAAGGTATGGGTGAGTTCTTGGTGTATGGAGTTTGTGTGCTTTGCAGCCAGTGAAACTATATCAGTGCAAATTGATACTAAAATTCTGGACTTTATATATTTTTCTTGCAAGTTCCCGGAAGATAAATTATTAATTTATAATAAATAGAAGAAACACCCTTAAAATCCTGCTTAACAATAGGAAGGATTTACAGGCTGGCTCTGCACTCTTCATTTTATTTAAATTAAGGCATGTGAACTTAAATTCATCTTTTATAAATAAATAATTTACATAGCTACTTTTATAACCTTCGGTCTGGTGGGCTGGTCTTGCAAAGCTGTTTAAAAGGATCTTTGATTAGCTTAGTAGTTGGACTCCTGTAGGGTTTTTGACATTGGAATTGAGATAACTGCACAAAATGTGACCCAAAGTGTAGTAACATTTGAATTTGCATGTTTGTTTTTCTACACTGGTTTATTTTGCATAATTTCATTTAGAGTGTGCAAACATATGTGGCACAGCATAAAATAGCTTAATAAATTAGTGCATGAATATATAATAGGGATCAGCTGTGAATATTTTCTTTCTGGGAGGGGGAAAAGAGGCAGAGTGATCTTGAAAATAACAGCAAACTATTCTAAAAGTACAGCCATTGGTAGGCTCTAACTGTAAATGGTTTGGTTCCAGGTGTCTTGTAGTGAATGGAGTTAAACTTGGGTATCTTGGATATGATACACCTTAATTTAATTACTTTAATAGCTACTTTCTGTTGAAACTTTAAAATCTAACGATCCTGCTTTTATTGCAGTCTTTAAAGATCTAATCATTCTTGTGTGTGTCGGAGATGTAAAACTTAGTGCAAGGAGAGGCAACAGATTGGTTCCGTCATACGATTTTGTTGGTTTTTTTGAGAGTACTTAAAAGATTATGATGGATAATGCTGTCTTGCCAAAGAATGCCGACACAGGTGTTCGTCATTATCTTAATTAAGATCCTGAGAAAATGTCATCTTTCGGCATGAATTATGAAGGGAGATGCATTAGGAGATCATTTCAACTTTTTTTTTCTTTTTACAGGGCTAGATGAGAAGGAGACTGTTTTCTTAAAACCTTTTTGATATTTCTTTATCAGAATACCTGACCTTAAGACACTTACTGAATAATTTGTTTCTCCCATTCAGTTTGTGAATATATTACCAAGAGATCTGCATGTGATGTTAAAGGGAATCCTCTTAAAAATAAAATTAAAAAGTAATCCTCCTCCCATATATTGTGTTTTGTATAAAACTGTCCTATAAAAAAATACCCTGAGATGGTAGTGGAAATTGCTGCTGGAAGCATCTGATAAGAGATGTTTTATACAGTGTATTTAAAAGTATTAACAACTCATAACAGAGAGAAATAAATCCATGTGAATATTCATTTTCTTTTAATTAGGCATGAAGAGAAAAAAATTCTCTTTTCTCATCTTTACACTACCATGGAAGTAAAACTAATTAGCATGCAAAGAGGAGGGAGGGGCCTGTGTCTATGTTAAATCAGTACATTATTAACTGGGCAAGAACTAAAAAAATGCATGTAAAATATTGGCTCTAAAACTTAGGGGCACTTTCCAGCAGATACTGCTGCTAGCTTCCCTAACATGAAGTGCTGGGAGTTAGAGAATCAGTAAGAGCAGTGGAAGTGCTGGTGTTTTGTGGCTCTTAGCCTAGGTGAACAGCTTTGGGAAAAGCTCTCTCTGCAAGACACTCTCCACTGCTCTGTTGTTTCCTTTGCCTGCACTTACTTTGCCCGAGATGCTCCTTGTTCGCACTCTGTTTGTGGTCTGAGTCCGAGGTGTAAACTTGTGAACACCTAGAATAACTCTTCTTTTCTGTGTCTAGTAATTGAGTATTAGGTAGCTTAGATAAAGTTTCATTTTTCTCTCCAAGCCTTTCTGTCTAAAGTCATGTTTTGTCTGCTAGAAGAAACCTGATTTTCAGTTTCAGGGTTTTTTTTATACTGTTTCAGCAAACCTTTTTAGTGAATGGAATAAAACACAGAAGTGCAGCTGGCAAACCTTTTAAGCACCTAGTTATTGTATTGAACGTGTAACTCCAAAGATCTTGACAGTATCATGGAAGAACCTGAAATTGTATTTCAGTTCCCTAGAAGTTTCCTGTAATTAACTTAAATGGCATTATTTGCTTGAATTTGTTGGCATAATATGGACTAAGTTAAGAATGTCTTTAGGGTTTATTTTACTTACAGTTCCATGGACGTGCAGAAAATAGACTCTCAGTGAAAAATGAAAAACTGGTCTCTTTCATGTCTAAAAGAAGCTTTTCACTTAAAGAGAACCCTGTCTACTGTTAGTTGGTCCTTATAGCAAATGAGGAGCAACTCAGTGGGAAGGATGGCTGTGGCTCCCCATGCCATTTTGTAGGATGTGTGTGTGCCCAGAGCTTCCCATATGGTGGCATGTCCCCTTTTGGCTGCAGGTGCTGCAGCTTGGTGGGAGCTCCTGTAGCTGGAATCTGGCTTCCTGTGTGGGTGTTAGAGGTGGGTGACTTTTAATAGCAGCGTTGTGTTCCAAAGGTTTTACGCTTTATCTGCTTTACTTACATATATTTGCAGTCCTTATGACTGGTGTTTGCAAGAGCTCAGCAGTACCTCTCTGAGGAGAACCATAGAGCCAGGTAGCCTTTTTAGCCTTACACCCAAAGAATTGTTTTCAACCATTCATAATTTCTGGGTTTTATTCATATTAGAGCCTTTTAGTTTCTGTCTCTTAGTGTGGATAATGCAGATGTGAATGATTCTTGAAGCTGGATTTTTGCAGATTAGTGTGAATGTATTCGTAGAACCAGAACAATTTTTTTCTTTTAATATATAAATCATTGTTTGAGGGGGAAGAAGCAAACCACTTGGACTTTTCAAGGCGAATATGGATCATTATAACAGAGTTTACTGTGCTAATAAACTTGGGACTGATCACTGTCCTACTTTTCCCAAAGGAGATACATCTTCCTGAGCAATTTCTTTTTTCACAATGGAGCAAAACCTAGCTCTCTCTTTTTATAAGCACATATTTTTCACAGTATTTCTTAGCACTTCAAGCACAGATCGAGAATGCAGCGTTTACCTCTGAAATAATCTCTGCTGACACCTACAGAAATTTTCATGCCCTTCAGATTTAATTTTCTATAGAATAATGCATGGTATAATATGTAGGTCCTCTGTTTTCAATTAAGCTGTATTAGGTAACTATGGTCTTCTTTCATATCCCATAGCAAAGTATCAATATCCAGATGGCAGTGTGCTGGGATAAAAGATAGCTACAGGCTTGGCTGCTACTGTAAAGCCAAGAACTAACATTTTAGCCTGTGTGATAAATAAAACCAAGGCTGAGACTCCTGGCGTATTGGAGTTGCACTAAATAATTCTACAGCGCTGTTTATTACCGGTTTCATTGGATAATATGCAGCTGTAAAACCTGCTTGAAGCTTTTATTAAGAGTACTCTGTCATTATAAAAAGGTGCCTACAACTTCTTTATGGTATTGGCAGTGCAAGAATTACTTTGTTTGTGCTGACTTTCTGGCTGTTGTCTAGGAAGGACCTTACTGTCTCCCAGCTTCTGTTGGCATTAGGTTCCATGAATGTCTCCTGGGAAGAGGACAGCTCTGTAGAGTCTAGGTATCAAAAGTTATTTTGAAGGTATTTTTTCTCTATGATTTTTCTTAAGTTGATTTCAGTATTTCATTTATTGCTTCTGTTCCCTGTAGTATAAACTGTGCTACTGTGTACCTGAGTAAAACCCAAGCTGAGGTCACCCAGATAGATCTTTGAGAGGAGGCTGCAGAAAGGCTGAGACTTTTATACTGACTGAGAAAGGGATGGGAACACTTGGTAGCAGGCAAGGGACTAGACCTGGGCTTGTTTTCTCCTTCCATTTCTAGCACTTCCTATGACCTAGGTTTGTTTATGTAACTTCAGCCTCAGTTTACCTAGCTGGAACTCTCTGCCTATCTCAGACATGTTCAGATTTAAATTGGTGTCCATGCTCGTATGATTGTTAGACTTGTCCTTTTGAACAAGAGCAAGTTGTTAATGCTATTACTGATTCATTAGGGAAATGCTCTTAAACTTTCATATTCCACAGATCTTTGACTTCCATAGGCACCTGTTTGTGGTGCACCTCTTGGAAAATGTGGGATTGAATACCATCCAGTGGGTTGTGGTACTAACATAGTGTCTGTTGGGTTTAACAAACTTGCTAGATCAACAGATGAAGAAACACTTGCATTGCCCAGTCTGTAATCCTTGTTTGTCAGAGACACATGCTGGCTAAATTAGTGACAAATACTGTATTTTGTTACATTCTCCACTCTCCATATTTTGTCTTTATAGAA
Organism: Campylorhamphus procurvoides; assembly: GCA_013396655.1. Taxonomy (NCBI): domain Eukaryota; kingdom Metazoa; phylum Chordata; class Aves; order Passeriformes; family Dendrocolaptidae; genus Campylorhamphus; species Campylorhamphus procurvoides. Next base: position 1,838,284 of record WBMV01000309.1, read on the forward strand.
TGCACCCCAGAGCAGAAGCAGTGGGATCTGCAGTGGGGAAAATGAACCCAGCAGTCCATACTATCCTGTACCTGCCTGAGTATGGGAAGAGACCTCACACAAAGCTAGAATGCATCTGGAATTGCAGATCTTTTTAACCACATTAAGTCCTATTCAGAGTTAATGGTAAGTAATCTGCTTTGTGTACGTTATGATTCATTAAGCAAGGCATTACAGTAGCAGTACTCTCCTTTTGGTAGTGGGTTCAGTCTCTAACAAAATCCAGAATTAATGTTTCCAGATACATCAGCTTTAGTCCTGTTTCTGCTGAGAAAATTACACAGTGCAGGTGACGAGAATTGTAATAAGTATGCTCTTCTTTTCTTTCTATTTTTGTCCTCCAGGTGATCTCAGTGAGATGGTCTCAGCAATGTTAAAGAAGGGAAGAAGCTAATTGGAAGGCAGGAGCTATTTCAAAACAGGATTTTTCTTCTTTGCATAGTGCCCAAACATGAAGACTTTACAAACTTCATTAGGTAGAGTATTCCTAATAGTGTAATATCAGTAATGTTGGATGATGTAATTCTGCATTGCTATGTTGTTTGGTGATCATGTGGAGCTACATTAAATAAATGAACATATGCCAGTGGCTTAAGTGAACACTAGGAGTAAGAGCAGTAAATGGAGAAGGTGGGTAATAGAGGAAATGCTAATACTTTTTTTAAGCTTCTGTCCTTTCTTTTTTCAGCTCTTCCCTAACATGTAGTTCTTTTGTTTCTTGATAAAGGTGGAATGAAGAAAAATATGTTTTCATTCAAGAAATTGAAGCTAGTTCCACTTTTTAACCAGAAAGAGTTCCCACTCCTCTCAGCTGTTACAGGATCTTAGTGCTTTGTCCAGCAGAAAATTGCATTTACTGTGCTGACCCATAAACATCTGTAGTGCCGCAGCATGTGCTGCTCTTTCTTCTTAGGGCTTCCCTTGTCAGGGAGTGGTTGTGAAATGTCTGCTGTGGCACAGCCCTCTGTGACCCCTTGCATGAAAGGATGGAATTTGTGAGTCCTTTTCTGTCTGGAGCTTGTATGAGCTCCCTCCTGAGCCCAATAGTTCTCAAATATTGTAAGAAAAGATCTGACAGTGTTGTCTGGGAGATGTGACTGACTTAATTATTATTAACATTTATTAAGTGCCTTACAATGGAGGGGAAGAGTCATTGCCTTCATTTTTACAAATAAGAGAGCTGGCATGTAGGAAGAATGAATCTCTTCTATCTTTGGCGATTCTTGACCCACCTAATTAGGTGATTGTCACAAGAAATAACAACCTGGCTCAGGGGAATGGCACTGGGGAAAGATGCCGGTACGTTCAGTATGGCACACTGCTCCTCCCTCAAACTGTGGCTTAATGTAGCGAGCAGGGGCTTCCCTCTGTGAGTGCTGGTTGGCCAGTGAGGAGATTCAAAAGGGCTGAGGAGCCTGAGGCTGTCTATCGGGTAGCTTCATTAGAGATCTCATCCAGGGAAAAAGTGAGGTACTGCAACTCATTTCGAGGAGCCACTCTTGTTTTTAGCAATTACTCCCCCCCCGCCTCCTCCTGCTTGCTTTGGCAAGAGAGCAGCCTTTCCCCACGATAAGCTGATCCGCTTCACGGTGGATATTTGCACGTAGTTAGGCTCTAAGGCACTAACAGTTTCTCCTGGTCTAAGACTTGAGTTGTTTGGGTTTTTTTTTTAAATAGTTCATTTTGCTCAGAAAGAGTATCTGTCCAGCTGTGACAAACAATAGTGGTTTTGATGCGTATCAATAAAGAGTTAGAGATGTGTGTTTTCCACACAGAAGATAAAGAGACTTAAAGCCTGCTTAAAAGGAAGGCAAACCTTGGAGAGGTTTACTTAGATGTACAATATGCCCTATTATTTAATTTTTAAAAACAGTATTAAGGGATTTTTTTTCAAGAAAAGAGAAAATAATTTCATCTTTTTGATTGCATTTTTTTCTTAGTCCCACAGTTGTGAGATAAATATTCAGGAGTTGGTAAGGTTAATGTGATTAAAATGAGTATGTGATAACGGGCTCTGCACATTAAAGATTAAGAGCTCAAATTATAGACTCCAGAGTGAAACACTCCATGAGCATTTGTGAATTTTGTTTGTGCAAGGAATGCAGGTTTAGGCCCGTGGTTGCAGTTGCACAGCAGTTTCATCCTGTCTGCTGCTTTTTTGTCTTGTCTGATCTGCAGAGAATTCTTTCAAACACTGTAGTGTCAGGGTGAAAATATAGTGGGGGGGAGGGACAAATGAGGAAATAATTTCAGTCCAAACATTAGTGTTACTCTGTAAAAATAGATTAGTTTTACACATATTATTCACATTTACAAAGATCAGTTTGTAGCATTCTGACCACAGTAGTTAATTCTTTATATATAAATTGATCCTTTATTCAAAAGTAATTCCATATACAACAATTACTCTTTAAATGCAAGTTGAAAATACAGCAAATAATTTATGTAGGTTATGACTTTCTTTCCCTAGCACTCTGCAGTGGTTCCCTACCCTAAAATTGAGTCAGTGTGTACTTAATGAAAATTAGATGTGAAATGTAATAGGTGGAGGACAAAGGTGGAGCATTGAAATCCTTATTGCTCTTAAAAAGACAAAGGTACCTCAGATAATTCTCCTTTCTTAATCTATTAAGAGTTTGATGCATAATTCTGTTATGAGCGATTTGGAGTGAATGAAACTGAAATATTTTTAAAAGTAGTATTAGTACCAGGTATTATTTCTTGCCTTTTATGAGGCCTAGTTTTGTTTTAAATTTTAAAATGCTTTGCATTTTCAGAGGCTAATTTCTAGACAGTCTTCCACTGAGAAAGAAAAGCATCTTGGACTTTGGTGGAGAGGGGAGCCTTGCTGTTATATCTGTGCAATTTCCTAATGTTGCAACCCTTGAAATAAAGTGTTTGTTTACATAACAGCAATGGCATTTCTCCTCCTCTTCCTTGTGGTTTTGTCCAACTAGATGTTATGAGTGGCAGTTGCAGTGACTGCTAAGTGTTTAAATGATGACACCATTATGTGAAGTGATTTTGAAATGAGAGATTCCAGCCAAGAATTACATCTGCTCTCATCTCCTTCAAATCATACTCTCTGGCTGTGCAGATTATGATTGATTTGTTTGTGACAGATTGCAGGAAACAGTCATTGATTTTTCAATATTTTACCTTAAAATTATTTACAGTTGTAACCAAGGGGAGGTATTTCCATGGGCTGTCAGCCCCTGAAAGACTGGGATAATATTCCCTGCTCCCTGACAAGACAAATTACCCGTAATGAGTGCAGTAGCTGAAGGGTATACTTTTATTTTAAAATATGTCAATAACCCCAGTGACTAAACGAATATTGATTCAGCATAATGAAGCCTGAGTAATGTGAAAATGAGCTCTTCAAGGAGCATGGTAAAGACTTTCTTTTTAGCTTGTAGCAAGAAGCTTTTCATTCTTTACTGTTAGGTAGTTGAAATGTGCAATCTTAAACAAGTCATCCTTAAACAGTAGTAATATCTAGAATAATGTAACAAAAGAACTTAAGGGTTTTTTTTCTGTTTTTTTTCTTCTTCTTTTTTCCCAAGTTTTTTTTTCTTCAATTTATTTCAGCAGATCAAGCATTTAAAGAGAAAAATGCAAGTTATCCAGGGCAGAGATAAAATTACCATTGGTGTAAATGTCTTTCGCAGTAATATTCTTCAGCCAACCTAATGGCATTTTTAATGGGGATTCTGAATATGGGCATTGAAATATATCTAAATAAACTGTAGATTTAATTTCATATTATTGACTTCTTGGCATACTGATGTGTGTTCTGTGTGATCGGTCTAATATTCTTGTCCTTTACCAGTTTAGAATAGCTGGTTTATGAGCACCTAGATATACTATGTTATAAAACTTAGTTACCATAGTGCACATTTTTCTTTCTGCAATGTGTAACGCTGCATATTTCTGACAAAATGAGAATTTTTCAAGCAGTAATTCATTTAAATTACAGTAATTTATGCAGTGCCATAGGTGTGGTGTGGAAAAGCATCTAATAGATTAATACGAATGTACTTCAATTGTTCGGGGTAAGGATTAGACTTAAGACCATGTTGAGGTACAATTTTTTTTAACATTAAAAGTATTGAACAGTTAAAAAAAAAGAAACAAACCACACTATCATGTGAAGGATCAATTGGTCATTTGTATTCAAGAGCACTGTGCAACAGTGGGAAGGCTCTGCAGAGGCACTGGATATAAATAGCTGTGTAATCCAGACATATACAAAAAGATATTTTCTTGAGGTGTTTTTATATAATGTGTCAATTATGAAATAATGTCATAGCCAGAAGCATTTAGTGAGCATGTTTGGGCACGAAGGCGACTTTCCTTATTTTCTGAGGACTGACTTCAATTGCATCCAACTAGCTTGTGAAAATCTTCAGAAGGATGTTTTCCTATCAGCACACAGGTGATTTTTTCCAAATGTCATTCCTTTAGCACAGCTAGAAAGTATTTCAGAAGGCACTTGAGAACCTGTGGCATTGAGAGTTAAATGGCAACCCTGGAATGTGAGATATGTTCCTGTTTTTACTTTGTTTATTTTCAGAAAAAAAGCAGGATGTACATTTGAGTGGGTTACAACTGTGACTAATGGTAGTTTTGAGAGAGTTTGTGCATAGCACCTGGGGTTTCCAAAATACTGGGTGAAGTAGTAATAAACTCCCATATATAGCCATGACAACAGGAGAATTTGGGGCACTTGTTAAATGTCACAAGAAGTCTGTGAGTGTTCCAATGTTGAACCTTAATTTCCTGCTCAGTGGTATTTTACACATCCCAAGTTCTCTGCCTGTTCTCTTTGTTTCTGTACCTTTCATTTCTTCGGCCAACAGCAGGAGATGGGAGGAGAAGGTTCTTCTCGGTAGCTTTCCCACAGTGGCGAGGAAGAGGGAGACTGTTCAGGGCTGGGTGCCAGTTCTGATGCAGACTGAAGGGCAAATAAATGTTTGTTTTAGCAACATCTCTTTTTCCTGAATAACACTGCATGAACTCAGTGGTACCAAACTGAATAACAGCAGATACTGCTGACGGTGAAACCGAAGTGGGTTCTGCTTGCAAGCCATTGGCTTTGGTTCAACTCTTGCTTTGCTGCCTTTCCCAAAGATGAGTTTGCTTATTAATGTTTGCTTGCCTGACATTCTAGCTCAGGACTGAACCATGTTCTTGGCACTAAAGGCAGATGGTGCATTCTCGGCTCCAGAAGGCTGACAAGTGCCTTGCAAGCTTTGTGGGTGACACTGGCGGTTTCTGGTATCTTGGAAGCTCTGAGATTTATTCCCACACCTCTTCTTAGTGTTAGAAGTGTGACAATTGTGAGTCCACTTTCAGGTGATTATGGAGGAGAAAAAAAATTAAAACCCAAAAATCCCAGGTAATTAATATATTGAAAGTTCTTGTGGCATTTGGGGTCTCTCAGGAGCAGAACATAAATCCAACCATTGTTTGGTTAGGTAAAAATAGAAGCAGAAAACACTGTGAAGTGAAGGTCGTGAGTAAGAACATAGTAATCTCCTTTGTGGCAGAGAAGAGACTGTTGGTAAATCATGAAGGGTTAATATTTATGGGTTGTATGTCCCTCAAGACTTGGCAACTTTCGAATTTTGACTATTTCAGTTAAAATTTCAGACCTGACATGAACACTGTGCATCAATATGTTCCTGTAGTGGAAAGGTGGTGCAATGTTAATGGTGTCAGTGGTTTTCTGCAACAGTTCAGATCTCTTTACCTATTTAATAGTCACATTCCACTATGAATAAGGTAGAGACCAAACCCAATGTTTGATTTTTTTTAAAATTGGTATTATTTTTTTCCTATTTATCCAGCCTCTGTGTTATCTGCCGTACAGATCAGCCTACTAAAACAAGTTCATAGTTTAAGGGGTGTGGGAGGGAAGGAGAGCATGTTAATGTAGGTGATGGAAATTGTGCTTACTGGCTTAGCCTTCCCTGCACTCCCTGCCAGTTTGTTTGTTTGAAATCTAAGAGCTACTATGTGATGGAACCCAAATCAGAGCAGTCTGTAAATGGGCAGACAGCACTATGTAGAATTTGCTAATCTCAATGTCGTGGTTATTTGAAACCAGTTCTTTCCGCCCTAAACTACACATGTTGAAGGTATTGTTCCTTTCTATTTTAATTAATCAACAAATTATTGCTTTTATTGAAAGCAATTCCATCTATGCAGAATGTTCATGTTTTCTTGGGATGACCATTTTATGTACTAAAAGCTGTCTTTAACTTGAGAGCTGATAGTATCGCAGAGTCTTTGGTATGCTGGCAGATGGTTTATGGTGAACTGCAAGACAGAGATAACCCTAAAAAAATATGTGAGGGATCCAAGATGCTTTGAGAATCTTGCCTAACTGCAATGGTTAAAAAGGCATGGCTGACTTAATGCATGAGTGTTGAAATCTGTGTCTGGAATTATTGAAACAAGTTGAGAAACATGAACAGAATTGATTGTTGATTATTTTCCTTTGTAAATGCTGGGAAAAAATGTACTGTGCTTTGCTATGGCCTTTAAGGAGGGCCCACAGTGTCCTTTTGTTTTGTTTTGTTTTGTTAACTTATCTTTTAATATGAAGTGTCATTCCCAAAATGAAGTAATGTCCTTGGGCTGGTGGCAACAGCTGGAGTTGCAGAATTCATAAATAATTCAAAGAAGGATAAAGGGTAGGGGATTTTTTTTTGTCATTTGAATCTTTATTATGTGCACACATTTCATTTTAGATATGGCATCATTTGAATTCATTCGGTATGATGATTGCACTGACCTGTCATATTTATTTTGATGTCCCTTCGAAGGACCATATGCTCTGTCCTCAGCATGAAAAATGATGCAGGTTGCTAAGTGAAAAGCAGCTCCGTTCCTGTAGGGATGAAGACCCTCACTTCCCGTTGTCACGTCAGTAGATGTACAGCTGCAGTGCAGCAGAGAAGGTGGAGTTGTTATGTCAGTGCAGTGACTAAGTGGCAGTGTAGTCTAGTGAAAGGTGGAAAAAAGGGCAAGACTCGTTTGCATCAAGGTACTGTATGGCATTAAAAACTCAGCTGTCACTGAGGGCCAGTTGGTGTGAGGAACCTGGCATGTGGAAGATGGAGAAGACTAAAGCCAGCTAGAAATCTGCCAAGGTGGAGGTGTGCCATGGTAGCTTTAATGTGAGAATACAATTAATTACTCTGTATGTTGGAAGTGGGCTTGCCATGCACACAGCCTTCTGGGGTTGCATGGGATTTAGTCTGGATAAGCCAGGCTCGGATATTTTCCTTTACCCAATCCATGCTCTGCTTTCCTCTTGAAGCTGCTTGCTCAGCCAAATTAAATCTCGGATAATGTTTTTTTGGGGGGAAAATATGCAGTTGTGCTTTTCTTCTTTGTTAATTCTATTGTAACCATTGCATCTGGTCCTTCATTTACTTTGGTGGTATGTTTCTGTGGACAAGTGGTGCATTTTCCAGAAGTTACAGAGAAATCTGCCAGTCGCAACTTCAGCCATGTCCCATAAGTAATGAACTGCACAATAATGAGTAATGTCTGGTCCCTACTGGCTACACACATGGCTGGTATTAGCAATTCGTAGTTGGTGGATAACAGGACTCTGTTAATGTTACCTTTGTTTGCACTATTAACATGATAGGATTGCAGCCACCTCAGTATTTTCATGGTATAAGGTGTAATTGCAGCAGTGAGTGGTGATTTGTATGAAGTACGTGGTCCATTGTGCTCCTGCCAGTGGCAGAAGGAACCTAATTAAGTGCAGGTTAGTGAAATACAATGACTAGAACCTGTGAATAGGAATGATAACTGTATGCAAAATTGTTTCTTTTCTAGATCCTGCCATCAATGACTGAGCCTCCCTGAAATCTTCTTATCAGTTACTGCCAAGATGAGAAGGATAACAGGAAGGAGGAGTGCTTAAGTGGCTTTAATGACAGTTAATTTCATCTATTTATCAAATGACAGGTTGTTTTTTCCTCAAAACTCGATTGTCATGACAAGATGCTTTTGGAAGTCATCTTTGTAAAATAAAACTGACAATTTTTAGGCTACAAAGAGCTATTGTATCTTTCTATACAATGTTGTCATTATGGTAAACTGCTGGAAAGTCTTTATTTTTGAAGTAATTTAACTTGCATACTTCATTCATTTATTTGAATGTCTGTTGAATGCTGTGTGAAGAGTTTCTTGCCAGAGTTCTTTTATTCAATGGAATAGTTATTCTTACAATGCTCAATTTATTATTGTCTAAATTACTTTGCCTTAGCCTCCTGCAAAAATGTTTCTTTTTACTAATTCTTAAACAAATAAGGAATGAATGAGGCTCTGTCCCCTTCATGTTTTGATCAGCATATTTTGCCTTTCAGGAAAAGTGTCTTCAGTTTTTGGAATGATACAAAGTAAGGTGCTTTTCTTCTTTTTTCCCCCCCAACAGAACATGTCTTTTGTGTAATGATTTTTTTTAATATGTACATTGCCAAGATGCAATTACTCCAAGGAGAGAGAGAAGCTGTTGGGAATGTCATGTTATGCCAAATTAAGAATTATTAGCTCTTACTTTCTCTGCAATCTCTTCGACTAGAACTCGACCTATTGCATCTGGCGTATACTTTGACTCTAGTGGAACTAATGTGTCCTTGGAGTAGCATTTTAGAGTACCTTCAGATTCATGGGGTTTTTTCACAAGTCTGCTTTAAACTGCTGGGATTAACTTCAGAGAAGGCAGAGATACAGCCTCCTTTGTCAGCAGCTGTGTTGGTTAAAGAAGGAGGCTTCTTGCATGCTTGCTTGCTCACTCTCTCCTGGAGGTTATTGCCCTTGCTAGGGAAGCAAACCCAGATTTATTCCAGCCAAAGTTAATCATGTCATCAAATATTAGTTATCCAGCACCCTGGGGCACTTTGATGAAGGGGCAGGGAATACACAGAGCAGCTGTGAGGACAGCATATCTGGGAAGGGTGGTGTGTTGACAAGAGGGTTGTTGAGGGCTGGTCCTGGTGTAGCCTTTTCAGCAGGTGCAGTTACCTCTCTCGGCTGTGGTAAATATTGGACATTTTAGAAAGCTGTGCAGTTCTGTCATGTCTAATATTCACATTTCAGAAACATTTTGTATAATACAAAATAAACCTGTGCTCTTTGACTTACTCCTTGTGTGTGCCAGTATGAGGGGAGAGAAGTGGCGTGAGTGTGTGTACGTGACAGACACCTATTTCAGGAAAACATGTCTGCTTAAGGTATGGGAATGGTACAAATTTTTCCATTATCTAGAGAACATACAATTGTGCTTTAGTCATCAAAGAGGCTGCCTCAGCCAACACATGCCTCAGGAGAACTGCTTTTGACATGAGCTGCCTTGAGTGAAGAGGTGAGAACACCTCCAGCAGGAGTGGCTGCTGCTGCTTCTCTACAGTGTGTAATCAGTAGATGCTGGAGTCTGGTGAGGCATCCAAGCTCTCGATATTCCCTCTGCCAAAATTAGAACAGTTTGGATAATCTCTAGTACTTAATAGGCATACCGAGAAAAAATAGTGCACTAAACAGCTCCTTCAACACTGACCCTTCTTTGTGAGGAAGCTGTGGAGTGTGGATGCTCTCCTATAGGCAGCTGGAGTGTAAAAAGAGCGAGAGGCTTTCTGATCCATCAGAAACCTGAGAGTAACAATGCTGCTTGCATCTCCTCTCAGGGCGCTGCCCAATGAACACAGTTCAGTCACAGAACGGAACCTCCAGCTCAGCTAGTGTGGCATCCATTGTCTTCAAATTGACCTTATGGGACAGGACAAGCAAGTATGCACTGGCCATACTGTACCATATGTAAGGGAGGAAAGTAACATACTGTGTCTGAAAAGGAAGTGGTGTGTAAGGGGCAGGTGCTGCTTTGCAGGCATAGAACTGCCTGCCCTGACTGGTTTGTCCTTGGTAGCTCTACCTTGTCACAGTGCCTTCAGACCAGGGCTTGCATCTGGTGTTCCCTGAACCACAGCTCTGAAAAATAGTAATGTGAAGGGATCAGGCAGGTTGGGTCCCAGGACTGAGGCTTAAAGAGGGATTTAGGAATGCGCACAACTTAGAATTCACTAATATTTTAAAATTATATGTAAAAACAGTGTAGTTATGATATGGGACACCTATTACTTTTGAGCTGACTTGGTTATGTACGTGTTGAGAAAATGTTGGACTCTTCAGTCAAAGTCTTTCTTGCCCTCATTAGCCCATACTTGCAGTGTAGTGCTTGGTGTGTGCATAGTTCAAGGAGGCAAAGTGCCAAGCACATAGTTTCCAAAATCCTCAGCTTGCCCTGTTCCAGTCTCCACAGCAGTATGGGGAAGGTGGGGGTGGCTCCAGGTGTGAGAGCTGTGCGCTGTTCCAGCAGCCCAGGGTCGAGCCATGGCTGAGTTCTCACTGTTAGGGCTGCGTTCAGAAGGGATGTACCTCTTCCAAAGGACTGTCAGGTGTCTCCCCTGGCCGTGAACTAAATGGAAGTGTTCCACAGCTTTCTGAGACAGACCATAACTCATATAATTCTTTTTATCTTAATATGGACTATTGTAATACCAAGGTTAAAATGTTCAATGCAATGCTTGTGATTTCTGGTAATCTTTTTGCCTGCTTAAGTGTCAATACGTAGGTAACCCAGTACTGCAAAATAACATGTTTTACACAGAGCACTGTTAAGGATGTTACACTGATAACTAAAATTTTACATCCAGACACTTCAAATGATCAAATAATGAAACTGCCATACTGTTTATGTAGTGCTGAAAAGAAAACAAAACTTCAGAGAAGACCAATTTTCTTCTTATGAGTACTCCAAATAATCGGTTGGTTTCAAGTAGACTGCCTGGCTCTTTGGTGATTGCTGCAGTCTATCTGAATCTATCAGGAATCCCATGCATAATTGTATGTTTATTACTATAAATACATGATTTCTATGTATGTTCTCCACAAATATGTTGGACAAAACATAGTTTACCTCCTGAATGGGTGCTATATAGTTACTTTCTAACTCCTTTAACTTCACTTCTAACTGAATTGAATAAAAGGTTCATTCCTGAAAATAATCTTTACATCTGTAATGGGACACTTGATTTTATATGACTGTTTGCATGCTGCAGACATAGCAAAACATTTTCAAGGCAATATGTGTTGACATTATACAGAGATAAAAATCATTTAATGACAAACTAAGGAGTAAACTTTTAATAAGAGCAGTGAATCATTAGAAATTATTAGAAAGTGAATATTAGCTTTTTTATCTTTTGAATGAGGATGAAATGTTTTTATAGAGGTATATGTTTGGACAAAGGGCTGGGTGGAGTAGATGAATTCCTCACAGGCTTCTGTGGCTTTTGCAAGACCTGGGATCAGACTGGGTCATCTTAGCCATCCTTTTGGCTTGGAGGGGAGTGACAAATCTCAGTGCAGCCAATATCTTCATAGTATGATGGCAGCTTCTACGGAAAAGTTACTCAAAGTTATTTAAGCTTCTCTTTAAAAAAAGGACTGGGGGGGGTGGCATCGATAAGGATCCTGTCTCCTAGTGCCATGTCTTTTTCAAAGATCCTCTTCCACCTGACTACTTGGTTCTGCAGGGTGTTACATTTCATTGGTTTTGGTGGGTTTCTGTCATTCACCCATTCTTCCCCTACCCACTTTAATCAGACAGCACATGAACATCTTTTTTTCAGAGCAAATGTCTTCTACAAAGTGTGAACTTCTACCAAATGTAATGTTGCCTTGCTGCTAGATATAATTATTAGGTTTAAAATAATCTGACAACATCCTGCTGTGTATAAATTAGGTTCGTTCTGTACTAAGATTACTTAGCTGGCACCCATTCACTAACATGTTACAAGGAAATGATTGCAAGTTGATCGTATCCAGTTAGCTGCCTTTTTTCTTCTTAATGGGCTTTTTGTTGCTGTGCTGTCACCAAGGTTGAAATAAATGGGTGCAAGTCATACTTTTCCAAGTTCCCTACAGCCTGGGAAGATGGTGTTTGCTGTCCTGTACCATGGAAAGACTTGTGGGCATAAGTGTTTGGAGAAGGACATGGGTCGCCTGCAAATAGATTTCTGCATCTGGTGCACCTTTGGTTTTGGCTAACGGGGGTGTTTTCTGCTCTGTGGCAAGCAATACATTACCACTGAAGTCCAGTATGCTGGGTATAATTAGCTCATGTGTTTAAATAGGTGTTATTTTTTTACCTTGTATGTTAGCCTCTGTTCATTCAGAAGTCCGTGTTTTATCTGGAAAGAATACTGTGTGAATCAGAAAAAGGAGAAAAATTATTTAAAGTTACGTGCTAGTGTTAAGATTTTAAAACTAACTGTGAGGTCTTTATTTCTTTGTTTACGATTGATTAGGGTTAGAGTTTTAAAAGCTTAATGCGGACTGTAAGTGCTTTACAGTCAGTCACTGAGAATTATGGGCTTGGCATGACTCACGTTTTTGTCCTTCAGTATATCCATTATTGTTAGATGCTGAGTAGTCATTGCACTGAGATGACTGATTTTTTGGGTGTTTTACATTTTTACATGTTCAGAAAAATACTTTGTTAAAGCAGCTGCTGGGTGAATGGGGTAATTAGGGAACTGTACTGCTTTTATTGGAGTTGACACACGCTGCACATTCCATGAAACTCAGTATGTGAGCAGAATCTTTCCAAGATTTATTGAAGGAAGACATCTAGAGATACTGGGGAGCTTTTAATAGTAGTAAAGATAACTCCTAAGTTTTATGCTGTTACATAAATCTTGTCTTTAAGAGAGCTGTTATTGCAATACATTGCTTGTGTTTTTTGTATTTTGTCTGTTTGTGTATTTTATGTATGTACATATACATCTACACACAAATGCTTCACCTGAGCACTTTTATTTGACAATAATTGTATACACTATTTAGTATTTTTTTTTGAAAAAAATAGTGTTCTGACTGAGAATTTTAATTTGCTTAGTGACAAATCAGCAGTTTATTATGGGGTTTCTTAATTGTTTTTTACTTTAGATGAAATGCAACCCTGCTTAGTTTGAATTGCAGCTCTTAGTGAGTGAATGTCATGGTAGCATGTAAGGAATCTTACTTAGCATAAACTGGGGCTTGGTTTCATTTTAACTAGCATGATGAGTGCAACGTTCCACATGTGTGATACTTTTGCAACGTGTGATAAAATAGACGTAATTGTCCCACACAGTGACCAAACATGTTATAAAAAAAATTCCTCAAAAAGTCTGTTGAACAGATATAAATCAATATAGTAATCTTTTCATTATATGATCATCTTTTTCTTTTCCTTCCCTTTCTTTTTTTCCAGTGTAGTGGAGCAAATTTTTGTCCATCTGAGCATGTTCAGTTAATCTGCCTTTCCTGATAACAGTTCATATGTTTAAATAATCTTTGACATTTCTTGTTTAAAGTTACAATTATGGATAGGAGGCAGAGTTAGGAATCATACAGGTTTCAACATCAGAACACTTTTTTAACCTCCCTTCACATATGTTTTGTTTACTTGGCCCGTGGTGTGTGGAATTCCTCCCAGTGCCCTCCACTCCTGCAGGTCTCCATGAGGGCTGAGCACTCTGAGCACGGGGCCTTAGCAGTGCCCATACTCGGTATGGACACAGGCACAAAGTACCTTCCTAAAGAAAGGACCAGTCTGGAAAAATACCAGGGAAAAGGATTCATCTTTTGAGGGATCCCAGAGCCTGACCAGCACTATCAGAAACAGCCCCACGTCACTCAAGCCCAAGCAGTGCCAAGTGTGCAGATGCTGGGCAGGTTCATGGCCACGCTGTGGGATGCGGGAGGCAGGCAGGGCACTGGAAATGTGCTGCTGCTTTGGGAAACACTTCCAGCTTACAGCTCGGCCATCTCCAGAACCCTGCTGACAGAGAAAGTCTCAGTGCAGTAGCACAGTGGCTGGAGATGCCTTTTCCAAAAATCTTTTTAAATAGCAATAGTTAAGTCACAGGCAACTTTCACCTGGAAAGCCTGTGGCACCAGCAGACTTTAGGGAGACATTTTTGCTTCCTGAAATGCTTTGTAAGTGTTAAGGTCTTAGTGGTGCACTCTGGACTGGCTGTTTATCATCCCTATTTTGTATTATATCAGGATAGAACATTGTCCTTACTGTTGAATTATTTGTCTAAACCCATTAAACTTTCACCTGTATATTTTGGAATGGTTAAACCTTAAGCACTTTTCAAGCAATATGTTTGATTTACCATTATTGCACACTGTAAAATAAAACACACTATTAAAATACATGCTGAAAGAACATTATTCATCAGCTATGAATAAACATGTAGAAAAACAATTTTCAAAATTTTATTTTTTTTCTAATTCTACCCAGTTCATTTTGTATCACTTTTAATGTGGAACTTGGAAAAGAAGAAGTTGGTTTTCCTTGCCAGGATGCATAAGGTGCTGTTTTGTATCAGTGTTCTAAACTAGTAGGACTGTGTAAATGGAAAATATACTTTATAATTTTAGCATTATATTATGTATGCAATAAAAGTTCATTTTATGCCTGGATGAGCAGGCTAGATATTTTTAACTGTCAGTGTAGTCCAACAAACTCATTTTATGGACAAATCTTTTCATGTTGGATTCTACAAGTTGAAGACAAAACCATTTCTAAACTACTTCTGTGTTTTAATATTGTGAGTCAACTCCCATGTGTTAAAGTGTAAACTACTAACTAATCCATAACAGTTTATGCAGGAGAAAGTCGTTTAATTAACACTTTTAATTTCAGCTGTGAAAGAAGGTGAAAATGAGGTCTGGAGAATGGAGAGAGGCTTTGTTTTTCATTGCTGAAGATTCTCCGCACTGTAAATCTGCTGATGCCTGTGGTACATAGACCATCTCCTGCCTGTTAATTAGGCCTCTCCAGTGTGCTCTCTAGAAATGTGCTGGAGAAGTTTTTTCAAAAACCACCGCGCCGTCATAAATAAGGAAACGGTACGGTATGTAACTATTGTACACCACTCATTTGGCAGACTATAATTTAATAGAACAACAATGATCAGACTGGTATATCAGTTAATTTTCAAACCATTTTATTCCACACAAATTAGCTCAGGTCCTGGAGGGCAAAATGACAAGAGGTTACTCGTACACTATGTATTTAATTAATTGAAAAATGCTCAAATTGCTTTTACAGTTGTTATTAAAAAGTAGAATCAGTGTTGCCAGTGCTCAACCATAATTAGAACCCCGGGGAATTAAATATTTAGCATTAGTAATGTAACAGCACTTAGGACACAAATTTCTATTTTTGTAATGAAAGCAATACAGTGTAAGTGCAAATGGCTGAAACGACAGCTGTGACAAGCGAACCAGCCTGGGATATTTCAATAAGACACCTCGTCGGACAGCAAGTCTTACTGCATTACTCGTTTGTAAGAGATCTGTGAGTCTAAATCCCAATAGCCAGGCATTACACCCAGTATTTAGATTTCTAATTGCTCACAGGATGAATGGTTGGGCAAATGTCACGCTGTCGGTGGGGGAAGTGCGCGGCATTTTCCCAAATAACACAGTGGAGGTGCCTTTGGCCGTGCGGGCAGGGCTGGGGGCAGGTCCCAGGGCTAAGGAGCAGGCAAAAGAGACCTTGTTTGTTTTAAGTTTAATTACATTTTAAGCATAAGTGCTTTCAGTGATGCAACATGAAAAGTCGGATATTGGGCTCTAATGAGCTGTAGTGGTGGATGGCTGGTGACCCTGAGGGATTCATTCACTAAATTAACTGGATAACAGTACTTGGTTTGGGCATGGTAGGATGGCTGAGCTGTGCTCAGAAACTCCCTTTCAGAGCTGTCTCTTGTTCCTGTTTTCGTTCTAAACAGTGTGTAGCAACTTCCACAGCTGCCTACTACAACTGATCAGCTTGTCAGACGGTATTACATTACCAGCTAATAAGTAATAAAGCATACTTGACTTCATTTCTCTTCTGTTTTGTTTTTTTTTGGGGGGAAGGAGGAAAGCTTGATGGCAGTTGTGTATCTTCTGAATTAAAAAAAAAAAGCTGTATTTCAGCAAGGAATGTTTTTGCCTTTTTAAAGCACTGATTTGTTTTCCTAAAAACAGTAATAGAAAGAAATAGGACAATCAGGAAGGGAGATGGAATACTTGTTTTGGAAGATGCTTTTGTTCCAGCTGGCACCTGTTTGCAGGATGGATTTTACATTCGAGCTGAACAAGTAGCAAGAACTATCTAGATGGCACGGGACCAGGACAGCCTTTTTCTGGAGAGAAGCAAGAGGGACCAGCATCATGCCTGCACAGTACCACATCCAACACAGGCTGTAATGCCCCAGCTGCTGCTGCTGCTCTCCTGCCTTGTAGCCATTTGGTTCTACTGCGGGTCACTCTTCAGAGAAAGTTTATTTTATTTCTCCCCCCTCCCCCCCGCCACAAAAACACACTATAAACAAACAACTTTACTAAGTCTTTATCCTGAGATGTTTCAAATAATGGTTACAGAACAAAGGGCCCCAGGGGTGGGGGTTACACAACAAAGTGCCCCAGCACAGGTGATGGAGCTTCAGCCATCAGCCCCGCCCAGCCCTGAGCCTCCCTCCACCTGCACACACTTAGCCCCAACACACCTGCCCCACAACCTGGAGGTATAAAATCGCTCCTCCCAGGATGCTTTGAGCTCCTACTATGGGGGAAGTTTGTGAGGAAAGGGTTTCCTTTAGTTGTTTTAAAAGTTTAGTTTTTTTTTTTTGGTTGGTTTTTTTGGTGTGGTTTTTAGAGACAGTTTTGACTGTCAGATGAAGGTTTCCCTTGATGTCTGGTTTTAGCTGAAGTTGCTGAACTTGGGTGAAATGATGAGCAGCCACTGATGGAGCTGTGTCCCACCAGAGGAGTGACCTTGTAGGTACCTGGCTGAAGTCACCATATCCTGTGGGAGTTATGTAAGGTAACGAACTAAAGCCTCTTTCTTGCTGATGATCTGCTGGGGCACAGTAATGGTCTCAAAGATCAGGAGCTTCAGTTTTGTGTGTTTCCTGAGGAGGTGGAAAATTCTGAGTAAATCAGCTTTTCTCTAACAGGTTTGTAATTGGGGCTCAAGGTGTAGGAAAGAGCATTTCTTGAGCACGCTGAAACCTTGTGGAGCATCTCTGAGATTCCCTAGATGCTTGCATCCCCCCTACCTTGATTCACCTTGCTGAGCTTTTACCTGGTGACCAGAGGCTTGCACTGAGAAACCCTTTATGCTCTGTAATTTTTGTGTGATGCACAGAACAGGGGTACCTGAGAGCTTGATGTAACTGTAAATTACTGCTGTGTCTAAATAAACCTAATCAGCTCTTATTTTCAGTAAAATTGTGGCATTTCCCCTGTCCCCTTTCCTTTGCTACAACTAGAAAGCCTGGGAATGGTGCTGGGGTCTTGCCAACAGGCCTGACGCACAGCCAGACGAGCTGCACCTGGACTGGGGTTTTTGTCCTGGCATCTAAAAGCTGTGCTGAGCCTCTCCTGATGATGAGCAAGCAGCTGCATTGACATGATAGTAGCACCATTGCTGATTATTGTGTCAGTGATCTGGGATCTAAGAAGTCTCTGTGCTGGTTTGGGAAGGGGTTTTTTTTTTAATTTTTGTGTGTGTGTATATGGAGCTGTTCTTTCCTAAGGTTTTTGAGGCTTGGATCTTGTCTGTCATTGCCAGGATATGTTCCTGTTAGTCCTGCAGCAGTTGGTCTCTCCCTGAGGATGGGGAAGGAGGGGAGCTGTGGGATTTGCTTGCTTGGAGATTGGCAGCTCTAAAGGGGTTTCTCCCTTCTGCTTTATTTTTGTTCTTTGGCATCTCATCTACCAGTTTCTGTGCCCGCTGTGCCCAGTACTGTAAAACATACAAACCCTTCCTTGTTTGTCATCCTTTAAGTTGAGGATAAAATGCTCTTTTCTGCTCTGAAATCCACCAGCATTGTCTTTGGAAGCACGTCACCAGCTACTCTCATCACCAACTTCTGCCTTAAAACATACACTGAAAAATTTTTGCAAAGGTTAGTCCTGCCAAAGGCCATTAAAATTACTTTTAAATCTCTCCAGGACCTTGTCTGCTGCATGGTGGGTATGACTGCTATGGGCTCTCTGGTGGGGGAGGAAGAAGGTAGGCAGAGCTGAAATGACTGTTCTCCCTGGGACCTGCTTCCCATCCAGCCTTGACCCTAAGACAGGGTTTGGTTTTAGCACATTTCATTATATTTCTCCAATTAAGATAATTTTTTCAGGAAATAAAAATGTGCAAAGTATGTTTTTTTAATATGCATTTGGACTTAGACTGCTTACCCTTTTTAAAGCAGCTGCAAATCCTGGAGGTGAATGTGTGGTATCAGTTGTAGCCAAGATTTTTGAAGCCTCCTAGCTGACCAAGCAGCCAGAATTGTACTGATGGTTATTTCTGGCTTTTAAACAAGTGTGAACCTAGTGTGAAAAAGAAATTTTAACCTGCAAAAATACCTGGGCACTGCTGGAAGCTTTCCTGCAGCTCTGATTGAATGACTCTTCAATTGCATGTTGGTTTTACCCCAAGGTATTGCACTGCCAGGCATTCCTGTGATGCTGTTCCCTTCAGCTCCACAGGTAATGGAGCAGCTCTCTGTTGATCCTATGTGAAGAGAAAGAAAACGAGCTGAAAGCTCATTTGATTGGGTACATGAGTCTCTTCCTTATTGTTTCTCTTTACATTGTTGCTTCTGTTGGTACTGATGTTCTTCTCTCAATTATTATCCAGTAAGAAAGGGACGTAGCATGAGAGGTTTTCTATTTTTCTGTTTACAACTGCGTGTCAAGGCAGGGTTAATTTCATTCCTCTGTTTAGATATTGCCTCTTATTTCTTAATGGCTTAAAACTATGCCATGAAAAAAAAAAAGCTTTACTATTTTTGACTTGTTGCTTATATCCTTTGTTGTATTTGTATTATTGAAATTATGTTTTATACACACACCTGCAGTATTATAGATCTCTGAATATCTCCCAGGGCTTTTGTTATGTGTCTTCCTTTTCTTGTTTTCGTTTCTTTTTAATAACCCCATCCTCGGGTAGTTGCTAGTGTTATTAGAGCCACCCTGCCACTGAAAAGTAATGTGAAGTTTCAAGTGATTCTCAAGCTATCTGCAGTTTCTAGGATCTGATTCTGTGGCTACTATGAGGTATCCTGCTTACAGATGTGAGCCGGACACCACTGGAGGAGTGGCAGCTCACCTAAGGGTGCCTGCAGGGTGGGACCCATGGAGAGAGAGCTTTGCTACTGCTTTGCTATAAATAGGGAAGCTGAACCACAAAATAATACAAAAACTTGCATCCAACAGCTTAGAAAGCTCTGAAATTGGGTTCCTGCTGTGTTGTGTTGCTGATCTACATGTTCCCAGACAGCTGGAAAAGTTGAACTCGTGTCACTGACCTGGCTGTATTAAACGAGCGAGGGGCAGGGTTTGGGGCTGGGCTGTGGGGGTGGAAGCAGAGTTGTGAGGCTCTTAATGTTACACTCCCATTTGTGTGCGTGACGATGAAATGAATTGGTTAATGAGTGCCTAAGCATCTGTTTGGCCTCTGGTAGATGCTTTGCCAAGGTTCAAGTTCCCAGAGGAGGATTAGCCACCTGGTCTGGTTTTCATGATATACTGACAAAAGGGACACCCACCTTTCATTTTACTGCAGAGGATGGCCGAATGCACAGGGTCCCCGGGAGGTCTGCGAGTTTGATGTCTTTTTGTAATTTAACAATTACTTTTGTAATTGTTACAATTTAGGTAACAGCAGAGCCTGCACCCACTGTGTGTTTTTGTAGGAAGAGTGACGTCTACTCACTGAGCTTGTCTCATGGTCTTGCCAAATAGGCTTAGTTATTTTTCTGTTTTCTCAAATGACACACAGCTCTTTTCACATAATTATCTCTCTTGCTGTATAATATATAAAATCAATAAACACCATAGGGCAAGAAGAAACGGTGATAAAAAGAAGGTTTAAGAGAAAAATGAGCATTTCATAGCCTGAACTTAAAATTAGGCTTTCTGAAGTGTCTAGATTGTGCTGCATGGACAGCATTACGAGTTGATGAAAGGCTTGCACTAAAAGGCTTAAATTTATTGTGTCTGTAGTATCGCTTTACGATGAGCTTGATTTAGTGGAAGTTTGACCCATCAGGCACACTACAGCAAAGGAATTTAGTATGCTTGAAAGACAGAAACATTATGCATTTGTTGCTAAACTTTGCAAAAGCTGAAATCATGTAACCAATATGGATTTAGGAAATGAAGAAAGTGGATGAAGTCTCGTTGAGCTGCAAGAAGGGTCTGGCTGTTTTTTTGCATCTGGGTGCCCTGCTGAAGCCATGCAGACTCTTATTCTGTTGTTGGTTTGTTTTGGGGTTGGGGGAAAAGGAAGGTGTGTTTTTTAACCTGTGACTTATTGGGCCTGTCTGCTGAATTTGACAGTGGTTTAGTTGCCTGGGGGGAAGAAGAGACAATATCACCATTTAGGCCAGCTAATTGCTCAGCTTTGAGCAAATCAGTAGTGATCCTAGAATGGTTTGTGTTGGGAGTGACCTTAAAAGACCATCTTGTTCCAACTCCTACTGCCATGGGCAGGGACACCTTCCGCTAGACCAAGTTGCTGAAAGCCCCATCTGACCTGGCCTTCTGGGGATGGAGCATCCACAACTTCTCTGGGCAACCTGTGTCAGTGCCTCACCACCCTCATGGTAATTCTTCCTAATATCTAGTCTAAACCTCACCTCCATTTCTCCTTGTCCTGTCAGTCCATGCTCTTGTCAAAAGTTCCTCTCTGGCTCTCTTGGAGCCCCTTTAGATACTGGAAGGTGCTATATGGTTCCTCTGGAGTTGTCTCTGCTCCAGTCTGAAAAGGCATGACTCTTTCAGCCTGACTTAATCAGAGCTCTGATCTTCATGGCCTTCCTCTGGACTCACTCCAACAAGCCCACGTTCTCCTTATGCTGTGGGGCCCGAAGCTGGACACAGTGCTCCAGATGGGCTCTCAAGAGAGCAGAGTAGAGGGGGAAAATCACCTGCCTTGAGGGTTTGCTGGACTGAATTTAGGTGTCCCTAGTGCCACTAAGTGTGCTGCTGCAACCTGACATTTTGGACAGCCTGCATATGAAGGACTTCTTTACAGCCTGTGTTTCCAAATCCAATGGTTGCCCTTCCCTGGCTGACTAAAGTTATTTTAGTCACATACTCTGGTACCACATTTTATTTGGCTTTACATAGTGGTGTTTAGCTGGGAGAAAAGGTAATGTTTTTGGACAGCACACTGGAGGACCTTTCTGTTGGGTTGGACTCCAATAGTGCAGGATGCTTTGCAGTTCTGAGCTTTAGTTTCAGAACTTTCTTGCCATTTAACACAGAATATTTTTTTATAAAAGTAAAATAATGATTGAATAGATAATCTGTGGAATGTGGCCAAGAACAACATGGTAGAAAATTATTTTAAGTCTCACAGTTGGTCTTACTGCACTGTTTTCTCTCCTTACAGTCCCCAAACAAGACATACTTCTGTAAGAGGTTGCAGGTGGGAGTGCAGGCACTGCATGTTTCTTCAGCAAAGGTTTGCTTTGCTACAAGAGTTCTTGTGACTTGAAAATAAGTGATGTGGCAAAACTTCATGGTTAAAAGGTCATGGAAAATAATGCACAGGGACCATTTTTAAGTTAAGCAAACAGCCGAGTAGTATCATGTAAATTACTTTCCCTTCTTTTCCTTTCCAGTGAAAACATTTGTTGGCGAAAGCATCTGAGAAGTTCTTCAGGTTTCTAAAACCTTGCAAGACCAAACATCTGAAGCTGCAACCTTTCAGCTGGGTGTAACAGGACCCACACTGCTTGGTGGGGTTTAGTGCTGCAGCTGGGTCCCTGAGATTCTTGAGATCAGTTTACTAAGGCTCTTTTTGGCAGATCATAGCCGACTCCCAGTATGTCTTTTACATACTGCAAAACCATTCATCGTTCATTTGATATTCACCAGCATCGGGTCGAACCCATTTTGTGAGTAGTTCTGAGTTTCTGCATGTGTTTTAAATATATTGGGCTTACCAGGAGTGAGGATAAGAAGTGTTGGGGTTTTTTACCTTCTGATTTTGTCACTTTTTCTGCTGGTTTGCTTGCTCTAGCAGATCATAAGTAGATTTCTGTGCTGTCAATCTGAAATGTAAGCCTAAACCAGACTTTCCTAGGTAATGGATGGTTTAATGAAACTGGATGAATGAAAATGTTTTTGATTAAATATGGCAAGAGTAGTAGATGTTTTTTTAAAAGAATCTCACTTGGCTGCATGCACACAACCATGGAGGCACTTAACAGATGAACTTTTTCACTTAATGTTATGTGGATTGTCTTTACTTCTCTGATCAATTTCATTATTGACCAATTTGCCCCACCTTCCAGTGCGTGAACCCACCTGGTCGTGATAAGTGCTGGGGTAGGTGTGTTGGGAAAGCTAATGGGATCCTTGTTGGCTGTTCCATCCCCCTTCCACTGGCAGTGCCTGCCTCTTCATGTTTGTAAGTGCACAAAGGGAGGGAAAAAAATCCTATCTTGTTAAAGGCTGAGCTTGTCTGCTGGAAAAATGCCCATTTGCAGGTGAGAAATTGTCTGTCTCAGTTAGGACAAGGGAACTAATTGTTTGGTCCTGTCTGGCTTTAAGTGCTTTGAGCAATCTGGGTTCTACAGCTTCCTCTGGGAGATTGTTGTTTAATACATGGAATGCCAGGAAGCTGGTTTCTTGCCCTGGGTATTCAATTTAAAAATGTTCTTTAATTTAATCTCATTACAGGAGCTGGTGAGAAAAACAAAATATTTTTCAGAATTGAGGTTTGCTGCTTTCTCAGGGTCCGTTAAGCAATCTGCAACTGTGTGTCTCCAGGGGAGATGACTGCAGGGGACAGCAAGGTTGTAAGGGTTCTGATGGACCTTCCTCCAGTTCCCTGAAGAGTCCTCATCAGGTTGGCCTTCAGGAGTCCTGCCTGGTTTCTCTAGGGTGTTATAACATGTATGACACATTTACACGTAATTACTTTGACCTTTCTAAGCCTAGTAAAACTTTGTCATGGAATAAAGCATGTAAAAATGTGGATATTTCTAAAATCTGAGTAATTAGTAGGAGATGAAGAATGTATGTGTGAGAGGTTCTGTCTCAAACACCTGGTGACATCAGCACCAGCCCTTGTGTGACTGAGGTGGAGATGAGGAATGGTCTTGCACCAGAGCTTGTGACTTGGAGACAGAATACATGAGTTTGCTCTGCCTTACACAGATTTATTTGGTGACCCTGTACAAATCACTTAACCTCTTTCTGCCCACAGTCCGTACAAGAAGGATGGTGTTCCCCTATCTCACGGAAGTGCTGGACACTTAATTCATTAGTGCTTATAAAGTGTTCTCAGGTCTTTTAGAGGAAAATGTTGCATTTCTATGAAGACTTAATGTTGATTCATGTACAAATTCTGAGGTCTGGGCCTTGGCCCCCCATTACCAGGATAAAGACTGTGGCTGACAAGTTAATTTTTATCACAGACTTAAGTCTGCTCTGTGCTATTCCAGGACTTCCAGAAAAGAAATTCACAAAAGATATTGAAAATAAATATTGAAATGTTTCTATTTTATGATTGTGTATGTTTACTTGAAAAAAATCTAAAAAAGCTTCCAATGTCTTTTGAAAGTGTTTTGACCCCACCTGCTAGCCCTGTGCTGATTTTGGTGTCAAGATGCTGAGAAAAGAAGTATTTTTTTATCCATATTTTATCTTCCTATGTTTTCTGACTAAATATACAATTCTTAAGAGATACTAGTTATTCAGATAAATGTTATCATAGTCAGCATGGTGGGGCATGTCATTTTCCATTGGCATCATGTCATAAGCCAGTGTAATATGTCAGAGGTATTCTATTGCACTGGCTTTGTCACATAAATGAGATGAGACAGGTTGCAAATCGAATTTACCATGCCTACCTTTAATATATACTAAACAAGTTACCAGTATAGATATGGCTAAGACAGTGTTGCTGAGATCTGGGCTCAGGTTATGAGGGACAGGCAGTTTGATAGTTACCTCTTGCTGTGTGCCTTGCAATATCCTTTATTAGCTTCAATTAGAATTCTGCTTCAGCTCAAAGCAAAGTGCTGAAACAGGCAGCCTGCTGCACATTTGGACAAGACAGAGTGGAGGTAACAGGGCATTTGATGACAGCCCCTAGTTTCCATTAGCTTTGTTAGGGCTGTGACTTCTCATCTTCAGCCACACAAAGTATGGCAGATCTGCCCTCTTCCAATCTCTCAGCTTCAATTCACACTTCTAGGAGGATCTCCTCATGTCTATCAGCAATACCTTGGAAAAAAACAGTTTGTGACTGTTATCAGATTAATTTGAAACCTTCAAAGTAAAAATGAAGAGTTGTCAGCTTCCTTGGGAAACAAACAACCACTCACAAGAAGTCAAGGTACACAGGGAAAAGTGCCCTCTGCCTGAGACACTTAAATTGCTGCTGTTTGCTCTGTAGTGAGCTTGGGTAACTTTAAGTAAAGACCTCATTCAGTCATGCTTGTTTGGAAGACTTGCTGTTGAGGAATAGCAATGAAGCCAAATAATTCACCCCACAATTAAATAAATTAGCATTTATTTCAGCAACCCACTTTAATCTTAATGTACTGTAAAGCGTCATATCTAATTATGTTAATTAAGTAATTTGGTAATTGTAGGTTGAAATAAGTTTGTAATAGAAGTGTTACAAACTTCTTTGGGTGACTGAGATTGTTATTACATCTTTTTTTTTGGGCTGGAAAAGGAGGGGCACATCACCTGTGCATGAGTCAAATACATATCTGAGCTCAAGCTAAGGAGAATTGAAATGCTACCTATACATTGGAAATATTAATTTCTAAATATTGAAGTATGATTCTTTAAAAAATTCTGTCCTGAAAAATATGATCATCTGAGGCTGTTGTGTCTGCAGCATTTAGAGGAGGAAAATTTGCACAGAACAATACTAAGAAATTCTAGACTGGGGAGAAGATGGAGGGAGGAAAGGGGTGAAAAAGAGGGTGATTACATGGCCACTAGGAAAGCATGTTCTCAGGGTACAAAGTTTATTCTACTGGCACAACTGCTGAAGCTGGGGAGGATGTTTTTACAGGAGATCACTGCACAGCCTTCCTTAAACTTGGCCTTGGGCTTCCATTGTAGTGCCATCTCATGGATATGGAACTCTCTAGGTACTGTTACTGTCTTGGCATAAATCTAAGACAATGACGTAGAGAAAAGGGACTTAATATTTATTTGCTGCTTCCTTCAAGAGCAGAGTATTTCAGCCTCAAGGTACTAACACAGGAACTGCTGGTGGCTGCAGTGTGTTCCCCTCTGTCTCCTACAGAGGGAATGCTGGTGGCTGGTGATCTTAGCAGTGTTGCACTGCAGGAAGGCTTTGAAGCATCCCTTTTTATTCCTTAAAAAAGTAGATATTGTCAGACTTCTGTTGTACGTGCTATTCTACCTCGGTTAGATCTTCACAAGCACATGTGGCTGGTATCATCCATGCAAACTGGAAGTTGGTGAAGTTGTTTTAGCATTTCAGTAGGTTGTTTGGTTTATAAAATAGTCAGAAGCATGGGAATTGTTGAGCTTCCCCTATGTAAGGCTCATTGGTAAAGAAACTTACAGGTATGCCTCTAAAATTTGGGGTTTCCTAAACACTTTTTTTAATGATCCGAATACCTTTTTCTTCTCTCCCAGTTTCTTGTGCTACAACTTGAATTATTATGAAGTATCTTCCAAATACATTGTTAGTCATTTTGCATTGAATATCTAATCCAAATATAAGGCATATTTTAATACTGAGATATCATTCAGAAGATACTACCTACAAATGCAGATGGAACCTCCATTAAAAAAAACTATTATTCTCATTATTCCCAAGTGTAACCTGCAGACGGCCCGCATTTGTTTGCAATGTGACAGACAGAAAAACACCTATTTGTTTTCTCAAAAAATATCAGCAGTGGGCAGTGTTTCCAGAAAGTTCTAGGCATTATGTGGGGACACAGGAGGGTTGACTTGGACTCAGATGGGTCCGGACCAGAATGCTGGATATGTGGGGACACAAGGGAAAGCTATAAAACCCCAAAACTGGATAAAAAAATTTCTGGTGGAGGAAAAGGAAGACCATCCAGGGAACTCCAGATGTCAGTAAATTGCTCATTGAGCTGCAAACAATGTTTTCAGTCATAACACAAAAGGTATCTGATGGCTCCAAAGGGATTTTGAGAGTTTTCAGTGGTCTGCCTTCCAAAGCACTTTGGGTATTGGATAGTTGGTTGTGCATTATTTGTCATTCTCCTGAGTGATTCCAATACAGTGTAGATGTAAGATCTCAAGCATGAGGAGGAAAACAGTGAGCAAGTCTGTTTGCTCTCTCTGCTTTAACAGGGTTTAAGTGATTAGCAAACCCACAACAGATGAAGGTATTTAAACCTACTTCTATTAGGGGAGGAGGTGCAGGTGTGTGCACTGAGATGAGGCATTGGCTGTGGGACAGTGCAAGGAGGGGTAGGCAAAGGAGCACAGAGCTCACCTGGAGGTGGGGAGGAGGAGGTGTGTGAGAGAAGGGAGAAGGAGAGGTCCCTGTGGCAAGGCTCTGAAGTTGAGCGTTGGGCTGCGGTGAAAGGGGAAACAGGGTGTGTTTTTGTTCCCTTGAGAAAATGCTTTTATTTTTTTTAATGTTTCTTTTCTTTGGCAAGCCAGGTCATGTATGCTGATACTCAGGTGTAAGAAGCGTGCATGTTTGTGTTGATCTTGGAAGACTCAGGCCAGTGAGAGTGGAGGCAAACGGCATCCTGACTGGAGAAAGAGCCCTGTTTTTGTGCTGTTTCTCCTTGTTTTTTCCCCTTCCCCAAACAGGTGTCTTCTCCTTACTCCAGTCTTGCTTCACTCTGCATGGTCAAGCACTGGGTTTTAGAGTATCTGTTTAAAAGCAAAAGTGGTTTTAATTTATTTGGTTTCAGTATTGAGAAATGGAAAGCATAAATAAAAAATCACAGACCTGCACCACTTCTTCCTTACCCCTGTGTTACTAACAATAGGAAAATAATTTTTGGGTGTGTAAGAGAATGAAAACCGTTTCAGCTGCTCCCCAGGCCACAGTCTCACCCATGGTCTGTCAGCATCATTCCATTCAGACAGGGTTCTTTAGGCGGTCATTTGAAGCTATTTTGAAATGTGATGGAAAAGCTTCATCTTTTGTAATTAGTAATCTCTCATCTATTAATAACTTTTGCCCATCTACTTTTTATTCAATGTTGCATTCAGTACTGGAGCTTATTTTCTGTGAAGTAGCTGTGTAGCACCAGTGTAACTTGGACACCACCCCCTGTCCCGGAGCAAGAGTGAGGTTCTGACCCCCAGTTGCTGTGCTGGAGAAGCAACTGTAGATGACGATCTGTGCAGTGCAGTGGCCAGGGGCAAGACCAAGTGCTTGGTTTTAAAGTGTAGCACTGTTGGCTTTCATCAGGCTGCAGGATGGTTCATGAAAATGGAGACTGACCTTCTAACATACAACCTCTTGGAGACAGTGACATGGAAACACTGGCAGCAATCTTTTATGAATGAAGCCTTGGGAATGGTATGAAAAGGAGTTTAAGAAGATGCTTAATGCAAAATTTAATCAGCTTGGGTGGATTTGTTACTGGAGATAGCTGTAAAAGATAGGTCCTTGCAAAGTGTAATTGTTCTTGGAGGTGGGTGTGTGTTAAACTTCCAAGATCATCACTTTTGTTTGCCTTCAACTTGAATGTTTGGCTCAGTTTGTTTTTGAGTAACTAGAGTGTTTGGAAGCTTAGGGTGGATAGAGAGAGATATACTACAGCTGGTAGTAATAGTAGAGCCTTTTATGCTGTCAATTTAACTGTTGTAAAACAATTAGGGAGAATTATGTTAATAGCAGGCTTTGTTCACACTTTCCTTGCCCAATTTTGCTTTTTTTTGTGACATGCCTTTCCTACCATGCTCTGAGAGCACATAAACAGTAGAGCTCTGTGTGTTTGTATTGTGTATGGTCAGTGTTATCCATTAAACCATGGCTGGATGTAGATCTTCTAAAATTTTCACAAATCAATTTTCCAGTGCTTTGGCTATTGCATTTTAATGTGGCTTCTCCTAAACAAACAATCATGTTTTCGGAAAGCTAAGACAGGATAAGAAGTGATTTGTATGGGAAATGGTGGCTGATTTGCTCGGACTGCTGCAGCTGTTTCCTTCTGTGATACAAACGAAACCCCTTCAAATCAATCGGATCCATGTTGGCTGAGCCCTCCTGCCCACGCAGAGGGGCAGCCGAGCTTTTCCCCCCTCTGGTGGGAAAGCAGTTGTGCCAAGGCAGTCTGACCCACGCTGAGATGTTGCTTTGTCTGTTGCTCAGCTCCTCCCAGTTCTAGGTTGTATTAGTACTGTCCATTAGTACTGTGGCTAATCTGCATAGATGTCTCTCTTGCAGACAATGCAGTCCAAATGAAGGGCATCTCTTGCTGCTCTCCCGTACCACATCGTGGCATGGTTTGCCCTCACCTCTCTCCCTTTCCACACCCACTCCACTCTGTCAGCTGGAGTCCTCAGCACTTTCTTGCATACTGTCAGCCTCACCTGTGCTCAAGACTTGGTACTGACCAAGAACAGTGATCTGAAATGAAGGAAGTAAATGCTTTTCTATCTTTTTCCAATCAAAATACAGAGTGATTACACTGAAAACAAGAGCATCATAAATTAGCTTTTTCATCCCAGTCCTGAGGGAGGGAATGATATGAAACTCTTAAGCTAAATTCTTCCCTCCCCTCAAAATAACATGTATGGTTAGATGATCCTTTAAGAAAGAAGGATTCCCAAACTCCATTTACCTTGACAGCTGTCACTTGGCACTTGTAGCTGTCATGGCAGTGTGTAGTTTTTCATGAATTACTGGCACTGGTGGTTTTTTTTTCTCTTTATCAGTCACTAGCCCATCAGCTGGGCCATTCATAATGGCTTCTGGCATCTCGTTGGGGAGATAAGTACCATTGAATTGCACCTATGAGTTCCCCCGCCTTGCTGTGCAACACTGTTTACTGATGTGCCTTTTCCTGTAAATATTACAAGCAGTGTGCTCATGGAAGGGATGCGTGGGAGTGGAATGGCTTCACCTTGTAACAGTTAGCTGGGGTGGCAGCTCTGCCTTGACTGATAATTCACAAGCCCTCTTGTTCCAGTTATTTTGCTAAATAACATGTAGATATCCCACTCTGAAGACTTGTATATGGTAGTTAATTAGACAACATTTAATTTGGCTTAACATTTTTGTCAGTTTTGTGGAAGTGAGCCTCCATAATTAGGGAATACAGATCAGATTTCTGTCAGACTTATAACCTCTCACTCTAATTTAATGCCTGCTCCTCTGGTGCTATGTCACACTGGGTGTGCAGGATTTCCCCCTCCCCACCCCATCTTTTCGCTTGACTAGTAAGAAAGTTGCCCATTTAACACAACTGACAGCAAATGGGATTGTTCACAGAGATGTAAGGGCAGGAACTGAGCTGGACCTCTTTCTGAGAAGTTGAGCTTCTCCCGCAATTTTTCTGTTGCTTTTCTGAAAGTGTTGGAAGTGTTTATACATCTGCAGCATCCCAAGGAAGTACTGAATGGATATAATCTGAGTTTATACTCAATTTGTGGATCAAGATACGATGTAATTGTATCATGAGAATATGTAGTAGTAGCTCAATGGTACCTGGTATTCAGATTGTAATCAATGCATCTGTTTTCTGCCCAGTAACATTGATGCTGGGCAGCACTTAAATTAGCAAAGTATATATGTTCACTCCTTTTTACTGTTATGAAAGATCACTCCTTATATTGTAAAGGTCACTCCTTATACGGTGGTTGTTCTCTTAGGATGTTTTGTGCTTGTTTGAGTCTGTTTTGTGGTTCCCAAAGACCTGACTTTTCCCCAAATGCAGTTATCAATATTGGTCTCTCTAAGTGAGCAGTGATAATCATGGCTTTAGTAGGGTACAGAACTGTCCAGTGTAAATCTGCTACATAGATTTATTGAGTGAAATTCTAGACTTATATGTGGTCATTCTTGTCTCTTCTGTAAATCCTTGAGACCATGCTTTGCATGGAAATCAACGTTATGCCATTTTGGTCACAGAACATTTCCCTTTTGTAGTAAATTATCTCCTGTGTCATTTGGAAAATCATACTGTGCCAAATTACTTTTTTGGGGGGGGGGAAGAGGGAGGGGGAATAGTAATGTAAAGTTATTTTTATTCAGAGGCCAGAAGTAGAAACAATTAAAATAATAATTGTAATCAAATATTTTATGTAATGCAGCATTGTGTAACAGGGTTGCAGAGCATACATCCAGGGATTGCATTAAAAGAAGGTATTGTATATTCTCACATGTCCAGCAATAAGTGTTTGCAGTCTGAAAAGATGTGCACTGCATGCTTTAGATGAAAATCCTTCCAATCCTGAAACTTGCAGTTTAGTGGGAGATGGAACATCAAATGTGTGGGAATGGAGGGAGTTTTAAAAACGCTGCCCTGAGCTTAAATTACGTGGATGTATAATGCTTTTTATTTTGTATATAAACACAATGCTAATAAGAGGAGCTTAGCTGTAGTGCCAGTGACCTCCCTCCTGGAGAGTCATACTCACTTCCCTGATGGGTTCCAGAGCTTAGAGCTCGCTGTGCT
Organism: Campylorhamphus procurvoides; assembly: GCA_013396655.1. Taxonomy (NCBI): domain Eukaryota; kingdom Metazoa; phylum Chordata; class Aves; order Passeriformes; family Dendrocolaptidae; genus Campylorhamphus; species Campylorhamphus procurvoides. The sequence continues at coordinate 1,869,090 of WBMV01000309.1, forward strand.
GCTGGGAGCAGCAGCCTGCACCAGATGTTTGGGAGGGCAAGAAAACCTTGCAATGCTCCAGTTTGGGAGTGTAGTCGGAGTCTTGTGGTAACAGTGAGTTCATTAAAAAAAAAAAATTAAATTCTTCCTCTTGCTGAGACTTGCTTGCTCATTTGATACAGAGTGTGTGCAGGTGTCTTTTTGTGTTTGAAGGAATCCTCTGCAGAAATAGATGAATGTTGCTGTAATAATGTGTTTTGCAGAATCCTTCCCTGAGAAAGATATTGTACAAACTTTGAAATGCTACAGTCTCCAGCATCATACATGCTTAGGATCCCTTATGTATCAAATATAGTTCATGGCAAAGCTAAAGAAGTCGGTGTCCTATTGAAAGGCCCTTTATGTCTTGTGTTTTCTTTGTTCAACAGGGAACAAAGTTTGTCATCCTGAGACACCAGACCTTTGACGAGGCTCATGTAACCTCTCACAGTGTGCACAGTGCTAACAAAGAGTCCCTGTCAGCCTTTGTAGAAGGCGTTGAGACTTCAGTCAGCATTGACTTTCCAGAAGATGAGGAGTGTGTTGGTGAAGTGCTAGACTGTGGTTCTTCGGATCTATTGGTTCATGGAGGAACAGAAGAAGCTCGGCATGAAGATGAAAAGATGACAGCAGCAGCATCCCAGAGGTTGTGATCACACAGGCAGATGAGGTGGGTGATAGACAATACTTGATGTAGAATTCCCTTTTATCTTACCTGATTTGTATTCTTGGCTGTGATCAGAAATACAGCTTGTTGTTTCTAATTAATTCTTTAATTTTCTTTTATTTGTATTTTGAATTTAGCAAAAGTCTATTTCATGTTGGAAACATTCTCCATCTAACCCAAAATACATTGAAAAAGGCTATTTGTTTAATCAGCAGGATTTTTTAATCTTATTATATGCTGCTCAAAAATGAATATTTCTTTGTATTGTATTGTACACATTTACATAAATTAGTGTTATCCTTGGTTATTTTGCAATCCATAATTTATACGCTTTTTAGTTTTATCATAAAATAAAATCTTGCCTCTGATATTCTGGGACCATTTTTAGCATCATAGCAAATTACCTTGGGAGGAACTATTACACAGTCAGTGAACTATCCTACTTGAGTTTAAAAAAAAAAGGGGAATTTAAATGTGTATCAAATGCTCAGCTTTCACCAATGAATCCAGTCTTTCTTTTACTGTAACCTGTAAGTCAATATTCGCAGGCTTTAGAAAACTGAAAATTTGTAAAAATTCTAGCAAAATTCATCAGAAAAGTAAAATATTTGTAAACTGTTTAGCTCTCTGAAAAAAATCCAAGATTTATTGTATCATTTAATTATTTTTGAAGTGTTAAGATTAGTTGCTCATCCTACCAGGTCTGCTTGTTTATATATTGTTTCTACAGAAGGTTCGTTTTGAATATTGCATTCAGAAATGTTGACAAAACATTTGTCAAGAATTCCTTTGAAGTAATGCTGCAAGTACCTAATCTTGCAAGGTACTGCTAAATGGAGCTCTTCTCTCTGGGACAGATGGAGGCCCAGAACACAAATGAATTGCACCAGCTCTCTGTTTCATCACCATAAACTTGAAATATAAAAATATGAATATATTTGCTACACCTCCCTTGGGATAACTTTCCTTTTTCTTCTCTAATTTTGCAAGTATTTGGGAAAAGAAGCAACTTTTCTGTTATTTATCAATTCTCTGCGTCTTGTGGGGCTTGCTAAATTCCTTGCCTAGCACTACTTTTCTTCTTTGTGCATACAGATAGGCAGGATGTTGTGGTTCAAGTCATCTGTAGTTTTTATTCAAGGCCTGGTGATGAATGGTGACGGCATTTTCTATTTTTAAAAGAAAATACAAATTTGCATGTAAGTTATCCAAGTCTTATGTAGATACAAATAAGGGCATTCCTAGATAATAGGAATGATGTTTACTGTAATGTCTTTCAGAGGAACAGATCTGCTTTCAAAGTATCTGTCTACCTCATTTGGGGCACAAAGCAGGATTTTTCTTAAAGCATTTATGCACTTACTACATGTTAGCTGTTACTTACATAGCCTGTATGTCATGAATTACACATGCAAGCAAGGATCTCCAAACAGTGAGGCTCTTGGTGTGCTTGGTTAGGACAAAACATGGGCACCAGAAACAGTGTCTGGGCCAGGAAATGATGTTACATCCCTGTGCTGTATGCACAATATCACCTTTTGGGTGGAAATTTGGATAAATTATGTAACATAGGATCCTTTATACAATTTTACTTGTCCATTTTAGCCATGAGGTATCTTCAAAACTCACCCCTAATTTTAGTGGGGATGCACTTCGCAAGCTTTGCTTAGAATGGTTTCAAGTGCTGACGATGACGATTGCTTTCTGCCTAAACCGGTGTATAAAATAAGTCTGGCATCATTGTCAGATTTAAAAGGGACTGAAAATCGCTCTCATGTAGGGAAAAAAGTCTTCCCTACTTGTGTAGTGGTAGAAATTCTTTGCTTGAATGGGACTGTAGAAGTAGATGAATTCTGCTTTTGAAACCATTGTCTTTACTCTTTGAATCAAACTTATGTGGGTCATGCAAGTTTTTTGTCTTGGGGCATCCACCTGTTCATGTGTCTCTGCAGCCCAGCATAGGACAGAAAAGTAATTCCCAAGATGAGGCTGCAGGAACAAAAGCTCAAGGGGGACATGAAAAAGGGGGGACCAGTAAGTACTCTCCTGGCACATGCTGTGGATACAACTGTACCGGATTCTGCTAATGCCGTGTCTGAGCAGGCTGTAAAACCAGTTGGTTAGTGGTTAGTGTGTGGTGAACCCTGTGCTGCTGCAGGTGCATTCCTTGGGGCGCTTTATCCAGGGGCATTAAATCTACCTGTGCTATGTCTGCTGAAGGCTTGCTGCTGGTGGTCTAGGTATGCTGTAAGGAAAGGGGTACAACCTGCAGCTGCAATTTCTATTATTAGTGTTCTCTTTTTTTATATAGATAGATGTTGATATAGAGACTGCAGTAGCTCATCTAGGAGCATTAGCTGTGGATTAGGATCACAGTATGTGGATCAGTGTGCAGCTGAGACAGAGGATTCAAGCTCTGAAAACAAGGCAGACTAAATAGGAGTCAAGTACTGATGCAGACAGTCAAAAATAATTTTGGTGGGTTTTTTTATGTGGCCTGTAGCAGTACTTAAAGACTGCAAAGATCCTTGATATCTTATCATTTTGACTCCTGTTATTGTTGAGCTCTGTGGTTATACATATTTCAGCATCTTCTTTTCATGTCTCCCTATGTCTTTATAACTATTGGACAAGTTAGTACCTGAGATGCCTCCTTTTATGTGTGCTAGATGTTGTAGATTTTTTAAGGGAGGGAGTAATTAAATTACTGTTTCAAAGGAATTCTCCACCACACTAATAACTTATCTGTAAGCTTATTAAAGTAGTTGTTTGTACTCTAAAATGACTAAATAACTGTTCTATAATCTCAAAATTACAATAAATCATAATTCTTTTTGGATGGCGGCAGCTATGACTTTTGGATATATGACAACTGCTGATGTCTGACAGTTTTAAATACCGTACTTGCACATGCCTGGAGGAGGGCAAATAATTACAAGGAGGGAAAATAATTACAAGTTCTGCTATTGTGCATTCTGCATGTTCACACTGTGGTGTGTTCCTGGTGTTGTACCATCAGTTGGTGCTCAAGCAGCAACTTCAGTTAAGGAGTGTTGGGTGGAGACAAACAGCAGTGATAGGTACCTAGAAGATTATGTGAGGTTTTTGAAATCAAAGGTAAAAGCCAGTTGTTTCACCTGTACTGCAAAGGGGAAGAGTCTTTTGGGGGGATTCTATTTTATTTTTTTCCCTCCCTACCTGTTTTGGACATGAAGGAGGGAGGAGGACTGGCCTGTGGTCAAGTTCTTCTGCCTTGGACCAGTCTGCTGGTTGTTAGGTCCCTCCACCTAAGTCCTTTCAGGGAGAAGACCCCTGAAGTGAGCGAGAAGAGAGGAGAATACAAGTTTCAGTGCGGCTGTATAAATACATGTGTGTCTGCTAAAATTTTGCATGCTAATGGAGTTCAGCCTTTCTTTTTCATTCTGTTGGATCAATGAAATGCTCCTAAAATAAGCTCCAATGGCTGTTTTTTATTACAGCCTTCAGGAACAGTTTAATTTTGCCTTGGAAATGCATCTGATATGGCCATTTGCTCATGGGATCTGCAAGAAGATTTTTTACCTTCCTTTTAACAAATTACTTTGGTGACCGACAGCTTGTGATGCTGCGTGCATGTCCTAGAGGAGTCAGAAACAGGGTAACTGGTCCAGGTAGGATCAAGTATTTCTAGTAAAATAATAGGTTTTACAATAAATTTAATTGCACTATCTCTTAATGAGTCTGCATATTGGGAGGTGATGGGAAAAAGGTCTCCAGGTTAAAGCTTAGAGTGGCATGTTCCTTAGCTATGGAAAAAACCATGCTGCAGGATGAAATAAGAGAAATTCTTGAATGACAGCAATGGCTATCGTATCTAGACTGAATTCAAGGCATAAGAAATGGAGCAAAATGTACCTCCACAGCTCTCCCCTGCCACTGGATATGTGTGCACTGAGAGACACTAGCACTTGAAGGACCGTGACTGAAAAAGTGGGATGACTTTGTGTCCTTTCAGCAGAGCATATGGAATTCCTTTTCCCTGTTGTTCACTGTTATCCCTTCTTCAGGACTATGTCTGAACTTCAAGTGCCTCATGGGCCAGATGTGCCAGCTCTCTTAGCTCTAACAAAAGCTCCTTCAATCCAGTTTGCACTTTTTGTGCTGGCCATTCTCTATCCCAAAGCAATAAGGTCACAGGGGAAATGCAACACCACTGGTTTTGCAAGACACTGAGGAATAATAAGTTATAGCTGAGGATCAGGATAGCCCTCTACTCCCAGATTCTTCTTCACTTCTTATCTTACTTCTCGTTATAAAAAATAGACCCACAACGTTTCTTTTAAGATTGACTTTTTCTAAAGGAACAGAGAAACTTTGGTGCATGGTGCCTATGGGAGTTCATTGATGGGTGTGCCTTTAACTCCCACAAGCTGCCCTGCAGGTGCTGATGTTGCATATGGTCTTGCTCCTCAAAGTGAGGAAGACCAAGGGATGTGGAATCATCCAGCACACTCCAAGTTCTGACAAATAGCATAAAAAAATCCATGTTGGGGAATACCTTTTTGGTATTCATGGTATTACTCCCAGGCTGCATTCCTAAGAGACTAGCTTTCCATCTGTATAAAATTTCACCCTCAGCACTGACACTTTGGTTTATTAAAATTAACTATTTTATGTTGAATTGAAGTGGTATAATGAATTAAAAATTAATAGTTTTATTTGAAAAATGTTCCTATGCTTCAGACTTGAAGCAGAGCTCCACGAAACTGATTTCTGATTCTCTGATTTTATTTCAGTTAAGTATATTTATCTTACTGATGGATGTGGTATGGATTACCATACCATATTTTAACATGCCCTAACAACATATCAGCAGATATGTAAAAAAGCGAGTTAATAACATAAATGTCTGCTATCATGCTGCTTTGTAAAACTATTCTTAATTTAATCCATACACTAAATGTGCTTTCCAGTTACAGAAATTCATTATAAGCATCGGGTAGAAGTGAAACCGTGATACAGAATTGTGACTGATGTAAAACAGACACACAGAATGAGTAGCATTAGGACACTTACTTTGAAGTTTGTTAAAACCAGTAAAGTGATAGCCACTTTAAGTGAAACCTGCTGTTACAGATACCTACTGGATTTTGGGAACATTTCACTTTTGAACTTGTTCCTTGCAGTCTGCTTTAGTGTTTAATGTGTTGTGGTTGCCTTTTTTTTCCCCTGTTTTTTTTTTTTTAATGTAGCAGGGAAAAGTAAAATAGCTGACCTACTCAGATGCCATATTATCTTTTCTCACAGACAGTTGAGTATATTCAGGATCTGGGAAAACATTTATTCGGATACCTTTGAGAAGTTGCTATGCTATAACAGTGTAAAGTTGAAAAAAATAGCAGTGTACTCCCATTCAGTACTCATGGTACCTTTGCTAAATGTGCATAATGGAGAAAACCCTGTGTCATTTAGGCAGGAATTTTAGAATGACAAAACAAGAGAGAACAATTATATTGGTCACTCTGAGTAAATTTTAGGGCCTTGTTGAACAGTAGGGATTGATTGTAAACTTGGTGAACCTCTCCGGTTAAATGGGCAGGTGGAAAGAGACAGGTGTCTCCTGTGTCTCCTGCTTCATGCCTGTTTATCTATAGAGAATGGACAAAATACTGGCACATGACAAAATTTTCTGAGATCCCACTGAGAAACAGTTCAGCATCTCAGTATCTAATATTTATCCAGATAATGACTATATGTGTATTTACATTGCAAGAAGACTTATTTCTAGTTGAATTGTGTTGCATGAAATAGGGCTGTGAATTACAGGATTGTCATTAAACTGAGTGCCCTTTGAGCACTGGTGCTGTCTGTGTGTGTATATATATATATATATTCTGAGTGGGGGTTTATATGTGTTTCATAGAGCTGACTGTACCAGAATTTTTTCTTGCTTATAAAAGAATTAACATGGCCATCTGAAATGGACTGACTGGTCATGTCTTGGAAAGGTCAAAGTGGGCCATATTCTCAGTTCCCAGGACAGCAAGCTGGGCCTGCAGGCTCTGCTCTGCACTTGGGAATTTGTACTAGTGCTAGCTGTGCTCTGAAGGGATGCTACATGACACAGAAGGGTCAGGGTCTGCACAGCTCCTGCCTTGCTCCCTGCCCAGAAGCAGGAAAAAATGTCCTACCTCACAACTAGAACTGTGTCTATGGACACACACTGTTCAGTCATAAAGGTAACAAAGAATTAAAATATAAACTCCACTTAATTGTCCAAGGAATGACTCATGAATCAGATGAGTTCACTCTTGTGCCAAGAGCAGAAGGTTTAGCAGCCCTAAATGCATCATTGTCTGTTAGCTCTTGGTTCCCTCTTGCTGAGAGTTTTCAGGAGCTCTCATGACTTCTCCTCTTGTTATTTCAGTCAAAAGGGAAGTTTCTACAAAACCAATGCCATATAATCTCCATGGCCATTTCTATGCATGTGTATTTCTGAAATATGTATAATTAGCCATTTACCTATAACTTGGGAAAAGTAATTTGCAAAGTTGATTATTTTAGAAGGAAACTTAGAGAAAGCATTCAATTCATTATGCCAGCAGATAAAACTAATTTCTTGAGTTACAAAATTGCCACGTATAATTTTGTTCATTCCAGTAGGCAGTGTGGATGCATCTTCTGTGTGATGCTTTTCTCTTCTACCATCTTATCCAGCATTCAGTGATCTAGTCCAGTGAATCTGGGAGAGATGACTTGGGAATAAGCTAAATATGGCTTGGTCATGCAGCTCGAATTGCCTTTTGTGATGTTTATTTTTTTTAGGACAGTGGACTGGAAGACAATGGGCAAATCGTAGCTGACAGAGCGGAAGATAGTTTAGTGTGATCTGACTGACAAGGGATTTGATCCCTTTCTGACAAGAACAGCACCCCGTTCGGTTTGCTTTAGATCACACATTTCTTTTCAGAACCCGTTGTCAGAAAGCTGCTGAATAACTTTCTCAAGAACAGTGTATGACAAGAGGCATGGTAGCAGGGACAAAGGCAGCTATCCATTTTACTGTCACTTTGTTGGGATACCTGTCTTAAAATTGTGCATCATTTCCCATGTAAGAAGGGAGATTTGAGGCTGAACCTGCCTTAGCTACTTTGTCTTAGAGAAAGTCAAGAGTGGGGATGAATTTGGTATTGTCTCTTGCTCCAAAAGCCTTTGTTTGAAGAAGTGGAATTGCTGATGGGTACGGGGTCAGGCTGAAACCCAGAATTGCTCTGGCTGTCCTGGGCAGGGTTCTCTTGTTATCTTCATTATTTTTGGTTACCTTGTGTGAATGTGAGGTTTCAGGATATTTCCATTCTGTTGTCTAAACTAGCTTAATTTGTATTTCCATTATATTGACTGATTTTTTTTTTTGGTATTCCTTCTGCTTGACTGATATCACTTGTCATGGCTTCCTGGTAAAATGTCTTGCTCCATATTTTGAAAAATGTTAATGCACAATATTTCTCCTAGATACCTTTTCACCCTGAGCATCACTTACTGAACTGACAGTACAACTGATAATCAAACTGGAAAGGGATGCTTATTTCTCTTAAAGATTTCTCCTAAAGTCTCCTTTCACCTATACACAATTCTTTTTCTCTCTGGAGACCTCATTGGACTCTTTCATCTCATGTCTGTCTGTGAAGGATTTCCATAGATGGTTAGAATGCTGCTGTCATTGTCTTTTGACTTCTGTATTTTTCATTATTATTTGTAACTCAATAAAAAATGAAAAAGAAATTAGTTGTAGCTTTAGAGTTTGACAGTTTGTTGATCAGCTTCTTTGTTTTCAAGAGGTTGTTCAGTGATGAAGAGAAAATGGACTCTGTATTCTGATAGGACTTTCTTAGGGAACAGCAGCAATGGTGTCCTCAGCTGGGCATCACATTTGTATTCTGTGGCCTAAACAGAGATGCAGTAGAGAGAGGTCTTTGCTCCAAGCCTCCAAGATAGCCAGTTGATGTGAAATGTGCATTTCATTTTATAAACTTGGGGTTTTATTACTAGGCTAGCATTTTTTCTTCCTTTTTTTTTTTTTTAATAAAACCAGCCCTTTACTGGTTTCCTGTCCTAAAATTGTGATTTGTGTTTTTCCTTTTCTCTGCTGTCCAGACCACGTTCTTGGTTTGGGGAAGCAGATTGATCTGGCAGCATGATACATTCTGACTAATTTTTCTGGCATCTCTATGATCATGATTTCCTAATGTTATCCTTGACTTGTCGTCAGTGGCAGAAATTTGAAGGCAACTTGTTCTTCAGAGTGTTCTACGTGCAAAAAATATATTTTTTTTTTATCTCTAAAGCTCTCATTAAAGTTAAACTCAAAATGGATTTGACTCTATGCACAGCTGTGCATAAAAGACCTTCCCTCTTGCTTATCTGTTCCTCAGCATTTCTCGCATATGTTGTTTGGGATTTTGATCCTAAAAAGATTAGATTGGATTAATATTTTGTTTTCCTTTCAACCATGTAAATATTGAGTGGCAAAAGTGAAACAAAATCCTCATTCCTATTAAAATACAGCAGGACTTAATAGAATCTTAGAAAATAACCTTAAGATTTTTTTTTTCCTGCAAAAGGTTAACTAAACATGGCCCCAGTTCTGCAAAGGATTACTCATGTTTAATTTTACATACCGTGCATTGACTTTCAATGGCATACTGCATAGAATAGCCTTGCTGAGTCTTTGAGGATCATGGTCTCAATGACCAAACAACACGATGCTCCATATACCATTAAACTCAAAGCAGTTTTGCCAGAGTTTCCTCTCATACCTCTGGTTGTGTAGATCTCTGTCACTTACTTTCTCTTTTTCTAGGATCAGCTGATGACACTGCCTTTATGTTTCACCTGCAGAAAAGCTGACACCCTTTTCTCCATAACTGAATCTGTAACAGCTGTTATCCTTTTTGACTAAAAACAGAAACTTTATTCCCAAGATTATAGAATGTGCCCCAACTATTAGGAATCTAGTGGAAGAAAATATCTAGAAATAAATATTAAAGCTAAAGGTTCTTTTACTCACTGAATTAGGAAAAAAAACCAAACAAACCTGGAATAGTAAACATTGAAAAGTGGTGCTTTTTTAAGTTGCTTTGATGCTTTTTGATAGGTAGCAGTAACTCTAAGAATTCTCTAATTCTAGATCAGAAAGGCAGACTGGTCCTTGGGTATGTCAGACATATATCTGGAAAAAAAATTCCACAAACCCAACCAAACAGTGTTGGCAGAGGCCAACTGATATTCATTGCATCTTTCACTCGAAGTGGTGTTTTAAAATCTAATTTAAAATGGCAATAATGTTTTCTTTCAGAAAGAGCTTTTCATTTGCCAAATTTTAATGCCAAAGTCATAAACAGTTAACTAGTCAGATTGCATAAATGTCATTCAGGAAGCAAATAGAGAGCAGTCCTGGCTCCCTCGGGATAACTGTCCTTGTTTAAACAGTGTGAGAACAGATACAAATACACATGTGGATGCCCTGACATTCCTAAAGGAGCAGCGTTGTTTTCAGCAATGTGAATGGACATTACCACTGCCAGGGATTCAGTTTTTATCCCTCTCCACCCTGGGTCTCTTTTTCAGTCTTCTGGGATGAAATAATAGCAGCATGAGTGCTCTGGCTGTGCAAGTATGGCACACTAGCATTGCCTCGTATGAGGAAATGCAGAGATGCACAAAACTGCAAATGAAGTGGGAAGCTGCCCTGGCCTCTGGAGCCAGAAGCTGCAGTGATGCAACCACTGCATCTGGTGTCACAACAGTTCCAGTGTACCCATGTCCTCTGCTCTAAATTACCCATTCTTGCCCCTGGCTCAGAGTGGTGCTCTGACCAGCAGCCAGCTCAAAGCTGTGCTAAACTGAAGCCAAACTGTGAAGTGAGTAGTTCTTCTGTTGCTCATAACATCATACTATTTGCTGTTATTCTATGCTAGAAGCCCATTTTCAGTGTTGTTCAATGTACAAGTATAGGATTTTTGGGAGTGAAGAATATAGGAAAATATGTGAATCAATGCCAGTAGGGTTTTGCTTTCCATGTAAGGGTCTGGGATACTGCTAACACCCATGGAGACATGGAGTAGACTAAACTCTGTATCGTGGAGTCAGAAGATACCTAAAAATAGCTTTATTAGAAGTAAAAATATCTCCATAGGTTGTGCTATGTGCACAAGGACCAATGCCCCTGCGGTGGTTGTATCAGCTCTGGGTCATCCCTGTGTGCATGGGAGTAGCTGTGCAATTCAGAAAGGGGCAAGTGCCCACATCTTGATAGTACAAAATCCAAAAGAGTGGCATCTTACTCCATTTTGCAAGAAAGTTTTGTGTGTTTCCAAGTCCAGAGCCCCAGTCTGCCTCCTGAAGTTGGGCACCCCTGAGCTTTGTGCCAGGACTGCACAGGAATCCCTGTTCTGGTGAATCTGGGTGCTCTATTTTGAAAGATCACAGTTAAGGCTGGTTGGTTGGTGTGGGAGAATGCTCAACATACAAGGACTGGAAAAAGCACTTCTATAGATGGACCTATGAGGGTGATGCTACAGACCAGATGGAAAAGGTGGAATTAAGGACTTCCATGGTTGATGTTTAATGATTTTGCATTCTGATTGTACGTTTTCCAGTTTCAAAATGTTTGTCACCCCTTCCTGGTTTTCCCCTCATGGTTGTTTCCCCTTGTTGTTTTATCCCCACTTCGCCTCCATATTGTCTTCTCCCCCTCACGGTTTTCCCGCCCTCGCCCCAAACCCACATTCCTCATTGGTTCTTGTTTGGTGGCTTGTTCCCCATTGGTTGGCTGGTTGCCTAGTTACTAGCTCCGCCCCCACCATTGTCCAATCCCGTCCAAGTTCCAGCACCTTCCCTCAGCGCCCTATAAATACCGGCTCCCCTCAGTGGACGCGCCTTTTTGCCTCTGATCACAGCCTTGGTGCTGGAGCGCTCGTTGGGTCACCTCAGTCAAACATCTCATCAAGTTGGCGCCCAGCGTGGGGCCCTGGGCGAGGCCACTGCTGTGTAGTGGATTCCCCAGAGGTGACTGGGCTCGGGCAATGGAGGGGTTCCGGCTGCCCCCTCAGACAGCCATTGCAGCTCAGCGTGTGGGACTCTTCGACCTCCCCGCTGGCCGAGGTAGGCTGGCAGCCGTGAAGTTGTGTCCCCTATCCCACTGCTCCTTTTGGTTTTCTTTTCACCTGCTCCCCTCAGTGCAGGTGCCTTTTGTGCCTCCAATCATAGCCTTGGTGCTGGAACATTCATTGGGTCACGTCTAACAAAACGGTTCTTCAGGTGGGGGTTTGTTGTTTTTTCCCAGCACACCGGCTCATGATCACTGTTGTTAACAGCGCTGGGCATTGGTTCCTGTGGAACAGGAGTGCCCTTAGGCTGGTACTGGGTGCTTTTGGAAGTGTTAACTCACAGCTTGGACTGTGGCTGTAAGGGAGTGGTCTCACAAATGTTTTGACAGCTCATTCTGCACATGATCATTTGGATTTCAAACATTTTAGTACATTGCTGTAATTTGTACAATCAGCATTGAAAAGAAGAGGCCTCTTGGAGAGAGTATCTTGAAGCGTACTCTTGTTTCTGACTGTGCTCTCCCTCCCTCGTGTAGAAACACTGATAATGTAGGGTTTTCCCATGCCTTTTTGCAGCTGGCCCTTTAATTTTGGAAAAAATCTGTTCCCTGCAGCACTAAAATTTCCCTTCTCCTCGCCCCCCCCCCCCCCCCCGCCTTTGATAGATTGCAGCATTTTGCTTTCCAATTGGTTACATTATCTTTGGCTTTTTATTGTTTCTTTGTAAGAAATGAGGATACTGCCAGTTGCTGTCAATAATGAGCAAAGTTTACACTGAAGTATAAACAATCAGGTTGCTGTCAGTAACAAGCAAGGTTGATACTGTAGTAGTGATGGGTGAGGAATGTTGAAGGCGGGACTGTACTTGAAACCTGTTTGACGTTACACTGAGTAACATGTACTCTTCTCTTTTTTCTCTTTTCTTTTTATTTTCCCAGTGGAATTTGGGTTCCCTTGGTTTCCTGTGTTTAGCAAAAAAGAGGTAAAAACTACCTGCTTCCTTGTTTTATGTGCTGTGTCTGTAATGTAAGGTAGTTGTTGTTAAGAAATGTCAGAGCATCATAGAGTGACTTGAGTTGGAAAGGACCTTAAAGATCATCCATTTATGAAAAAGCACCAGAGGGCCTAATGTGAAGAGGACATCTTTATAATGACATATTGTGCTATAAATTCACATTTCTGTCTTGATCCAAAATAATTTTCAAGTGTAGACAAGCCTCTGGAGCTGCTTACTAAGCTCTGTTTATTAAGTAGCTATGGCATCTGGAAGAAAATAACACACTTGGAGACAAGCAATGTTTTCCAAAGCAGCCTAACTACACTTTTTCTACTTTGATTTTTTCTAAGAAAGCCCTGTTTTTGTGCCTGACTGGACAATTCTTTAAAACAGTGAAATGATAGCGACACATACAAAATGAAAAGCCTTTCCATTTGCACTGCAGCATTGAAGACTCTTTACTGCTCCCCAAATATTCTCTGAGTTTGTAGAGCTGGTGCCTTACAGACTCAAAATAAATATGTTTAATTCCAATCTAGCAGTGCATGTTTGAACCTTGGTTTATGAAATCAGTCAGATGAAGTAGCAATACCTGATGGTAGGGACAGAGGCACTTTGAACAGCTGACAGAGATCATTATAAAAAAAGTACAAGAAAAACATGGATTCAAAGCCTCAAAGTAATTTATAATGTAAGCCTCAGTTTGCTTTCCCCACAGTGCAACTCAGAATAAATTTGATTAGAGGCGGAATGGCTGGAGAGGGCTCCTACACAAGTTTGTAATACCAGGCACAATCAAGCTTCTAATAGCCTAAGGGATGGCTGTGTTTGAAAGCTAATTTGGATTAATGCAGGGTCTGAATTTAAAGTAGGGCTAGGTATTTCTGAATAACTGTATTCTTATTCCAGAATAAAAGTGTCCACATGTGAAGTTATTTAGAAACAGCTATTTTGGCATAATCTATTTGTATCCAAGCCTTAAATCTCTGCCTGTAGGCTGCTAATGGAGAAACAAAGAATAGTATCAGCTAATAGGATCTCTCACAAAATCTATTCCTTCCAAAACCTGCAAAAAAACTTCCCAAAACGTAACACTTGAATTTAAATGCGTGTATCTTGATTTTTTTTTCTCAACTGCAAAGTCTTTAATTAAGAACAGGATTAGCCGAGACGGCTTAAATGATAACTTCAATGTGCTCATCATTTTGTTAGCCTTGATTAAAAACAAGTCTTTCATTTTTAAGTCTTGTATGTGACATTGATTTCTAAGCATTTTTGCGTTTAGAGTAAAAAATGTACAGAAGTCTGGTTAAGAGAGAGAAAGGGCTGGCAATACTCCACTGGTAGAGCTGGGAAAAGATTTTGTGGGGTAGCTCTGGAAGAAACTTGGGTGTCTCCCTGTATTGTCCGCTAGCCTATGAAGGAAATTTGCTTCAGGTTTGCAGTCTGGGGTTCAACACTTAGCAAAGTGTCAAAGTGCAGCATGTGTTTGCAAGGGGCTTCCTGACCTGCCTTTGTAGACGTGGTTTTTAGAAGCACTGAGCTGCCTTCTCTTGGTATAAGACAAGACACAGAAGACTGGTGTGTACAACCTGAGGCCAGTTGTCATTGCTGCTCAGTGTAATGCCTCTGCAGTGCAGTGTTTGCTGCTGTAGTCACTGGATTGGAAGAATGAAGCTTTTTGTTTAATTTTCACTATTTTTCTTATTTCTGTTTGCATGCAGCATTTAAATTTCTTAATAGGGCTGATGTATTCAAGTTGAACTATAAGAGGTCAGCATAATGAAAGATCAAACCCCAAATCTGCAGCTTCTCTGCAGAAATGTTTTGTAGATATAAAGCTAGTAAGATGTTTGTTTTTTGATTTGTTTTTGTTTGTTTGTTTAACATAAGAAACCAAGTTACATTCATTGAAAAATAGTTACTACACACTACTAGGTTTCAGAATTGAGTATCAGGGTAACCTGTATGTTTCCACTCAGAATAAACAGTAGTAGGATTTAGAAGCCATATCGTGACATAGCCAGTATAACAAGCTACTACAGTATTGATGGTGCAGTTTGGTTTCATGGAAGTCTGTTCCCAAGCTCCCAAATATGTTCTTGGATGTGTTTGGCAGTGTGTTGCACAGGCACGCAGTGATGCAACCATGTGGAGCCTCCTTGAAATCACACCACCTCTGGAAGGAGTTAACGGCCTGTTGCATCCTCTGCTTTACAGGACCCAGTGTCTGATTTTGGAATATGTTTGTAGTGGGACTGGGTTGTCTTGCAGCTATAACACCTGCTTTTCAGCTAAGGCAGCTGCTGCATATGCCAGATTTGTTACCCATGTATTTTCTTTTTCCTTTTTAGCAAATATATGAATGTGTTTTATAAGTTGCCAATAAATTAAATATTTTATATAGGTCTTTGCTATTATCTCCAGTCTTGCAAAGCTTACTGTATTATCTGAAAGCATTAGGATGGCAGGATTGTTACATTAAAAACACTTAGTTATTTTGCTAAAATAGTGGCAAAAAATAAAATACAATGCTCAGAATAATTTTAAAAGCACATGTAGTCAGCATGGTTACATTTGTGATACCTGAGAGTTGCCGTGCTCTGAAATGCAAGAGGGCAAAATAGGGCTATACAGCAAACAATTCCCTGAATGTACCTGTGAACTGTTTCTGTAAGTGGAAATAAGTTTCTTCTTCAGCTTAAAGTTTGAATTCTTGCCCTTTTTAAGATTCTATCAGTATCATAAGATTAGATTGTTTATCATGGGTAGGGTATGATAGTTATTTTTGCTTTACCAAAAAGCCAATTACATAGGTTGGTTCCAGTCCCTCGCTAAATAGCTTTTTCTTTCAGCATTAATTTTAATGTTTAAATAGCATGTGCATTTTCTTACGGCTGCATAAAGATGTGTATAACTAGAAGGCTACTTTGGTTGGGAAGATCCAATGCTCAGTGAAGCCTTTCGCATATATAGAATACTGAATATCTAAACCATTATTTAGCATCAGAATCAGTTATGGTTGTCTGACTGATGGACAATCTTTTCCTGACCCAGTCTCTTTGCAAGTGACCTATACTGTCTAGACAGTTGCATATTATTTATACATTCATTTCAGATTTATGGTTCTTTTAACTAAAGTTGAGGATGTTAGTTTGCCAGTTACTTCATATCCATATCATACTTAAAACAGACTGGAGGAAACCCAGATGCTTAAAACTAGCAATACAGTCCCTTTTCATTGCTATCCATTGTTTGCCAGTTTGCCCTTCATCACTCCACCTCTTCACCTCCCTCCCTACCGAGAAAAAGGAATAATAATAATTAAAAAAAAAAAAAGGTCTGACACAGAAGGAAGATTGTGTAAGACCTGCTAATTTCAAAGAGCAGGGATCAATTCTGGTTGATCCCATTTGGGTGATTGGGGAATCACTAAAACAATATTTGCATCCAGTTTTCCTGTCTGAAATACTAGGGCAAAAATAAAAGAACTGCTCTGCAGAGCTGTATACTAAAGGGTGAGTAGAAGGGAAGTCACATTAAACCAGGCCTGGATGCATCATATGGGAGAGACCATTCCTCAAAGGCCACTTGCAAGAGTCCTCCTTAAAGTGTGAATTGCTTTTCAAAATTATGTTCTTGACTCCTCGAGGGGTGAGGCAAAAAGGACACAAAATAATGCAGTGAGCCTGGGGTTGAATGCAGGGGTTCTTGAGAATTGCAGCTCCTACTTGTATCCTTGCCACTACTGATGGAATGTGCCCATTCTTTTGAAGATTATGATGAGGCAATATGCAAAATTCACATTTACTTTTAGACTATTCACTCATTTATTAAAGGTTTGGTGACTGTGCTCTTCTAGGCAACATGATCTCTCTTTTTTTTAAGTGCACAGAAATAAAAGTGCACACACACATCATGTGTAGCAACAGACAGATGTCAGAGAAATATATACTGTCTTGTTTTGAGCTCTGGTTGTGCTGGCAAAATCTAGAGCTGGAAGAACACTAAATCCTTACCATTTCCTTCCTTCTTTTGCAAACGGCTGTTTATTTTAAAAAGAGCATATGGAATCTGAGAATATTTGTCTTTGTGGTGTTCTCAACATCTTTTTATGCATGAATAATTACAGTAACAGTTCTAAAGGCATTGTAACCAAATGATATTGACAACCAAGATGGGCAAGGCAGGAGACATGTAAGAGAGGCTCCAAAAGTCAAAGGCAAGAGAAGGCATGCCAGGAGGTTTATGTAAATACAGCAAAGTGGGTAGAGTACAGGGATGCTTGGATAGAAGAGTTTGGGATCTGGGAACAAGATAGAAAGGAGTGTTAGAGAGTAACTGCCGGGAGCAGTAGATGGATTTAACCTACAGAAGAAAGGCAGAAATATAGTGTTCACCAGGCTCTGGGGAGCAGGTCAACAGGGGATGAAAATTCATTTTACTGACCATTTTAGAAAAGGTTTTCAAAATCGGTCTCTTTCTACATGCTTGGATTTTGTTGTTTCATATTAAAACAAGTTAATAAATGAAAGAAATTGTTAAAGAGGAATTATTAGTTACTGCACAGAATCCATTTCAAGTCTTGCAAATTCAGTAGTGTCCTACTCAAGGGTATCTGAAGACTTTCTCATGCAAATGCTTTGATTTTTGTCTCTTACCAAAAGATTTCTCCCTAATTTCTGATAATTTTACTGAGAAGAATATCCTTGACTCTGGCCTCTATATATTTGTAGGGCGTGCAAACATGATAGACTTTTAAATAAAATTATCGTCCCTGTGCTCTTGCTGAAAATTAAGGTAATAGATTAGGTAGTCAAAATTAGAGATCAGTAAAATTAATTTTGGCTATTTATGGACTAGCTTTGTTGCAAATTTTGAAATAAGGTAAGGAAATATCAAATTAACCAGTCACTGAAAAAAAGCGCTTGGATTTTTAAAATCATAATCCTAAAAAATACACATTTTCTAGGTAATAGGAAGAAAACGTTTGGACATTTTCCATGCTTGTTACCAGGAGTCCCAGAATCTTTCTGTTTAGCTAATACAGTATAAGATTAATTCTCTCACAGCACATTGCCTGGAGTTCAGTGCACATGTTTACTGATGTGTACAGCTCTCAAATAAGTTTAGTGCTTCCTTCACCCACTGTTAGGAAGTATATTTAAAAGAAATTGCCTTTTATAGATTTAAATTACAAAAGTACTGATATCATGCAAAAAGCACTTCAACTCATGCAAGCATACAAATGTGTAAATCTTAGGGAAAAAGATACCCAGGGCTAATATGAATGTAAATAGGATTAGCTGCTTGCATTAGTGTCTGAAATACAATTTTAAATGCTTACTGCCTGGTTATTCTTACATATATATGCATACGTGTCTAAATATATATATATATATATACATGTGTGTGTATATATTTTTTCCCAAAAATATATCTTACTAATGCTGAAAAAAATTGTTTTTACTAAACAGGAAGACTTTTAAAGAGATTACTTAATGACAGCTGTGTTAGTCATATCTATTGGATAGAATCTAATATGTTATTAGGTATAGAAGGTTTATATTTGTTGCTATATGAAATATTAACACAAAATGAGGACAGATTGCCATCCTTCACATATCCACCCAAATGTAGTAGTAATCTTAGACCCAGTCTTCTCACTGAATCATGAACAATGGCAGCCACCAGATTCTCTGTAAGCCCATGAAAAGAACAATTTTCAGTTAATGGTACCACTAAAGCTGCATAAATCAACATACGCGGCATTTCATTAGAGGTTTCAGTCCCCTATGTCATGGCTTCTGCAGCAAAGCAAGTCCTTTAAGCAGCCTTAGTGGTAGTATAGGGTCTTTTGTTTTGTTATTACTTATGTTAAACTGAGACAAGTTATGGGGGTTATAAGAAGCCTAAAAAAAAATCACTTATCTGACATACTCTTGAAATAGGGTAGATGCCTAAGGAAAAGGGTAGATTTTGTGTTTCTCAAAAATGTTTAATCTTCTTGCTGTTTTCCTGCTTGCTAATGGAAATGGTAATCCTTTTTCTAGAAATAATCATATATACCTGTGAATTGTTTAGTTTAAGTGACAGCTAAAAAGCAATAATGTCATTTTCTCTCCTCTCTGTAGTAAAAATGTTAGAATGATGCCATAATAATTGTACATGAGCTTGTAGAGAAGAAAGAATCCTAATTAAGGTACCTGTGTGCCCTGTCAAACTGGGCAAACAGTTGTCAAACACCACAATATTACATACCTGAAGTGTGATGTCAAACTGATACTTGCTCAAGCAGAAAAGTTTGTTTTTTTCTGAAGTATCAGCTTTCTAAAAGTGTGCTTTGTGTAGAGGGACCTGAAAAGGGTAGTGTTGTGGCTCCTGCTTGGTAAATCATATTGCTATAGGCTGTGTGTAGAACACGGGAAATCAAAATTAATTATACAGAGTAAACAATTTGGCAAAAGGTAACCTCCCAATTTTCAGATAATCATGATTTATTTTAATGCTTTTTTAAGTAAAACATTTCAACTCTTTTGTTTGGTGAGAATATTTTTCATTTACAAAGCTGTTTCATTTATGTATAAACCTCCAGGCCTTTCACAATGTTCAGTTTTTCTAATCACAACAAAGCTTTGTTTCACGTTAAAGTTTTTCTCTTTTTTTTTTCTTTTTTTTTCTTTTTCCCATCCAAAAAGCAAATGTATACATAACCCCCAAAAATTTGATTAAGCTGACCATTCTTATTTGGTGGGTGGTTTGGGTTTTTTGTTTGTTTTGTTCTGGGTTGTTTTTTTATTTTTTTTTGGGGGGGGGTGTGATTTATTGTTTTTTATTTGTTTGGGGTTTTGTTTATTGTGGTTTAATAGAGCTCAGTGAAACAAACAAACAAGTTGTTTTGCAATGCTAAGCGGAGGATTGACTTTCTGTTCTCTGTGTTGGTGCAGCAGAGCCAGCCTGTACATTATCTCATATCCCACACAGCCTGAGGCCGTGGTCCTCAGCCTTGGGAGTCATCAGCTCTTGCTGTGCACAACCAGGGTGGACATCAGTGTGTTGGCAACATTTCTCCATGGCAGAACACATGGTTGTGTGGCTTAGAGTTTGGCAGTCAGTGATCGGGCACTTGGCTGTTGTACTGAACAGTGTTGTATTTGACTTTTGTTTGGGAGGTGGCACTTCCCTTGATGGACTTATTTGAAATCTGAAATCTGCAGCTACTCTTGAGTCAGCCAGGAACAGTTCAATAATGGTTGTATCATGCTCTGCCTCCTCATCTTCATTTTTGCACTTAGCCTGGGAATTGCCCTCATTTGGAAAAACTTCCCAGGAATGAGCATGCTGAGGGAGTCCATGTACCTACACCCTTTAAAAGCCTAACGTCCCTGATGTGGGAATGGCTCAGTGGTGCTGCTTGGCCTGGGTTTGGTCTCACAGCACTGTAAATTGGGAGCTGCAGCATGGAAGTGAGTGGAGGCACAACAGTGAAGCCAGAACGAGGATCCCCCATGCACAGACACGTGGGTTAAGCAAGCAGGGCTCGCCCTTTGTTGTGGGCTACCCGTTGCCTTCCATCTCAGGTTCATTTCTTTGGATAATGCACCCCATTGTAAATAGATCAATTGCCAGCATTATGTAACATAAAGAAAGCGAGTTCACTACATCATTTTTTCGTAATTATACAAAAATAAAATGAGTGCATAAACAAGACCAAAAAAGAGCTCTGAGTGTTTACAGAAATAAAAATAAATGAGTGTTTTTTAAATTAATATTTTCAAATGTTCAGGTTGAATTAATTTGAGAAATATGAATATGTATTGGTAGTGTTAATTCTTTGGGGTTTTGAAAATTCTTACAACCACATAATTAAATGAGTGCCTTTAGAAATACTGATAAAACCCATTGCCATTCAAATATCCATACAAGACAACAGGGGCTGTAAGCTGTAGGCTTTAGAGATTAGTTTGGCCATGGGCCAGTATTTATCACAACATTTCCATCTTAGAAGATAAAATTTAATCATTTTTATTTAAATATAAATCAAAATTAATGCAGGTCTTAAAAAAAGGAGTGTATAACCTAATCACAATATCTTTATTTTAGAGATGCTTGCCTCTATTGTCTTTATTCAAAGGAGCAGTTCTGTCTTTGTTGTGCTGCTCTTCCTTCAGCAATTTTTTTCCTTCTACAAGGGTGCAAAAGGAAGGGGCGGTTGACCCAAATACAGTCCTATCTCCTAATTTTGCCAAGATCAAAGGCTTTTCTAGTGTTTTATGTGCTGCCTATTGGTGAAGTCTAAAAAAACACAGTATTTAGGCATGTCTCCACTTCCCAGACGTAAACACAGCCAGCCCAGAATTAGGCTTTTGCAGTGCTTCAGTCAGTGCCTTCTCCGTGGTTGTGCCCACTCACCCCCTGCACACCCCAGTGTGTGCCACACACCACAGCCAAAATATGTGCCCTTGGTCTGCCTTACCAGTGGTGCCTGGACTTTTGCTAAACTTGTGCACGAGTAACTATACCATAATTCTTTTTCTTATATAAAAAAAGCCATAAAACAGGCGGATAGTTTTGAGAGAAATTTTGGGAAAAAAAAATATCACTGGCTGCCTTTCCTGGGAGATTACAGCTGACATGGCTGTGAGGCAGCAGGAAATTCTGGTTAATGTGGTTGTATTTATTGGGGCAAGTTAGATGGATGAAGGGAGGTGCTCCTCTTAAATAATATAAAAGTAAAGGCTTGGACATTTTTTGCAGCAGACATCAGCTTTCTCAATTACGTGTATATTGTACTTGACTAAGGAAGAGTGCGTGGTTAGTTTGCTACTTCTCCATCATTATGTTGCAGTTCTCCTGGTGTTGCATTGACTTTTCAGTCCTGATGTTAGAAATCAACTGTCTTGTCTTCATTTTGTCTCCTTTGGGTGGTGGTATGATTTTGTAGAGCAAATACTTCTTTTTTTTTTTCTCCAGTTGAGCTAAAAAAATGTTCTTTGTTAAACTGTAGTTAAATCATTTCTGAGCAAAGCCTGATTGTCCTCACCTCTTGGTCCAAGTTATCAAATGCAATGAGGGAGAACATTTCACAACACTGGAGGATTGAGGACACCTCTAACCAACATGCTGGGATTGTTCTGGTAACACTAATTCTGCTAAGGAACAACATGCAGCCTGTGTAGGGATAGGTAGGAATGCTGTCTTGGGATCCCTGCTTACTTAATACCTTCAGATTGAACAAGTGATCATAAATGATTTCCTGCACATCAGGCTCTAAAAGCAGCTTTTAATATAAGGCTTTGATGTGAAAATGTATACGTGGGAAAAGTGTTAAATGGATACCTAATGATATGTAAATATAATTTATAATAGGGGACACATGTTTGGTAACAAAAACCAAAGCTGGTCTGGCAGTATATATCTTTTATGAGCTAGAGATGACTGATAGAAACTTTCTCTGAGACAAAGAAGTAGAACTGTTCTTTTTTAATGCTATTTCTTGTGTAAGTAAGGCAAAAGGCATCTGACCTTTAATGCAAAAACAAGTTCAGTGCTACTCCTCAGCTTCCTATTGGAATAACATGTTAACATCTTTCAAATGTGAACTGCTTGCAATTTTTGTGTTCAGTTTTCTTCTATAGGTGTCTTTTCATTTGTTTTGTTTCTTCAGCATAATACCAAGGTCATCTACTGAAAAATACCAGTTATTTAGAAAATTGGTAGATAATACTGGTAAAATATATATATATGAAATGTACAGTATATATACACACACATAGTTGGAATCTCAAGCATTGTTTACTTCTCTCAGCATCAGCTGCATAAATGACTGGCATGTTTGCTGTGATAAATCACAGCTCCCACTCTCTTGTTTCTTCAGTAAATAGGGCGGAATTTAGAGTGGAGCTGATGGTGGATCTATTTCTTCAGCTTCAATGGATTTCAGTGCTTGTTTTGCATCAGCTCTTGAATACTAAAAGGTAGTTGCTGAGCTCACGCTTCTTTACCTAAGGCTATGTCGGTATTAGTTGTTCTAACCCGTTAGCGATTCAGACTAAGTGGGGCACTTCATTAGCTCCAGTTAAAGACAAAACAAAAATGTTTGTTTAAACTAGCAGATCTTAAAGCTGTGTTTCTTTCACACCATTTAGGAGATTTCCCGCAAGTTTTCCCCTTGGGGTTGTCTTCAAAAACCAACATTTTTTCAGGTGCTCTACAAACTGAGATTAGCTTGCTGTAACCTCTTCCTCACTCTTAACCCACACAGTGTGTGCACACATTGTATCTGAAACACTGTCAGTAACATAGCATTTACTTTTTAGACTTCCTGGGGGCAGTATCCTACTGCACAAAATATATTTCACCCCACCATCAAGTGAGGTTGATTTCCAGTTAAATACTGATATCAGTATAAGCCAGGTACTCAGAATGGCACTTTGATGTACATCGTTACACTGAATTTTGGACATTGTGTTCTTTCTGTTATTGAACAGAAAGTGACCCAAGTGAAAACAGCAAGCAAGCAGGGTCAGGCTGGGAAAATCTTCGTGGTGATGTTTATCTGTGACATCTCTGTTTGAACTCTACATGTACCTCACCTTGGCAGTGACACATGGCATTCCTTTTACCTATCAAGACTGGCTTTGCAGAAGCGGTGCTCTTTCTAAAACATTTTGATGGCCAAAGGGTGACTGAGAGAGGGCAGAGGACTGAGAAGCTTATTAAATAAAGCTAAGGGGAAATATTCCATGGAAAGCTTGTTGCTGCCCTAGGACAATGTCAGGGCAGATAAGTGGTTGGTACCTGGGTAATGAAACTTGAAATCTTGTCTTTGAGTGTCCCAGTGTTGCCAGCAGAAGCTCACTAAAGAGAAGGGGCTGTATTCTTAGGGGTTGCCTGTAGGTATCAGGACACACAACATTGTGTACAAGACAGAAACAAAGCTTGTGTAGTTAGATGGACATGACTAGTTCAGGGTATGTGGGGTAAAACCCGTCCTTGGTTTGCTGGAGTTTTTTCCCACTGATAGACTGACTTCAACAACCTGAAAACCAAATTCAGAACTGAAGGATTGCCCACTTGCAGCTCTGGAGGAAAAATAACATTATTGAAAGCCATCACTTTGTCTCCAGGGTGAATGTTTCTACCACCTGGGACAAATGCCTTCACAAAGGGTAGAAATGGTGCTACATTTTTTGGTGCCCACTAATATTAATCAAGAGGCTTGTGTTTCAACATATTGTGAAATTAGGTTCTCCATCAAGATGTGATATAGCTATTGTTTAAACAGCTCTTCCAGCATCCTGCTGTTTGATCCTTAGATAACAATGTTGTGGGATTTTGGAAAAGCTTTGCCTATCAGGTTAACTGGAGAGTGTTGTTTAAAGAAGTAAATTAGAATCTTAAACAGCTACGGATGTGAAAAAACAGACTTGCATTTTAACACAACAAAGTCCTACGAGTATATGAAAAAACACTGATTCTTCTGCATGTGGCTTGCATTGAATGTAATGAAGTCACTGAAAACTTTGCTGCCTGTTATATGCCCCACATTGAACTGGGGCTGCAGTTCAGGCCTGGTCCTATTGGATACGTTGGGGGAATTGTAGCATTGTGTACATCCTTGTTTTTTTGTTTTATCTTGAGGCACTCTTCAAGGCTGTCACTTCTTATGCACTTGCTTGTCAGCAAAAAGATAACATCTATGCAATGTTTCCATACATACTTCTGGATCACTTGCTGAAGTTGGTAAAGCATCAGCAGCAATGTTCACAGTAGCATCTTGGGTTTTCTTTACTCTTAGAAAATTTTACTCTTAATTGGTTCAAAGGAGGTGTTGGGGTGACAAAGAAGGTGTGAGGGAAATTTACATTGTAAACATTCTTTTGATGACAATTGCTAAATTCCTGTTTCTATAGCCTGGCAAAATGTGTGTGAAGTCTGTATGTCTGCATGTCGAAGCATGTGTGTGTATTGTGGAAATGTTCCATGTTCTAAGCAGGTACTGAAATGGTCAGTCAAGACTGAAATGAAAAATAGGAAAACAGTAAAGTATTTGGTTTCTGATCTTTTGGGGCTGCACTGGGCTCACATTTAGAAGGTTTTCCTCAGTTATTTCTGAGTTTTGGAAGACTAAATTTTTTTTTTTTAAACAAACAAACACCTCCCATCCCCACAAAAACAAACCAAAAGAAAAATTCTTATCTAATCACATGCCTCCAGGATCTGGGGTTTTAAATAAAAACCCTGCTATCTCCAAATTTGTCCTAAGAAAGCAGTTGCCAGCAACACCAGGTGGTGTTGTAGCAATCAACATTATTATTAAAAAAAAATATTGGCCAGAACATACACAGAAATGTACTAAATAGTAATAAAAAAGTGAATAATAGTTTAAATGCTTTTCAGCTGTTCAATAAGGCAAACAGATGTAGTAACACATACTTGAGAGCATGCTATGTACTTTAATCAGAGAAGTTTAGAGTATCATTTCATCATGGACAACAAGAAAGAGAATAATAGGCTTATTTCAAAAGGCAAAATTTTAAGGAAGAGGGTAAGAACTGCCCTGAATTTTGTATCAGACCAAGTACTGGGAGCTACACTACACTGGACTGGAGAAGACTTGCCCCACTAAGGTAAGTGGTTTCATGAAGCAAAGATCCATGCGATGCAGTTAAATGAAAGATTTTTGAGAGCTGCCAAACTGTTAAGGCATATGTTGGAGTATTTGTGCAAGCAAGAATGCAAATGTTCATGAAAGATGAAATATTTAATGGAGAGTGCTTTGTGAATTTTCACATGGCATCAAAACCTGTGAGGCAACATGGTTGAAATGCAGCGAGCACAGCTTGGAACTGCAGCAAAGGCAGAAGTTTGGGTGTGAGGAATCATAAGAGACTTAATTTCAGTCAGATGGCAATGCATCAAAAAGAACCTTTTGTTAAGATGTAGGTGCTGCCACTGTTTTGGTGAAGAAGTAAAGAAAAATTCAGGGAATGGATTTGCTGGAGTCATAAGTAACTATTTGTACAGATAAATATCAAGTAAATAAATACAACTAAGTATCTTCTCACATATGTTAATATTATGTAGTTATTGTTATCAATAGCAGCCCTTCTAGAATTGTCTTAGATGTTTGGGCTCCCGGGCAGGAGCACAGTTTGTGGCACTTCACAGAAAGGCTTCTGTCTGGAAGAGTGGTTGGGTTGGAGCTCTCTCAGGTCCCTTCTGCATTTTGCTTGTCCTTGTGTTTCTCACCCTCCCTGACTTGTTTCCATCCAGCTTTCCTCCTCATCCAGTCCCACAGTCCCTGAGCCTGCCCGGTGTTCCTCCCTCCTTTGTGTGCTCTTCTGAGGTGTCTGCCACCTGGCTCTGCTATTTCTGATTTGGTGACTCTTCGGTCTATAAAGATTCACGTTTCTGGCCATGTTTCAAGGGCAGAATCCTCCAGGTTCTTTCCCTCCATGGCTAGTGTTAGGCTGGAGTCTGGCTGGTGAGGTTATCAACCTGTGTTATTGCTTTCCTACCTTCTCCCAGCAGTGGGAAGGGATAAGGGCAGCTGTGAATATCCTCCCAATAGACTAAATCCTCTAATGATACTACTAATGTTAGGGCTACAACGCTAACTAGAATTCACTGTGTACCAAGTCTGGATAAGGCTTTAAGGCTCTCAGTGAAGCCTCAGACTTGTGGCTGCATGGTGTCCTTTTCTTTCTTGGAACAATGTGGTGCTGTATGTTCTTGGATCAGAAGCGAAGAGTTGTGACATAAGGACAAATAGTTTGAATTGATGAAATATCTCAGGATACGATGATCGCTTGCTTGAAGTGAGAATAATGGAATCTTTTCCCTCACTGACAGCAGAAATGCAATTGGTGACAAAGCTGTCTTCAACCAGAGGGTTAAGATTTCGTTGCAGGTGTTTGCTCACCCACATGTGCAGTATCTGTATCTGTGAAGTTCTCTGCACCCTACCCCATACAGAATTTTCAGAAAATACAGAAGACAGTAATATAGTTTCAACATCAAGTTTTTATGTGTAGTTACATAGAAAAGCCATGTATTTCCTATGCCAGTTAAACACATATAAAGGAAATGCTTCTGTAATTCTACCTACAAGAGCAAACATACTCAAAGTTAATGCCAATAAATCACAGATGCTGCCTTTTAACCATCATTATCCTTATTCCCTGGAAAGGGGTGAGTTCAGGCTGAAGCATCAGCACTGATTTTCTGCCCTGACTTTAAATTTCCGTACATTTTGAATTTGTCATACATTTAGCATTACTTCAATGCGTTTCTTGTGTGTGGTTGAATACAAAGAGCAGGAGGTCATGAGAGGCATCACCTTGTTATATCCAGAGGTCAAAGCTAAGAGAGTGTCAGTTTCCATTTTAGGCTTTTGTGGCATAGTTGACATTATATATACTCTTAGGTATGCAATGCAAATCACATTCCTGCAAGCTAATTATAGGATAAATGTAGCCACTTAACTAGGCAGCAGGCATGTCATCTCAGCATGGAGCTATCATATTATGTACATTTGCTGTCTGCTGTATAATTAACAGGATAAAAATATTACTGCCAGATACCATAAAAAAAATTAACACTATCTTAATTGTCTTTTCAGCTCAGGTATAGCCTATTACCATTTCAAAAAAGACCTTCTCTAATACACTAGAATTTTAAACTTCATTTGCTGAAGATGCCATTAATCCCTTTTCACACTTTGATCTGCCATTGTGATACCTTTGGACTTTGACTTCTCTGTTTTGCTTTTGAACTCTCCTTAAAAACTATTACTGAGATTTAGTGGCTTAAAATTTGAGGTTGCTCAGGACTCTGTGTTTGATTTTTAAAAACTTAGTGACTGTGCATTTGGGTTTTACCATAGCAGACATGTATGTAGCCTGAAATAAGCTTTTGTGTAGGGTGCCTTGCTTCTAACCTTTGGACATTGTTTGTGTTTAATTCAAATTTTCTGGGTTTCTAATCTCTCATTTTTACTGTCTATCCTGTAGTATTCACCACTGTCTTGTACATGATTATAAATGAGTGGAGTTTTTGAAAGTTTAGTCCTAATTCTTACTAGAATATGCTTTCATCAATATTTTGGTAATATTTTGATGACACGTGGCTGATTCATCCTCCATGTAAAATTACTGTAATCTCTCTGTGATCTGAACATCACTGCTGATGTCATCTGCAGTTAGTGACTCTCATTTTGTGAAACTGCATTGGGAATCTCCAGAATCTGAATGCTGGGTTTGACACATGAAAGTATTTACGTAACAGCTCATATTTAGAAAATACTTAGAATACATGTTTATTTTCAGGTATTTTTGGGAGTAATTAAAGCTGAAAACTTTCATTAATTTAACAAATTGCTCTGGAATTATTTGCCACAGCAGTTTGCAAATTGCTTCTGGAAAACATACCTGTGTTACAGATCTGCAAAACCTAGAAACTGGAGAAAAGATGGAGATAAACATAGCACCATTTAATCTGGCAAAGCTTTCTGTTGCACTAGGTCTGTAGGAATCTTAGGTAGTTCTTGCATATTTACTTAAATGTTGACATCAGTAATGACACACATGGCTAACAGATTTTCCACATGTTTTCCTCCCTGGATGACATCTTCCTACTCCATCAGGACTCAAAGTCTGATTGTGGAGGCTGTTGATTGATTGCTTAGAGCACATGAGGTTTGGAGAAAACACAAGAATGACAGTTTATATAAATATCCTAATATGACACTTTTTTCTAGGTTTACTCTAACTTTTATTTTTCTCTGACCTAGAAATGATTTTTAGGTGTACAAAACCCCACAGATACTTTAGAAATGCAGTTGACTCACTCAGACATCTTGTTAGCATTTTGTACTTAATTGCTTCTTTCTCTGCTTCCCTGGGGGGAATTGTACATGCCAAGATGGAGTTCTACTAGATCTAATAGGAGAAAAAAACAAAAGGAAATAATGACTAGTCTTCCAAATCATTCTTAGTGGTCCAGGAGAAGAGGGGGGAGTGCTATTTCCTGGCAGCAAAACCCCAAAACATGTAACTGGCTCATGCAGTGTCTCTTAGATTTTCAGATTAGGAATGGTATTTTTATTACAGTCCATCTTTCTACATAAAGAGCCCATTTTAAGCACTGTATAAGCTACTTGTGGAAAAAGTAGCTACTATCTGTAGCTTTAAAAAAGGATATTGTTACCCCTGAAAGCATTGTTGCTTTTTGTGAGCCTCTGGAAAAACGAAGATAGCTTTATGACAGTCTCTTTTCTCTGTGAAGACCAAAGGGCAGCCTAATATTATATGTACAGATGCAGCTTTAATAGCAAATTGCCAAAAGGGCTCTTTAGAAAATAAGAGACCTTCAAGAAGATGTTTGCATATTTACATATAAATCCACAGAGGGATATATGAATATGCCATGCTGATACCTGTCTTGCTAAAGCTATGGAAGGGAGTAATAGTATTTTTTTTCATGCTGAGCTACTTGCACACAGAAATGATTTGTGAATTTCCAAATATATGGAAGTTCAAAATGTTCATATTTTTAAGGATTTTTTTTCCAGGACCAAAGGGAAGTGCCAGTCTTGGCTCTCCATCTCCTACAACTGTAGCTATTTTCCACAAAGGGGCATGTGCTGGAAATTCTTCTCTGTATTCAAGACAGAAAACAATATTTTATTGCTCCATCTTTTATCAATAATTTGAAACATAACATAAACTTGGAGTTTTAACATTTTTTTACTTACATGTTCTAAAATTAAAAAATAAGAAAGGTCAGACAGCTATATTCCCTTGTGTAGCCCTTTCAACGCTCTTGTCCACAAAATTTTCTGCTGATTTTGGTGATAATGCCAAAACCAATCTCTGGAGACAAAAAGCAATAATTCAGTACCTGGACAACTGACTATTCTGACTGGAGTCATTTTAAAATCTGGGACAGTGTCAAGGGTGTTTCTCCAGACCGTCTACAATCGTGCTGCCTCTTGACTTTTCATGCTGCCAAATGGAAGGATTTGGTTCCAACATTTTCAGGGCTCTCAGACCAGGGCTGTCACGACATTCCCTCACTTCAGACACATTCTTCCTCTTTCATTTTACTGAATACATTAGAGGGTTTTTAAAGGACAGAGCAACGTTAATCCTAATAGCCTTAGGTTTGAGACTCCATGCTGTTGGCTGATAAACCAGCCTGTCTCCTTCCACACCCAGAACACTTATTCACTTTACTGGCTTTATCTTCTCCAACATCCTCAGTGATTTATCCTTTTAATCTCTCCAAATCAGTTATAGCTACTATCCTTTTAACTATGGCTAAGTGTTGGAAAATTCTTTTTGAATTGATGCAGTTCCAGAAAGATTTTTCCAATCAGTTGTGTGATGTCTTGTTCTCAGGATTAAAAAAATGACCTTGCCTAGAGCATGTTAGAAGATTAAACTGCAGCTCTCAGTGCTCCAGGGCGCAAACAGGGATGTCCAGCTCCTCATTCAACAGTTCGGAGGAGAGTTCCTCGGTTTAACTCCCAGGTCTGCGAAACAATCCTTTTGTTGGCTGGGCTTGCATGACAAGGGAGGAAGAAAGGAACAGTGCTCTTCTGAGCACTCTGTCTTCTGCAGCAGATGCCACTCACTGGGGTTTGTGCAGATGTTTTTGATGACATGGTCTCTGCTTGACTCTGCCTTGGCAAGAATCAACCAAAGTCCCTGGGGAGTTGGGATTTGTTTGCTTGGGGTTTCATCTCCCATAGGTGTGTAGTGACATCTGAATATATTTTCTTAATTCATAGAAAATGTTCCTGTTTTACAGGTACAAGTCCCCCTGATGTAGCTTCTAGCTGTTCTCAACCACTTGTTGGAGGAGCCTGTAAACCAAAGAGAATTAAATGAAGGTGTGTGATACCTCTGCCCAGAGGTGTAGTTGGGCTTGGTACCATTTTACAGGCACAGATGCCCATTGCTCTGGACATCAGAGCCCAGTTAGAGATTTCTTTGTTATTCATCTCTGGTTGAACTTCCTACCCCTCAGGTAGAACTATATGGTCAAAAAACAAATTATGCAAAAGCTGAGTGTACCTTCTGTCAGGAGATCTATAGTCTGCTTAGAGAGCTGTTTTTACTGCTTGGTCCTGTAATCCAAACTTCTCCCTCTGGTATTAAAAGAGATGGGTCTCACTTTAATTGCAACAAATACTTGAATAGCAGTATTATTGTGATAATTTTAGGTACCTCTTCAGTTAATTTTACACAGTCTGAAGTAGTCATTTACATTTTAAAATGTATCCTATATACCTTTTTAAGGGAAGCTGGATAGGCTTAATCCAGCTCTGGTGACCCCAAAAGGAGTGACAAGCTCTGCTTTGTTAGTCATGACTATGAGCATGGTTCTCTCTTATCATGACTTCTGTCTGGTACAATGAAGATTTACAGAAATACACAAACTGCTAATCCTCTATGTTTAAAGGAAGAGTACAGGGATTATGCGGTCATTCTCTTACTGTCATGACCAGGTATCATGGTGAGGGTTATAACAGTTGATTTTTGGAACATCTTTGGAAACACTGGAAGCTGTTTTAATACCACCTTAGCAGTGAATTAAGCTGTCATCACTTAGTGATCACTACTTTCTTATGGATATTTTCCAGGCAGTCTGGTCTGCCTATAGATAAGAACACTCAGCTCTTCTTGATTTTGATGAAAGCTGCATGCTTGAAACCTAGATCAGAATTAGTAAGGAAATGGTAACAGTGGTTTGACAACAGAGAATATTAAAACTCTTTTGATATTCCAAGAGACGGGAAACTATGTTGATATTTTTTCCAAAATGTTTTGCTGCTTTGACTATACTGATTCAATTACTCCCTTCTTCCTTAGGTGCTTTCCAAGATACTTGCATAATATATGAAAAAAACATCTTCAGTCTCTGTTCTTCTAATTGCTCACCACTAAATCAACATATAAGATTCTGTGATAGTTTAAGAAGAATGAAGGTAATTGCTGCCAATATACAGCTTTCTGAAATCAGATGGGGCTTTTTGGTTCAGTCTTATTTGGATAACCTCAGTGCTTCGAAGTCAACTGTATGAGAACCAGTAGCCTCTCTTGAAACCATGTCTCATCACAACCATTTCCTTCTGCCTGAAGTTCACATTGCAGACACCTCCTCAATTCTTACTATTTCTTGTAGCAAGAGAACTACAAACCACTCTGTGAGTAGGTATAAACTCTAAATTGCTGGACTTTTTGTTTTTGGCAAGCCTTTGAAGCATAATGTGGTACAGAAGTGAAACATACTGGTACCAAATGTTACTCGTATCTTTTATGAACAATAATATGGTTAGTCCACAGGGAGAAAGAGGACTTGGAAACATGCAGATGGAGGTTGAAGGAAGAGAAGAGGAGCTTTAAGAGACAGGAAAATAACTAAATAGTCATAAGATTTTCTTTCACTTCTCAGGGTATATAGATGTGGGGTTGAGGCTATGACATTTTCATTAGCATTGGTGATGAGATTACATAGCTGCATCTTTACTACAGAACAAGGAGAGGCCAGATAGGTTGCTCATCTATGACCTGCGAAGGTCTATGGATGCATTCCCATTATTGGTGTTGCAGATTAAAGGTGTAATGTGTTGGGATCTACTTTGTTCCTTAGTTATGAGAGCAGTATGAGAGAGCACGTGTTTTTATTGCCTGCAACAACTGTATAGACTGATTGCCAGCAGAAAAGGCTACATCATTGTATTAGTGAACACTTTTTTTTGTTAGGTAGAAAAGTGGACACCATTGACATGGTTTAATCTCAAGCATTGCATTTTTTTCTCAATTCACAAAGCATAAAATTGAAATGAATGCTCAGCCAGTATTTAACTTGTCTTACGTGAAAATCAGTAAAATATGGGGAAAAGTTTCCTATTTAGTGAAAGCTGGATAATTTTTTGTTTGATTCTGTTGTTTTGTCACATTTTTTTTAAATCATGTTAAAATGCAGCAAACTGGTTGCAGTAGTATTTTCGCAAAATACCAAGACAAATCAGAGTATGTGGAAGGGGATTTGATTTCCTCGGGTAGAAAGTTATTTTGTTTTTTGTTCAGCTACATGAAATAATTGCCATTTATGTTTTGATTCATTGTTGATTCCTAGTTATTCACTCTGGAGTAGTTCTGATTTACTCCCTTATAAATGTTAGAAGAGTGGGTAATTAAATGTTATTTTGTGACCTTTATGTGCCTTAAGGAAAAAGACTTGATTATCTTATCTCACATCACTTTTGGGCCTTCATAGCCATCTAACTAGAAAAATAATCTGCAACTTGGTGCATTGATCAATGCCTGCTCCATTAAATGGAAGATCTAACTGAAGACACACTGAAACCAGTTTCTCAGACTAGTGCTGTTTCCTTTATATATTATGTCCATTTCCATACAGATCCCCATATTTTGATCGCTGTTGTGAATAATATCAGTGATTAGGTATCTAATGAACTCTTTCTTTCTCCTTCAGTACTAATCTTGAACTAGAAGCTGTTTATAAATTCTTATTTTATTACTGTAATTTTTAACAAGCTACTTGCTCCTTCAAAATTCAAATTCTTCACCTATACAATTTAGCAAAGAATGGTGGTGGATTTTTCTCTTAACAGATGAGCATAAGAAACCCCTTTGTCTCTGTTGTAACAAGGATGCTTATTCTCAAATTTTTCTTGCTGCTTTTTAGGAAGTAGCTGTCAAAAATTAACTTCTGCTAATTGTAGCAACTCTAAAACACAGAAACAGAATGCATGTTTCCCATATATTGCCAAAATATGTCTCATGCATAACAAAGATAAATCCGTGCAAAAAATGCATAATACATGTCTTTCCCATATAGACGGTGACAGGCTTTCACTGAGACAATCTTGTCGTGGGTGAATTAGACATTTTTTAATTATACACCATAGTCTTCAAATACTAACATCAATTTATTTGTAGGGAAGGCACGATTCTTATATGTACAAAAGCCAATTTACACATTTTGTTCTTCTCATGTATTTTTTTGCAAAAGGTGTCTCAGATCGAGCTGAACTATAACTAAGCATCTACTTAGATGCACTTTTTCTGGGGTTATGCATATGTTTGCAAGGAACGTGAAGCAGGTTGTGGACCTATAGAGCAAAGCAGTTGAAGCTGTGAACACCAAGTCCATGGTGTACATTTCAGTGGATTCTTGCTTGGCCCATGCACTGAAGGCCTGTGGGGCTGGACTGCATTAGGTGGGGTTCTGTGAGGCATCTTCTGCTTTAATTTCATCCCAAAGGAGTCTGGCTCACGCAACTTCCTGATGTGATCCAGCACACAGATTGTGGGTTAGCTTCTGAAGCACACTGGTGATTTGAGAAGTTTGTGTCCATAGACTCCATGCATAAAAGTTCCTGAGAGTACTAAAACAACTGTGTGTTGCTGGTTTTTGAAAAAGGGATTGTGGCATTTCTTTTTGTGTATGAAAAAGCCTGTGACATTGTCTCCTGGTGAGGCAGAGCACAACCATTAGGATATTGGTGGAGCTTGCTGAGGGAACTGCTTTAAGACATTTCCTGTTATTCACATGTGTTGCATTCTTCCAGTCATATCACTTCCACTGCTCACTTTCTACGTTAACTCAGCTGCGGTATCAAGTATTTTCTGGCATGTGGTCAGAACATGTGATTTTGGGGTTAATACCTTCAGAAGATGAACACCAAAATAGTTGTAGAGCTAAGGTGGTTGTATATAAGTCAGATATGACAGGTCCTCAGCTAATTTATGTTAATGCATTACCCATGGCAGAACTCTGAGGATTTATTTTAGCTGGAGACTTGGCCCACACAGCCAAGCTATTCCTGAATAATTTGGCACTAATAACCAGGGTTTATATAATTATTTTCACATGCATAAGATAGACTTTTAGCTCAAATGCTTGTGAAGAGTGGGCTGCTGGTGCACTGTTTGCACAATGACCAGTGCTTATTACAGTGAGCCTGAAGTGTGAAACTGGGGTTCCGATCTCCTTACAGGCTCTGTGGTTGGGAGAGGGATGTGGTTCAAGCTCTGCCTTTTCATTAGCATGAGGTGTTTGCTCAAAATGACATTCAGAAAATTTTTCTTATATGGGGTGACTAAGACTTGGTGGTTCTTACAGAGTTCTTTAATTTAGTCTACAAGCATTTGTGTGTGTCTCCTTTTTTTTTTTTTTTTGGTTCAGTATGAAGATGGGGACATGATCAAGTTAATCTGCTCATTCTGCTACTTGCAGAAAAATTATATCCCAATAATGAGTACAGACTTTGTGTGAGCCTCTCCTAAAACAAACTTTCTGTGTGTTGAGGGTTGAATAATTGAAATGTTGCTCCAAACTAGCTCTGTGTAGTGGATTCTGGTTTGTCAGTGTGGTGACTTTGTGTTAGTGAAGGATGTGGAGTAAAATTTGTCTCTGAGAATGATAAAGAAATCTGGGCCAGATTTTAGATTTATCAATGAAGATGATATTTCTTACAGTACATCACAGGAAAGCCTGGTGTTTATAGTACATATGTTGAATTATTCCAAGATGGAGTATTCATACAGGGATTAACAAAGTTTTTAGTATTCAAGTATTTGCAACATGGGCAATTTCAATCAAAGTGCAGATTCAAACCTTGATGAATCCCTCATCTTACCCTTGTGATGTAATCAAGACTTTAATTTTCAAATTGTTGACATCTTAGTTAAATATGAGTTCATTATTTTTTTGTTCCTATTCATGAAATCCTGAAGATTGTGGTTGTGTGGACTTTTCCCAGATTTCACACTCTTCCTCTTTCTTCTCATTATGATCAATAAAGATTGATCACATTTTTTAACACATTCTCTTAATTGAAATAGTGCTTAAGTAATGAACAGGATAGAGATGTTTACTTGGCCCAAGAGTTTGGCAAACAATCCCCATTACCAGCCACCCAAAAGGACTTCTTTACACTTCTGGCAGTTTGAATAAAGTTTTGTATTTTGTCACTAACTGAAACCCTTTAAAATGACTCTGCACCTGTGAGTTCTGTATCATGTCACATCAAAGTGAAAAAGGACTGTGACCCAAATACATGATCCATTTACGTAGTCTTTATGTGGGTCATTTGCAGACACTTTACTGAATTCCTATTTTTTGCCCATCAGAATTAGGGGTGTTCAGTGAAATTAAGAGAAGACACAATTTACTTTGTTTTTCATGTTCAGTCTTGAAATTGCAGGTAATCATGACACGGATGTTTGACTGAGATATTGAGAGTATGTAGTCTCTGCTTGATCTTCTCTAATTGCTTCCTTTTGCTGTGGTGGAAGCATGTTAAAGTAATGGAGAAATCTATGACACGGAGCTTTTAATTCTTACATTTTCTTCTAAAAAAAAAATCTAAGGTTAAACATTTCTTTGCAGCTGCCAGTATTTCTTAGTTCTGTTTGACATAGTTTCCCAGGGACTTGCTTGGGTCTTGAGGTAGAATAGATTCATATTAAGGTTGGATTTGTTCTAATAAAATGTGCAGAAACATAATTTGTGACAGTCTCTGTCTTAAAGATTTATCAGCCCCATTAACTGCTTATGCTCACTGTCACAACCATCTCGAGCAGTTACAGACAAGGCGTTGCTCATGAGGTTCTTAGGACTTTGGGTTATTACATTTGCCTTACCTTATCATCATCTAACCTTCCTGCAGTTTTAAGATTGTTTTGAGCACAGAGTAAGTTGAAATGCCTGAGAGTCCAGCTCAGCAGTGGCTTTAAGCTAATCCACTGCCATGGATCTGGGATCTGTTTTACCTTACAGCAGTGTATAACATTCCTGCCTATCTTTCAACAGCTTGGTATAGAAGTATATAAATTTTGGTACTGCTACTACTGAAACATAAGAAATCCTTACAGATCCTGTGGCCACATTCCTTCTTCTAGCTACTGGTTTTCTAGGGAGATGCTTTTGCCCATGATATATATCCTTTGAATATTTTCCTTTTTCTTTTCTCTCTTTGAGTTTGTGATACACATGGAAGATGCTTCAAGATCAGTTGTTACTTTGCTTGTTACATGCACAAAAGAACTGCAGGGCAACTTGCCTGAAACGAGAAGCAAAGAGGAATGCAAAGAGAGTTTAAAATGGAACACTGAAAGAGAGAAGGGTATATTTGTAGTAATAATGATAAGATGATTCAAAGGGAAAGAAAAGTGATTTGCAAGTGTCACTAGTCCTAAAAAAGTGGGTTCCTCTGGTCCCAGTCCCAATCTGCAGACAACAGAAGTTTGCCTCAGATAAGAACTTCCTTTCTAGGGCTGCCATTGCCACATCTGTGAGGATCCCTCTGAAGTTCTGCATTGTAAGGTCTTATTTCATTCTGAAATCTGCTGACATGCACAGGAGAAACTGCACCAACATCAATGAGTTTTGAATGAGACCCTTAAAGCATCAGTCTCTAAAAATGTGACAAGATGTACCAAGGGACTGTCTGGTATGTTTTATTCGCTAACCCATGACTTTATATCATGAAAATGAATGTTTTTTCACTGGACTTGCAAGACGGATTTGTTTCTAAGAGGTTAGATCTATAATTGCTTATGACTATTTTATCTGAAAATATTTGCAAATGGGAATAATCTAAATCCTGAAGATGCTTCCTGTGTACCCTACAGAAAATCAATGATGAGAAATTAAAACAGCCTGTGAGATTACATATCATCTTCTGTATCAAACCATGTTGATGCTTATGTCTGACAAGAGAGGAACAAGCCCACAGAAACAGTGTTTTGAGATAAGCCACCTGCATTACAGAGGCTTGATGTTTAACACAGACCATAACTTCAGTATTTCTCATGATTCCTCATTCATCAGAACCCTTTTAATGCAGTTGACAATAGTCAGGCATGTAATTAATTTACACTTACGTTTTAATTGTCACTTGCGTTTTATTTGGTCCTCCTAATAACCAAGTCACATCATTTTGCCATGCGAAAAGTAAGTTTTGATGAGAATAAAAGACTGCAATTATGGGAATGCATGCCGATAGAAAAGTATCACTGGTGGTCTCACTGTACGGTCTATTGGAGTCAATCTCAAAAGTCCAATTAGATCAAGCTTATATTAGTTTCTAGTAACATGTCTCTTGACTGATGAGCAAGCCACACCTCTCAATTACACTACAAGTCAATGCAATTATGACTTTTCAGGAGTTGTATTTTTAATTAAATAAATAAATGTTTGTAAACTAGGCTCAAATGAACCAAACGGCAGCATTTGCAGTTGCCACCATTTTAATTTCATCCATTTTCCTGAGTTTTTTCATTGTGCCCGTTGATATGTTCTGTTTGTGATCAGATTTTTAGTGAGCAGTGGATGCACCAAACAGATGTAGAAGTGTGTTCTGTGAGGTTAACTGGCATTAAATCTGTTTTGACCATTGTCACACAAAATTTATTTTTGTTTCATTTAAAAATTGCTAATTAATAATATTATATATGCAGTAGATAAAATATTTTAATATTAATGGTTTTAACTTTTCTGTGCAAGGTCTCCACCAAAATGGGAGTCTAATATAGGGATGTTTCATATGGGCAAAAAGTTGGTATTAAAATGAGTCTTTCTTGTATGTTTAAATTTGTTTGTCATGCTAGATATTAGAAATTAAAAAGAATTTTAAGGGACTTGTCTCTTCACTCTGAAACTCTTTAATGGACTATATTTTGCTTTTCAATGAAGGAAATGAAATTTATGGTGTTTTTGTGAAAAACACACTGAACTCCTTTAATAAATTTTCTCTTTCCCTGCTTCCCCCCTCCAACTCCATTTAAGTGATAAAGGCAATTAAAATAGATTTCAGTATAGATTTTTATTTTCCTTGGATTATAAACTATTCAGGTTAAGACAATGTCATCAGTTAGTGATGGGTACAGGGCTACTATATTTTTTTCAGTGCTCTAGCAGGTTAATATTCTTTTATTGTAAAGATGAAGAACCCCCAAACTTTTCCTGCTCATACTTCAGTTCCTTTTTTTAAGCATATTCTCTATGGTGGATCGTGGGAATATTAGTAATTTCAAAATTACTCTTGTATCACTTTCTGTTCATCTGTGCTGCTGTGTTTGTTCAAACCTTTGGTAGCCCTTGCATACTCTTAAAATACTTCCTTTTCCATATAGTTCCCTACATTTATTTTTCTCTTATTCTTTATCTAGCCCAAAGCATCCATCCCACTGCACCCCTTCTCTCTGCTTGACTGTGCCTTGCTATTGTACCAGTAGTAGTCTGTATCTGACATTTTCAGATTACAGTTTATCCTTCCTTTTACAGATAGCTGCTTGGCAGAGACTACAAAGAGCTCACCAGGTGTTCTAGGTTCACTGTGGAAAACGGTTTCACACGGTTGTTGTAGATTCCCATGATGTTGAAACAGTTGAGTGAATGAATAGGAAACTGAATCTTTCATGGCTGATGTAGCTTTCATAGCTGCTCTTGCTGCTCCGTCCCACGATACCTAGTAATGTGAGATCACTTACCACATTGAGTTTGGGGCAATTTATTGTTTTAGACACACCATCATGTTTCCTTCTTCAGGGCTTTTGAGAAGAAACTTGGGTTTAACCCAAGTTAGACCCATGATAGAAGGGTTTTAGTGCATCACTGCTGTATTAGGACTGGACAAGCATTCCCAGTCTAATGCTAGGATACTACAGCCTTCTGTAAACCATCCCATCGGGTCTGGTTTATGTGCAAATCACAAGCTTTCCTTTTGCAAATGGTTCTAATTTTTGTGTGAGTGATCAAAGGGCTGTAGCACAACAGGATCATTTACTCCAGAGATGTGTCTGGATCAAAGGTTAATATTTTTTGTATGGAATATTCATTTTTAGGTTTGGTTGAACACTGTTCGGTTTAGCTGGAAGCAATGGTCAGGGTTATGCTATCCTTTAAGAAATGAACATAAGTGATGATGCCAAACAGAGAATCACAGCACATGACTTAGCAAGGCCAAGAAGAAATGGTAGTGAAACTAAATTGGACAGAAAGGAAGTTAGTTTAAAAAGATGATGCAGCAAAGGTGATGTGAGGCATACAGAAATGTAATTTTTATGATTGGAAGTAGGGAAGAGTGTCTCTATCCAAGACATACAAGCTATAAGGCCAGGACTTTGCACAGGGCAGTCTAGAAGAGCATGGCTTACGCAGACTTAAGGAGGCTGTGCTCATGTTTGACGGGGCAGGGATCTGCCCCTCCGTCAATCCCTGCTGTATGATGTCACTGAGGTGAGCGAGCCCTGGGTGGAGTGGGAAGGTGAGCCTCCCTGGGCAGCTGGGGCAGTGGTCACCACCCACTCGGCTGCGTGGCAGCCTTTGCTTGGCACTGTTCCCATGCACCCTTTGGAGGTTCCCACCCCCCATTTGGGGGATCTCCATCCCAAGATAGGGAGACTTGTTTTCGAATCTTTGATGGATTTATGATTTCTCCCTTACATTTCAAGTGACTTGGTTGCATAAATGGTTTGAATGTTGAGAATAAAATACATATTGTGACAGTTTAGTGAACTGAACCATACGACCTATTATTTTTTTGTGTGCTTGGAGTGTTTGGCCCTGGAGAGCATATTGCTACACCATGCAGAGTTATTAGCTTACACTACACTAATTTCTAGTTTGACTTCATAAGGGTTTTTTTTACATTAGATGGTATCCTTATGAGCTACAGAAAAAGCAATCTCTGCTTCTTTTCTCAAGCATGTCCCGATGTTTTTGCTGGGCAATCATTAACTTAAATTTCATTTACAAATAAATAAATAAACCCAACTTCTCATTAATAAGAAATTGGTATGTGTATAAGGCTGTTCTTTTAAACCCTCATAACTCAGCCAAATAAAAACAGATTTTCACCGGACTACCAAAAGGCACATGTCCAACCTAGAAAGTGCATTTAATAACTTCCCCCCTTCTGATGCTTTTTTTTTACATTGACATTAATCTCCTGTGCACATTTGGAATTTGGAATGGAGTCATTTTCTAGCTGCAGTGCTTCCAATTTTAAATATTCTGTTTCCTTTCAGTTTTTCCAAGCAATTCAAAGATTAGTAACACTGTAAAACATCTAAAAGCATGCTGGAAGTTTCCTGCTGCTTCAAGTGTTGTGTTATGTTATCTTTGGAATAATTTTAAGGTCCCACTGGTGTAGTATAACAAGTTATTATGTCATGGAGCTTATTAGTATGCCTATGGGAAAAATTAATTCACACTGACATCATACTACGTTTTTCAATAAATCAGGGGATTTTTTTTTTTGTTTTAATAAATGATGATTTTTTAAATTTTTTTTAAGGAAAAAAATGATCAGCTAATTTTTCATCTGCATTGGGACATGAACTGAATGGGTTGGAGGATGTGCGTCATTATCTCAGCAATGACCTCTGCATTGTTGCAGGGAATGGAAAGAGCAGGGTTTTGGGTGGTTTAAAAGATCTTTATTTTTCTAGTATATAAATGTCATTATAAAAGACTTTTTACTCTGTGATTACCACAGCAGGCTTAAATTGCCTGGGCTGTGGTCATTATTATTTCTGTAATCCCAAAAGTTTATGATATTATTCAGGTTCTAAAAAATGACAAAGTAGACTTAAATTTGGTAAGGATTTAATGTGTGATGCATTTCTTTTGGAGCTGAAAAGTCTTTTTTTGTTGACATAGAGAACTGAAAAATGACCACAGACCACAAGGGTCCCAGAGCATTGCCAGGGAATATGTATAAAAAGGGAAATGCCCTTACTGTGCTGCCTGTATGCAACTGATTTTATTCCCATTTCCCAGATATACTGTTACTTAGAAAAACAAGAACAAACTATTTAAGACTTTGATTTGTCTGTGGATCATGAATTAAACTGAGAATTGAATTTAAATTCTATAAGATAGCTAAATTATTATCATTATTCCATTAAGGCATCTGGCATTTTATGGGCATTAATTGACTACCCAGATACCTAAGTGCAATTGCAGTTGTACAGTTGGAAGCCAAGAGGCAGAGCTTTTCTTATGGATGCCACACAGGCTTCTGAGATTACAGAATGACCAAACTTAACTCCCTCATGGGTTCAGAACGCCTCTGCAAATGCACGCAGATTGGCTGTTAGGAAGACATCACAGGGTTGGGCACATGCTGAAAATTTGGGCCTCCACACCAGTGGCATTTCAGATGGAATAAATTTATTATAGAGCAATGTTTTGTGTGTGGGATATATTTCTTGTTAAGTACTACTCGCCACAATCAGATCACAAAAGTTCTCAGTGTTTCTAAATAAAAGGCCAGTTATGACAAGTGCGAGCATGTTCTATGAATAATGTTGATCCATGGTTTTTAAAGTACTTTATAAGAAAAGTTCTTGGCATATCAGCCTTTTGCTACAGCAGGGCTGGGGCTGTTCCCTCAGACTCAGCAGCACACCAGCGGGGTTAAAAGGCTCCAGTTTCATTTTCAGGGCCCACAGACCAGGTGGCTGAATGTGTAGCTGGTGTGAGATGATGTCTGTTTGCAGTCAACAGGATAGACACACTTAGAAATTTAGCTAATACTGGGGAAATTAAATTAAAGTAATAAAGTTAGACAGGCATGATATACCCATGATATTAACTTTCCCTGAATCAAGTCACCCTGTAATAGTAAGACTAACTTCACACTCATGTGACAAAACAAAATCTGAGTGAATATGTAAAGTCACTCATGTGAAACTGCAGGGTGAAAATTCAGTAGGAGGCTGGAATGTTTGGATTTTGGCAGCAGGTGTTTAAAGCAAAGCACAAAATACTGAAACTGTTATGAAGAGCCTTCAGTGATAGCAATGTTGTGTACACCGAGGCATTTTTCTCTGGGTGATGAACTCTTGGCTGGGTGTCATGTACCAGTGTGGCCTTTGCCTAGGATGACCAACTCTGTTTACTTCCAGTTCTTTTCCATCTAACTGCAGGGATAAAAATCAGACATTTTAAGGTATGAAGTGAGATCCTGATCCCTTCATTCACTCTACAAACTATTCTGGCTCATGAACATTCTATAGTTAATTGTCCTACCTGGAAGAGGAAATTTGGACAAAAGCACTTTCTGTAGTCTCTGCTGGCTAAATCTTGGGGGAAGAAAGTAATGCTGTGTGTATCTACCAAATTACATTAATTTGAATCACTTTTTCTAAAGTAGTTGGCTCCAAATAATTTTTCAGTGACTCCTTGCTCTGCCCTCCAAAGAATAAGTGGTTAATTTTTTTCCTAATATGGTGCCTTTTGATCATTTTCACAAGGATATTGCAATTTCTGATATCAAAGTTAAGAAAGGCTTAACAAATTAAATAAATCATTAAGAAATGCAGACATTAGCTATAAAAGTGACAAACATATTATTTTAGTATAGTTTCTGAGTCATCAGGAGCAGAAAGGCAGTGCTCTATATTCTGGGCTTAATTGATCATCTTGTCCATAAATGCAAGAAATGCCAAAAGTCCCCTTGCCTTTCCCTGACAGCAGCCCCGAGAGCCAGCCCAATGCCTGTGCATGGAGCACCAGGGTGGTGCTTACAGAAATGCAGCGTGGTAACCACCTTTCTAGCCCTGCCTGTGACCCGAGGTCCTGGGGAGGGGAGGGGGCACCTGCACAGTAGTTCTCCTTCCCACCACCTGGAGAAAGGCACTGTTTGTGGTGAGTAGCATCTCCAGGGAGGAACAGGACAGCGTGAGAGCAAATCAGGGCAGCAAAGGAGCCCAGGAGAAGCACCTTCTATTCTTCTATTTTTGTAGTTTCACTTGGTGCCATTTCCCTTACACTTCTGTTTTCCATACATATATTTCCATGTATGGA
Organism: Campylorhamphus procurvoides; assembly: GCA_013396655.1. Classification (NCBI taxonomy): domain Eukaryota; kingdom Metazoa; phylum Chordata; class Aves; order Passeriformes; family Dendrocolaptidae; genus Campylorhamphus; species Campylorhamphus procurvoides. The sequence continues at coordinate 1,912,720 of WBMV01000309.1, forward strand.
AGGCTAACAGTCTCCTGCTTTGTTTTTTTTGGGTGAAGCAGACTCCAAGGCCTCACTTCTCTGATCATGAGAATGTCCTCATGCTGTGGGATACTGAATGGCCAAATACTGTATCAAGGTGAAGGAACAGTTGTAAATGTTAGGTTATCGATATAGTGGTTTTGACAAGTATGTACTTTAGCGACAAGAGTAGGAGATAAACAGCCAGCACTAAAAGACTAAAGAAAGATGATGAATATACATGTATCTGACAGGAAGATCCATGAAAGTACAAAGCAGCTCAATTTTATGAAAATATAAAAATGCATTTCTTCTTTTACTAACCTAGATCAGAAGAATTATGATGCATTATATTAAGCAATTTAAACCAAAATCTGCAGTCAGTTTGGAAGCAAGTTTAAACGCAAGTCAGTATCAAGATATGATGTCTTTTAACGTATGTCAGCCTCACTTTATACTTAAAAATTAACTGGCTATATAATGATTTAGATAGTTTAAAAGCAATTGCAACACTGCACATGAATAAAATGCATAAAATATAGTTTTACTGAGTTTATCTCTCGTAAACAACAATACAAAGAAAAAAACAATGTGAATGATACACAGGAACAATATTTATTCCTAAAAAAGGTACAAATGGAGTTTCACTTTTTCAATTGTTATCCATTATTTCTGGTAAATACTAGAAGCCCAGGGAAACAATGGTCAAAATAAATGGTCAATGTCAGGTCCTAAGTAGGACACACTAAATTTGTACACAGGTCATAGTCATTTATTTTAGGGGTATATCTGTTTGTGGGAAAGAAGTAAAGATCAAACCCTATAAAATACATCACTTATGTGCCACTCTGTTCTAGAGCAGCATGGACATCCTTAATGAGAAGTGCTGCTTAAAGAATATTTCTGTGAGTTTGTTTCCAGGCACACTGTGGCAAAAAGGAGGTGTCCCCTGAGAATTAAATAGTAATAAAAATATTGGGAGGAGGACAGGGGAGCATGGGAGGTTCAGAACAAATAAAGAACACACATAGTACTTGAATTTTTCCCCTTCTACCCGTTCATCCGCCATTGCAACAGCTAGAGGTAAAGAATTTGCAAAATATACATGGAGAGGTTTTTGCTGCTGATTTTTTTTAATCTCTGAAGTCCAACGGTGATGATGAAGGTAGCTGTGACATTTGCAATTTTCCATGCACCAGCCCATTCCATTTTCTTCCCTGGTGCCACTTACATGGTACAGTAAGCCTCCAGCATTGACAATAATTATAGCCTGAATAAAATGAAGAAGGTAATATGAACAAAGCTCTGCTGTAATTGCCTTTTCATTATTTGCTAACAGTTAGTTATTCAGTCACAGGGAAAAAATTACACAGTAATTGGTTGACAATAGGAAGCTAAAGCTAAATTCCAGAACTATGATATTTTTGCGTGTTGGTCTTTTAGACCTTTTATTCATATTTTGATTAAACAGCTAGAGCATTAAAGTGAAATATAAATGTAGCCTTGGTTCAGATTCCATAACATTAGTTTCCACCCCACACAATTTTCATTCAGTTTTGAATTTTAAGCTATCACATATGGCAGCCCTGTAAATATTGTAGCCTATTGACTTTGAAATACAGATTTGCAACTCTCATTCACTTAGTTTAACAGTGGCAAAGAATCCCTTTCACCTTAATGCTTTAAAAAAGTGTCCAGCGTGACTGTGTGCAAACAATTTAGTAGTGCAGTTCTGCCTTATTTTAGATACTGAGGTGGAGGAATGCCAGTCTGAATGGATATTTTATTTTATATGGGTTTTAAACAGCAAAAAATCTTTAGCAACCAATGTCATTTTGTAGACATGGGTCTAAAAAGCAGTGTGACCAGCCCCTACATGACGAGCTAAGCAAAGATACCCTCTTAAAGACATATGTGGGATTTGTGACCCTACAATGTGAAACTATTGCTGTTGGGTCTCAAGGATCCATGGGAAAATTTGCTTCTGATGTTTGTTTTCCTAGCTTTTTTCTATTTTCTTTTCTTTTCTTTATTTTAAGGGGTTTTGTAAACCTCAAGTAGCGGCTGAAACTTCTTCATTTATTTTTTAATTAGTTTAAAATATGGGGATTTGATTTCTGCTGTTGCCCCAGCTTGGGAAAGGACCAGGGGGTACATTCTACTGAAGCCACTTTACCTTCCCAAAGCTCAGCATTTGTTTAAATTTCACACTTGTTTAATGCCACCATGCATTCATCAGAAACCCAGGTGTTACACATGGTAATACTGAAAATGGAAAGTCAAGTTTCACATTTATTTTAGTGCATAAAATGGCTTTGCAGTAACTACCCTGATTGGTGCAAAATGTGCAAGACTGTAACTTAGTGAAAAGTTTTAATTTCTAATTTTTTTGCTGCTGTACTTGTGTTGTTACTTGCAATGAGTCACTCCCTGTAAATGTGTTGTTGATGGGCTTTCAATGACTTTTTTTATTTTGTTTGTGATAAAGCCTTTAAAAGGGAGCAGAGACCAGGAGCTGGACTGATAACTGGAGTCAGGATATTTATTTCATCAGACATTTAATTAGAACAGTGTTTTCTTATAAAGTGTAATTATTGGTGGTTCAGCAAGCAAATTTTTGCAAGTCTCAGGTTTAAACTAGAATATACTAGTTTAGAGCTTCAGCTGGGTCAGAAACTAGAGGAAACGCTTTACCTGGTATTCTGGGGTAATACAGGTTATGTACCTTAATAAAAGCTCTAACTCCAGCAAAGTAATTCTTGGAGGAAAAAAGAAAAGAATCTGCAGAAGCTGAAAGCAAACAAAATGTAAGTTAAAACAGGGTTACAATGAAGTCTTTGAAGAGTTATGTTCTTATCAAAGTTGGCTGCCTTTCTGTGGGCCCTAGAGGATGGGCTGTGAGAGTCTGGCCAAGGCTGCTGGGAGCAGGGACATCATCCTGACCAAACACAAGCACTGAAAGCTGGTTCCTGGGTCCTTCATGAATATAATCTGCAAGGCAAAGCCATGCCTTGTTATTCTGGGCCTGATCCAAATGGCAGTGAAATCAATGGAAATCTTCCTGCTGGGTTCAGCAAACTCTGGATGGGGCCCTCCAAAGCGAAGAGCCAAAGGAAGTGCCGGCAATAAACAAACATACCCCATCAGACCCTGTTCTGATGTATATTTCATACTTTGCCCTTACTTTTATTTTGAGTCCTAGATCTTTATTATAATCAGTCAGAGTCCAGGCTTTCAAGTTGTGAATGGGCATCATAATTATCTAATGCAACTACTCCAGAAATCAGATTAGTAATTAGCTGAACCAAACTGATTGGTGTGACTTCCTGAATGCATCTCTTTAATGTTGAACATTTGCTTTGTGCTTGAAGGATTTGTTTGTATGTTTCTTGTGTGTGATGAGAGCTTTTCTGTAATTAGCTCCTGGGGGACAGCATATTCTAACAGTTAAAGAATAATTGCAGCCCTATGAAATGTGAAATGGCTTGGGCTGGCTTTTGTTGCAGCTTAATTGTATGCAACAAGTACAGGAGGCTTTTTATTTCACATCATGATAGTAAAGATGTAGCTTTCATAAATAAAGAAAGGAATTTTGTACAGTGGTAAATAGTCTCTAATGTGTTAATTTTGCAGAAAAAAACAACACAAACAAAGTACATTTGAGAATTCTCAGTGTTATTGAAGTAGCTGTTCATCATTGTTTCATTAGCTTGTACTTTCTATGTATGACTTTAATGAAAAGGAAAAAGGAAAAGAAAAACAAGTGTGGCAATAAAAGACAAATGACTTGGTGGTCAGTCTAAAGCGGCTTGTTTTCCTTTGAAATAAAAATTTAAATACTTTTTCTTCTAAAATTTCATGGAAGAGAAATTGGGGGTTTTGGACAGCAGTTACAACAGCATGCTGATGGAAAAAGAAACATAGTTTTTAATGTATTTTTGTTGGAAAAATGGAGGGGAAAAGTGGTTTTTATTTTCCTCTGTTCGTACATGGACATGTTCATTCTTTGCCTATGGGACTGTTCCAAATAATGGCAGCTGTCCCTCCTTACCTTGCTGTCTGCTTGCCACTTGCTTTATTGCTCAGTGTCTGTCAGGGAACTGATTTGGGGGTACCACCCTGTGTTAGCAGGGAACCCTTGTGTGCTTGCCCTTGCACATAGCCTTGAGTTTGCTGATTGTTAGCATGTCTTGTGCCTAATGCCTACAGATAGGGTTGCTAGATGCTGCTCACAGGAGGGCATTTTGAATGCAGAAGTTTTTCCATCCGGTACCCAATTTACTAGCCTGATGCACACATCTCTGCCATTCTGCACATTCAGAATGATGAGTATTAATTCAATATTTATCAATACCTGATTGATATTGTTCAATTACCAGCACTTTGCTCTGTGATTGTAAGCTGAATTATCCCTAGTTTAAGCATAGCATTCATGCATGTTTTTTCCCCCTTAATCAAAAGACAGAATTGTATAAGTTTGTTTTTCGGTTAATCATCAAAACTCTTGAGCCATCCTTACCATAGACAGCATTGCTACAGTGTATCTATAATCCACATCCATTCCTGTGGCTAGTGGCATGCAGCATTTATTTATTTTCTCAGTATAGATGACAGTGATGCCGGAGTCTCATTGTCATCTAAATCTGATAACTGCGAGTCATTTTGATATGGTTCTGGGGTAATCTACAGTGTCAGACTCTCAATGTCATCTTGTCACTACCACTTCTTTCCATAGCATCGCCATAGGCGATAGCTCTGCTGCTGCATTTCCTTCAGGGGTTTCCCTGCAGAGGCTACAGATCATACGAGAAGTTACCACAGGAGTTGTGCGTCCCTGGTAACGGGAGGAGAGCAGAAGTGTGTCCCCCACAGCGACCCTGCAGTCAGTTCTCTGGCTGGGCTTGGTCATGGCTCAGGTTCACTGCAATGCTTGGTGGGAAACAGGTCCATGGGATGTTGCTGGTTTTTATTTGGCAGCATCTCAGGAATTAGATGTGCAAGTCCTCAGTCACTGCATTCCTCTCACCCGGGGAAAGGGAGGGTGTCCTGCTCACGCTCTGCCTGCCATTCCCTTGGGTGTTGAAGCAATTCCGATAAGAAACAAAGCATTTATTTGTCCAACCTTGTGTTTTTACACTGCTCCCCGCAACACAACAAGACCTCAATATAGCTGTTGAATGGCTGTCACTTTTGCCATGGAAAGTTCTTTAACAGAGGAAGTGAGAGCAGTGGGTGACCTGGTAATGAGATTGAAATTCTGCCTGTGCTGAAGGCTCTTAGGGAAATGGCAGTGAAAACCTCTCTGAATATGTGCTTGCTCTGCACTGTGACCTTGTGTACAGCCACCTTACATACTTCGTATTCTTCTATGTAGTGGCTGGCCAAAAGGGGTTTAAACAGTGCTGCTTTTGTCTGTATCTGACAAGTAGGAAGGGCTCAGAAAACAGGTTAATTCAATGAAGTTATTTTTGTTTAGCCAACGGTGTTATGAGAATAACATTCTGCAGAGAATGTTAACTTAATATCTTGTGGGAATTTTGCATCTATTTGAAAACAACATGAAAATTATTTTAAAATAATGATCAATATTTTCTAAGCAGAAGCCAAATGTTTGGTGAACAGAAACATATAACTACTTGAAAATTTTTTACACAATTTCTAGAGAATGTTGCTATGACAGTAGCTGAAAACGGTCTGGTGTTATCAAGTTTCAGGGTGTGTTTAGGACGTTGAAAGTAAGTGGGAGAGATCATTGTCTTAAAGTACCTCTTTAAATTATGTGCTTCCTACTTGCTTCTTGTCCTAAAGGATAAGAATATTCACTCTTTTCCTCAGAGGACTAGGAGGGAAACACTCCCAAGAGAAGTTAATTGTCTGGTGTGCACTAGGCCCATAGGTGAAATTAATTTTTATTAAATACAAACTTTTATATTTTCCAGTGAACAATCATCTTGACCAGTAGAACCATGTTTGTCTTGATTTGCTTGTGTAAAATTGACCCAAGACTGTACCTAATTCTTTAAAAGATACAATTCTGCTTGTAAGCAACGCTGATAATATGATAGGTAAATTTTCATCAAACAATCTGTGAGAAGAATGAAGTATAAACTAAAAGGGATTTTTTTTCCCCCATTAACTGGCTTCATGAGAAAAGGTTATTGACTTGACAGCACTTAATTGCTTGTCATACTAATTTTTTTCCTCTGAAACATTGTGGTTTATTAGTTTCCATGGAGGAGGCAGTGGTGGGGCCGCAATTCAGATGTGAGATGTAGTGGAACTCGCCGAGCCCTTCGTGTCTGGTTCAGCTCTAAACCCTTTATCCACTTCTCATCTGGGTTCCAAAGAGACAACCTGGCAAGTGACTTGTTTAATGTCATGGAGTATTTTAGTTGACTAAATGCTTGGAAAAGCATAAGGATTTCCCAGGTTCCTCATCTCATGCACACACATAAGTAAGTAGAGATTTGAGAGGATTCAGTAGAGGATTTTTGAGTAGTACAGGACAAAGGTGCAAGGTAATTTTAACAAATAGAACAGTCTGAAAAATTCATATTTGGTAGGTTAGTCCATTTCTGAGTTGCATTAGATTAGAGGGAAAGGATAACTCAACTGCTCACTGATGCCACAAGACAACGATTACTTCCAGCAGGTACATAACAAGATGATGAATGGGATTTTTCCAAACTTGAATTTCTTCAATTAAACAATAACTTGTTGAAGTTGTGTGCACTGGTGGAAAGCTTGTCAGCCCATAAACTGCATGTATTACTTTTTTTCTATCTAGTAAGATTTTATCACTACTATTTTTAAATATTCTCTGACACGAGAATGAATACAGAATTTGGAGTGCGTGCTCAAATTTCATTTGACATCTCATAAAGTCAAGACATGACCATTAGAATTCAACCTTGTAGAATAATGTCCAGAACTAGTCATCCTTTAAAAGGCACCACACTTTGTCCTGCTAACATAAATGTAGCATTAATGTAAATATGACCAAGTGTCCGATAGTGTAAGTAGGATAAACTGTTTCTGAGTGTTTACCTATAGGGAAAGCCTTTGTTGCAGTTGGCTGGGTTGATAAGTGTGTTACTGAAGTCACTCAGGTCAGTACAGTGGGCTGAGAGCAGCTGTTTTACTGCCTTCACCTAAAAAGAATAGTCTTATTTGTCTTTTACTTAATATTTCTAAACAGAGGGTCTTGGCTAACTGAAGTCAATAAGAAATTTACCATTGACTTCAATAGGTTTTGAGTCAGTTCTTTAAGTCTTTAATATTTGTTACATTTTGACATGAGTATATTTGCTCTCAAAAGGTGGCAAGCAAACCTGGATTTTTTCCCTGTGTTATGTAGTGCTTATTTTACTGTGCTCTTAATACATCCTAACAATTATTCCTTCCTGTGCATGGAGCATCCATATGATTTGCGTTTCTTTTCAGTGCTTAAAACTAATCTTTGTTTTCTCAGGCTCTTAGGTGGGACACTTACCTTAATCCTCTTATGTTTGTATGCCTTGAAGTGATGGCGCTTTGTATGATTTAGGATTTCAAGGGCCTGACTTAGAATCTTGAGGTCAACTTGACCTTCTTTGTTGGGTGGTATTTTTTTTTGCTACCGCAATTGTGAGTAATTCTCAGAACTTTTTGTAAGTCTCCAGCCCCAGTCTGCTTTCTGATCTCCCCCAAACACGTGCATGCACTTATTTCTTTATTTCCTTTTCTCTTTTGGCTTTATTACTCACCTGTGATATGAGGTTGTTCAGCAATTAAAAATATCCAGCCTTTCTTAGCCTTGTCATATTTTGAATCTTTATCTTTTCCTTGCTAAGGACTAATATTTCACTATGCTATAAAAGGACATCATATTCTCATTTTGTCATTCCTTAATATTAGGTTACTGTGATTTTGTTGGTTTATTGAATTGCCCTCTACCGTGCGTAATTTTTTTTTTTCATTTGATCCTTTCAGGAAAAAGAGCATTGTTCATCAGAAGTTAAGAAAGCAGAGGGCATTGATCATTTACTAAATGAATTACTTTATCATTTTTTGTGTGTGTTTGATTCGTGCAACTTATTAGTTATGACTTCACTCAATTTTTTACCTTTTTTGGCTGATAACCAGGTCTTAGGTTTTTATAATACTAGAATATAGTCAGCTAAGACAAATTGATTCAGACAGTTGTCACAGAAGTATTTAGCTAAAATTACTTCAAAAGTTTTACGCTACTAGACATTGCAGTCCTGTCTTTGAAGTGTATACCCTGAAAAATATTTGTTATTAACAATTCCAGACAGGTGTTTCACCAAAGACATGTGAAGATGTGTAGAAGAGGAGATTAATATTTTGCAGTAGATTTAGCCTCTGGAGGAAATATTTGTCTTACTCATTTGGAATTCCACTTGTCACTTCCCCAAAAGCTTTGTTCCCAGTCAGGGTTTCTTCTGAACAAGTGAAATGAAACTGTATTTGGTCATGAGAATTAGCACAACATTAGCTTGGGTGTTATTTAAATAGCTGCCGTGAGATAATTGTAAGACAATCTTTTGCAGACTGTGGTTCTGCTTTTACGGTACTTAAAGCAGGGAGACTTCATTGCAATGAGAAAACACTCACGTTGGGATTAAAAACACCAAAAGAACTGCAAGAAACATTAATGCTGCTGTGGCTGTGGGTGTGATCCATTCCACCTGCCAGAAGCTTTGGAGTCTGGAAGGGACGGGGCAGGCGACGTGACATGCAGACTGGAGGGTCAGTGACTGGGAACGTCCCCTGCAGCTGCTGTTCCGGGCAAGGGTAAGGGGTGGGGACTGATCGGGGGGTTCACTGTGCTGGGGAACAAGCCTGTGTGTTGGAAAGCAGCCTGACTCAGAGCCCTTAAAGGCTGTAGGGCTGTGTCAGGTGAGGGGCAGGAAGGCACCAGTTGTGGGGATCATGGTGCTGCAGGTTTGCAAACGAAGAGAGGAATAAACAAACCTGTGTCCTGCCTGTCCACACTGCTGCACCTGCTGGTGAGCTGTGAGCTGGGGACTAACCCGACTGAGTTCCTGCTAGGCTTAGATAAGCACCTAATAACGTGACTGAATCAAAGCCTTGCTACTTGATACTTTTTGTGATTATGAGCAAGGGAATTATTTAGAATACTGGAAGGGAAATTATGAAATAAACCTATTCTTATTTGCACACCAAATAAAAGCTATTCTGATGAGGTGGAATCATACAAATTACTACATGCTCTTATTAGGTCAAATTAAAAATTAATTGAGCATGAGTTATTGGTCATAAAGGCGTGAAAATTTTTTGATCCCCATTTTTCGTGGGGTATTCTATACCTTCTTAAAAAGTGAAGTGCAGAGATGTTGGGCATTTGGGAACACTGCCCATTGATGTCACATTTGTTGGTGATGGAAAGCACACAGCTCACAAAAGAGCTGCTGGGATCAAGAGAAGCAAGGGTTTAGATTTTCTTCTTCTGAGCAAAATATGTAATATTTAGGTGGATTATTTAATTTCTGTCATGCCTTGCTGCATGAGAAAGGGGTGCAGAGTGTGCAGAAGGGGTGCAGAATCAGGTGTCCTCTGATTCCCATCGGTGGGCAGTCCGCATCCCCTCCTTCCACGACAGGCTTTGTGCTGGGTGAAGAGCCTGTTCCTGCGCAGGGACAAGGTGTGGCTGATGCATCCCAGATAAACCCTCACACAAAAAGGCACTGTGTCGCTGAATGGGATTCCAGTGTAGCTCTTTAATTTCATCTCTTGGAAATGTTTCTCCTCTTTCATCCAACTGCCTTTATCTTAACTTCTGATCTGAGGAAAGCAGCAGCCTTTCAAATTGAACAAACCGTGTTTCAAATAGGCTCTTCTGCTTGTGACAAGATGTACCTCATTTTCTCTGCAAGCCCTCAGCAAGGTCACACCTTTTTAATTTATTTTCTGTAAGAAAAATCTAGTTGCATGATAGAACAAGGCCAGATCTAGCTAGAGGTCATTTCTTGAACTAGTCATAAAGTAGAATAGGATTAGAACCATTTAATATGCCAGAACTTAACAAGCATAGTTATATTAAGATGTAAGCTTTGTATTTACAAAGCAATATACATAGCTCCTTAAAGTTGTGGCCAATTCGATTATAATAAAGGGAATATTTTAGATTTTTTTCCCCTCTTTACTATGAGAGTGACCTTTCTTTTCCTTTTTTCCTTTCTTCTTATTTTTTTTATCACCACTGACTCCTAGACATAAAATCCCTAGTAAAACCAGATGGCATCATAACTTGTATTATGTTTTTGTATTTCTGAAATGAAATAATTCTCTGTTTCTTCTAGAAATAGCCACATTTTTTGTGCAAAAATATATTCTATTAATATGTATTAATACAGGATAAACACGTTTAATAGATTTTGTTATTCATTCAGAAGGAGGAAAATACTGATCTAGATGCCATTTGTATGTTGTCCTAGAAACTGAGATAAATACATTTCTGAAAGACATTAGTTTCCAGTCTCATCCTTAGACACGTTGCTTATTCAGCTGGAGGGCAGGTATTTATCAGTAGGGTAGTGCTTTTTTCACCAGAATTTTATGACCATTTTTTGTTAAATTTCTTGCTTTTCCCAGAGAGTTGTTAAGCCTGTCTGTTTTCTTCCACATTTTCAAATACCAGCTCTTGGTTTGCAGCATCAGCTTTTCTCATGCAGGCATTATTTCAACATGTGGCGTGTGGAAGAGAGAGATATTTTGCTGGCAAAGGTGTTGAAGACCCTTGCAGTGGCGATAGGCAGAGCTTAGGTCTGGCCCAGGTCTGGGTATGGAAGTGTCACGGGGATGCCGGGGCTGTTGGGGGCTCTCCAGGTGCCCTCACTGCTCAGCTTTTCTTCTCGTCAAGTCCATTATGTCAAAGGCCCATCTAAACTTCTTTGTTTTACATCGTGGATGCAACAGACCATAACATCTCCTCCTAAGTGCTTCCAATCCACTTGACTGACGTGTGTGCTCACTATATGTCTGTGTGCTCAAAGTTTTGAAGAAAAAATATTGAAAAAGGCTATGTGTACATGTGAAGTAGCTGGTTCTCTTAGAGGTTTTTTTTATATAATTGATAATGTCATGATTACACTATGACCTAGTGAAGCTCCACCATTAATTCTGTATATGTGTTGAAGTGTACATGCACCACATTTAAATGCTGTGCAAAAGGGTGACCTGAATGCTCTGAAACTGAGGTAGGGATCAAAGACATTCTTGAGCTCTGACAATACCGTGCTGTGTGATGATGATGAACTTGTATATAACTGTGCAGCTCTACCTTACTAAATTCCTCTCATATGGGTAAAATAATAGTGCTGATTGACATTGCCATATGTGCTGAGGATTATTTATTAATAGCTACTAACATTTTTTGACCACTCAATAGATATCATTATTTTTAGTTGAACATAACTCACATTTTGATTTGTTTGACTAAATTTACACTTACATGGGGACTGATTGGAAAAATGACTATAGTCCCACAGTAATTTATCAGTATTCAGTAATACTTCAGGGCAAATGGATGCTTTTCCTAATAAAATTTATATATTATAATAATATAGGGAATTTTTGGATATTGGAACAACACCAAGAGCGTATGTTGAAATAACAAGCCTTCATATATCAAAGGAATACAGAAATGAGATGGAACATTACTCTTTTTTCCTTTCAAAATTAAAGTGATATTTAGTATATCTTCATGTTTTCTTATAAACTTAGTTCTGTGTTTGACAGAGCATAATCAAAGACAAACACACTTTTGAGGGTTAATTCTTCTTTGTGTGAGAAATCAGGCTTAAAAAAAAAGGTGTGGTCAGAATGTCATCTGAGTAGAAAGAGTTTGCTCTTTCCTTGTGAGGCAAGGTTTTGTATTTTGGGTCCAATTAATAAGATTACTAGTAAAATTTGTGGTCATCTTTCCTCTGGAGTGCCTATGGAGGTCCCACCATCAGGGCAAAGTGCAGTGACAGTGGAAGGTCGGCATGACTGGGCTCACAGGAGCAGCCCAGCTGATCCAAACGAGAAGATTCACCTCTGAGGCTCAATAAGTAAATTTACAGCTGCACAAAAACCTTTGCAGAATCTGAGTCTTGGCAGAGAGGAAATAACTATGAGATTCCATCATTCTGCTTCAGAGCTTCAATTAAAAGTGTAACAGCACCAAAGTTAGAGATGTTTGAAAAATGATTGTTTAATATTCTGTCTCTAAAATATCTTTGCACTCCTCTTTCCAACAAGTATATTTTTTTTTTGTTTACTGTCTTCACTGATTGAGCTTCTCACTATATGCTTGTCGTTCTGTGAGTCCTGTGTCTCTAGATAGGTCTTTTTGATAATCTGAAAGTGAAGTGGTCTGCACAGGCATTATTAGAGACAGATGATATATGGTCTGCTCTTTTTCTTTCTTGCACTGAGACAAGACCATCTGTTGTCTTAAAACTACCCATGTTACCAAGAAATTTCTTCCATAAATTACTGTATGGAGGTAAAGAGGACATTCTTGTGTACAAAGTGATCCTTCTTGTTAACATAGCTGGTGTTTACCTGTCTTCAGTGCATTTTGAAAATACAAACTCTAAACAAAGCTATCTGCAGTATGTTGCATGGTGTATATACTTCTTGTTTTGTCCTTTAAAAAAAAAAGTGTGTGAAAATAATTTTATTGAAAAGCCCTTCTAGACTGGGGAAAAAAGGCATTATAAGTATGATTTAATTGGTTCACTGAAACTGTTTCTCAGTATCCTAAACAGCTGGTAAAACTACTACACATTTCTCTTGGTTAATAAAACCTGTGACATATTTATGATAGAAATAACAGTCGCACAGAGCAACACTGGTATTAGGGATTCCTAATGGTCTCTTTAAAACACAAATGTCTTACTTGGAAACATTTTGAATTTTTATTATTTTTTTAATCATGAACTCTTATTCCTTAAAACAGTGCTATTCCAAATTGAAAAAAGGTAGAATGATTTGTAGAAGCTGTTCTATATTACTTGGATAGACTATGAAAAAAACATGAAAGCCTAAAAAAGATCAAAAGTTTGTTTATATCACTGGCTTATTTCTAGTGAAAAATCCTTTGACAGATCTCTGTCAACATAAAATTGCTTTAGTCAAACTTATCCCCATTTCAACAATACTTCATATATTATAGTTGAATTAACTACTGATATATTTCATAACTTGTTCCTTTTTCCTGGTAATGCAATGTTTTGACATTGCATTAATTGGTACTTGAATAGTTTTTAATAAGAAGTTGTATGAGAATATGGGAAACTTCTTCCAACAGAAACTTCAGTGTTTTCCAGCTTGATTCAGGTCAAGGAAGTTCAAGAAGCTAAGTACTAACATTTACTGCATGTGCAGGAATAAGCAACTTTTCAGTATAGATACAAATTAAATATCAATAAAATAGGAATTGAACAGGAGTATTTATATTGCCTGTTATTATCTACCTTACAATTGAGTAAGTAAGTGATGATACAAGGCTTCCTCTACAGTCAAGCAATAGGAAAAATTCCTTCCACAGGGCAAAATACCCCATTTCAGGTGTCTAAGGCACAATATAGTTCAATTTTACAGGTGCTTGTCTTTATTGACTAGGCTGTTTTAGAGATTAGTAAGGTTAAATGCTTAACTTTTGGGTAAATAACATAGGTGAGATTAATCCTATTTGTAATTCATGATGCAATAATAACAACATAGACTGATTAATGATTATTTGCTTGTTATGATGACCTGTGAAAAGCAGAAATAAAATGCAGGGAAACTGTTCTGCAGAATATGGCAGAAATAAGAGCACAGGCTTGAAAAGTTTGTAATTATATAGATGAAAATATGTTTTGCAAGAGAAAAAACCTACAACATTGAACACAAACAGAGATGAGCTGTTGTGTGCTCAGATTTGTGTTCAACTTTGAATTTGCCAAATTTGCAATGAGAGAGATTAATGCTTTTGAAATGTGTAGGAAAATTACTTCAGGATCTCATTGTACCATCCAAAGGCGATGTCTTAGGCTAATATAAGATGGCACAGTTCATTGGGCTGTGCTAATTTTACCCTCAGAACATCTGTGGATTTCTGCTGGAAGTGGGATACTGTGCTCTGAGACACCTGCGTTGGGCAGAGAGCAGGATGAGGAATGTTTGCTGCTGCCTTCCAAGCCCTGTGGAAGATTGTATGTAGGTTAACAGGTGAGTCTGAAGAAATCTGTGCTATAAATATTGCTCAGCATAATTTAGAATTTATGGACCTTTCGTTAATAAGAAAGGTCAAGGTGGATAGAGTCATGGAAGTCATGAAGCCAAATAGTGCCATGATTCCTAAAATATACTGGTTGCAGGCATTGGAACCATACTAAGAGCTGAAACTTTCAGAGCTGGCTAATGCTATTGCCTTGGGAGTCTGGGCAGTCTTCATTACTGTCCCTCAGGTGTATGGGTTTGACATAGGATCCAAAACAGACCTTAATTTCTAATCAGTGTCAGATCATAGGAGCAACATCACAAACTGATGCTGCATATCTGAAGGTATCATCCATTATGCATTTGTGATGTGCATTCTGGGTGCTCATTTCCCCAAAAGCAGTAATAAACTTTCTAAAAACTTAATTTTCCTGTTGCAACCTGTGTTGCAACATATCAAAAGACGTTTCTGTATGGCCCTACAACCCCCAAAGGAAATAATAAAATCTAAGTGGACTTCCCACAGGAACTGTTCCTAGTCATCATGATGCTTTTACCTGACCAAAAGGGAAAACTACTGTGGCTGTTAAGATAGTGTGGGAAATTCAGTAGTTATCATTTTTGTGAGACTGGGCATTGGGAAACGTAGAAATACCCTGTGGTATTTCATCAATATTTTATATAGTAACATATTTCACAAGAAAGTTTTATTTACTTAGGCAATTAAGAAGCAAACCTTCCTGTTTAGTATTTGGCATTCTGTCCTAGAACCAAATGCCCATGGCAAGTTACGGTTTGTTTTAAAATACAAAATGTAAATTGGAAGAGAATGCAGCACACACCTGCTCATCTCCAATCAGATAGGCAAGCGGTATGCAAAACACAAACTGCAAGCAGCTGTAGCAAAGAAAAAAACTAATCAGAATATTCTCTATGTCCATATAGAGAAGGAACTAAGGTAAATAGAAGAAAGGCATGAAAGACCATGTATTTCATCCTTTTCCACATAAAAGACACACTTCTTAGTAAATGGTGGTGAAAATAAGCATAGTAAAACAGTCTCAGAGTCTGTCTCTGGCTGTGGTGGGGAGGCAGAGAGGGTTCACCAATTTTAGGATCCTGCTCTTCTCGTGACAAGATGTTTTTTTCAAGGTTCAGATAGTGAGAAGGGTTGATACTGTTTGATAATCACGTTGTACAAAAAGACTTGAGTTTCTTGATGGCCTATTTATTTGATTTGCAGACATTGTGATTATTACATTTTGGCTATGATCCAATCTTTTCATGCTGCTTCAGAAGCAGTGGAATTAAAGCTCCAAATTATCTATTTGTTATTAATGGAGAGACTCCGCTTCTCTGTAGCTTTCTTGGAATGGTTACTCCCTTTCATCATGGTAAACACCATGCTGTGGCTGCACCATTGGTGAATACTAAGCTCCAGTTGCTGTTTATTTAGTGAGTGCAAAGAAATGTTTATGTTCACTGTTAATTCCAGATAATTATTGCTGTTAGCTCATTTCATGTGTTCTGCAGGCAGTAGTTATGCTAACAGATAGACACAGCCTTTCATACAATTACTTGCCTACCTTATAAAATTAAGAGGGTTTGTCCTTCCATTCTAATATTCTCTGTAGTCTGTTGTTTTATACAACTTAAAAAACTTTTTATGCAACCGCTTCGATTACTCAGTTATTTAATTGATTACAGGCAGATGCCAAATCTTCTTTGCTTATAAGTATTTTGGAGTTCTGCAATTGATTGTTTTATATGGCAAAATGTATAAACTTTTTTTGCCAGTTGTTCATTTTAATAACATTTGCAGAAGAAACAACCATATATGTAGGGTTGGTTTTTTTAAATCACATTTATACTTCTGAAAATTTTGTCTTATAGAAGTTATTCCCAATAAATGCTTTGATACAACTGAGCTGTGTGGGAAAACTGATGCTGACTGATTTCCTCATATTTTGTTCAAGCAGTTGAAAGGTTTTGCAATGATAATTTTGCTTACTGTTTCCTTTGTTACATCCAGTAAAACACAACCAGATTGCACCAGGTGCAAGAATGAAACACACTGCATTTCTTCAGGCATTCTGTATTTTACATTGGTAATTAATCTGTACCCATGTTAGCAAAGACAATAAAATTACTTTGGCAGTGTGTTCAGTAAGAGCCAAAACACCACCTTCAAATATTCTTGTAATGATGTGATGATCTGTTTTCAAAGATCAGCCCGGGACTCTTGCTATTCTGTGTGTTCATGGGACAACAGTGTAAAGCTTCACGCTCTTGGCTTTGCTTTGCTTACAGAACAGCCCTCATTTGGTCCTTTGTATGCACCCATCCTAACTGCTCTGCTTTTCTGTGGTGACCCTGTGCTGTGCATTGCAGCTGTGCCTCTGCCACCACAGGCTAAATTCAATAATTATTTTTTTTTTGTGGCTCTTTCCCAGCAAGCTTCAAACTTGCCTTTTTCTTGCTCCTTCATCCAGGATTTATGAACCTCTTTCCAAAGCCAAAGTCATGTACGTAGGTTTGTGTAATGCACTTAGGCTGCTGCAGATGAGAAGTTAACTTTTCTTTCAAACATGTTACAACTAACACACACTTGTCTCAAGCTGTAGGAGCTATTAATGCTTTATGCCTTGCAAAATTTCTCTAGGTTGCTTCTAGAATCACAGCAGAAATGCAAATTGTAAGTGTCCCCGCCATATTCCTTCTCTGTTCTGTCCATCCTGAGCTAGGGCAGAAGGTCTCATCTTGATACTTATTATGAAGGCTAACAACTGATATGAAGCTCAGGCTGAAAAGACTTTTATTTTCATCATGTCTTGGGCATTGCTGACCAAGTTTTTAGAAGTGAGGAAATTAAGGATGTGTTTGTTTATTGTTTTTGAAGTGAGAGCATACAGGAGAAAAAAATACTTTTAAAATAGCATGAATACTAGGACTTGAAAGAAACACATTCTTTTTAATGGTCTCCCCCCTCCTCCCTTGAACTCTGTCTCACATGGATCAAATGAGCAACATTATAATTACAGTCATCTTTCTTTAGTAGCATGAATCCTGAGCAACTCAAAAGTCTCAAAAAAAAAATTACTTAAAGAACATACCCAACTTGCAAACAGGGTCACATTAAAAAAAACTCACAAACCCCAAACCTGACATGGTTTATGCATTTGGTTTTTGACTCCAAATTAATATATTATGATT
The DNA here is from genome assembly GCA_013396655.1 of Campylorhamphus procurvoides. Taxonomy (NCBI): domain Eukaryota; kingdom Metazoa; phylum Chordata; class Aves; order Passeriformes; family Dendrocolaptidae; genus Campylorhamphus; species Campylorhamphus procurvoides. The sequence goes on from WBMV01000309.1 coordinate 1,930,150, forward strand.
TCATTTCCATTTTAAATAAAACACCTAAATGCATAGCAATTCCTGGCAAGATGAGAAAGGCAAATAAAAAGAATTGATTAGCAAGAGGTGGGGTATGTTTTTAATACATGAAGTTTGTCAAAGCAGGTCAAGATGAACAATATTCATCCATATTTCAGCAGTAAGCTCTCATTAAGTGGTGTAAACTAATCTAGATCTCTCCATCTGGCAGTTGAGAGAAGGAGACGAGTAGTCAAGAACATGATCAATCAGCTGCAGCCCAGATAAGGACTTCAGTGTAATTAAACTTGAACAGCATTAAAAATTACATGCAATAATTGAAGAGAGGTGATTTCCAGTGTAGTACCTCTAGCTTGTTTGGTGAGTATGTACTTTTATGAATATATAAATATTGCTTTTGGGCTTAATGCCCACATACGAGTTGATACGCGGAGTAGGTCATGGGATCACTCAGTGGTGTAAATCTGCCCAGTTGCTGTGATTTCAGTGGTGATACATTAGTGCAGGATGGCTCGGGACCTTGCCAAGTCCATAAATATGAATGCCATTCTGTATGTTGCACCAGCTGTGTAAATCCGAACTATTAACATCATTACTGTGTATTTATCACTGCCAGACTAAGAAAGCTGTGAAGAAACAGCTATGGTTGAACGCAGTTAATTAATTAGCTTCAAGGCAAGATTGTGGCTTAGCTTAATGCAGCTATGTAGGCAGGCACAGGCTGCAATGCACCTTTTTCCCTCTGTCCTGACTGTCCTTGGTTGTCCCCATGTTTACTCCACTGTGGCTATGCAACATGTGCAAAAATTCTTGTAGCTCAAGTGTATTAGAAAGAAGACATGTAGCTACCTCTTTTTAAATATTGCCTAAAATACGTAAGGGGTGAGGGTGTGTGGATACAGTTCCTCAGGCATTGATACGTTTTTTCAGTCCAGTCATGAAAATAAATTTCTCTTATATTTATGGGCTGGGGTCACAGAGTGGGGGGCAAGTCCTGGAACACAAGGTTTTGTGAGGAGTTACTGGGTTATATTCTGTGTTAGGAAAGTACCTTAGAGATGGATTGGGAGGAGAAATTGCTTAGTGTCTATTTAGGCAAGGAAAGCTGAAGGGGCCACGTTTCTTTCCTCTCAAAAGTGGTGTGGAGCTGAAGCGTCTCTGCAGCAGCTGAGGAAAGCCATGCTTGTGACTGGAGCATCCTTGTAGCTATCTAATTTTAGTTTCACATATAATCATTCAGTAAAATGTCAAAAACCTAGGTTTGGGTTGCTGTATTTCACTGGAATAGGTTTAGACATCTGGGCTAAAGGGCATCCATAAATGACTGCACTGTTTTATGTATGTATCTCTTGCGTGGAATGAGTCTTTGAGCCTTACATGGAGGTTACCATTTCAGGCATCACAAACGGTCACTTTGGTATTATCTTCTGGCTGGAAATCCATGTTTCAGCACTAAGCTATCACATTTTGTATTAAAAAAAAAATAATGTTTTGCCACCAGAGTTGGGTTCAAAATGGCACCATTGAAAGAGTGTTAAAGTTGTATCTTTGCCTGTCATACTAGATGTAACACTTGTCAAATAACATAGATGACCCTTAAGTATCTTCCATGTATCTCAGGTCTAGAGGGCAGGTTAAAATACTGAATATCTCTTCAGAAAAAAATATTTTCTACTTATTGTTTTTTACTGAAACAATCAACCTACTGTGAGAACAACCTATAGACAGAACAAAAGCAAACCCCAGGAAAAGACACTACTTCTGCTCTTTTTGTTAAAAATAAATCCAAGACACATGCTTTTGTCTTGGCAGGTTTATTTCAAGAGTAATACTGTGCTGTCATTGTGCTTGCTATCCATTAAAAAAAAAGGCAAATAAAGTGTCAGACAAAAGAGAAATGTTAATTAGAATGTTCTATTTATATCTATCATGTTAAACTTGTAGGGTTGCTAAATATTTTCAGACTAAAACAGACCCTGATCCTGCAATATTATGGTGTCTGAATCACAAAATGAACAACGATGTGTTTACAAAGCACCCTTAATCATAGACAGGCATAGATCATACTGCTTTAGTGTTTTTATGAGGAAAGCAATTTAGATTTTTTTATTATTATTATTTGCTATGGTAAATATAAGCTCTGCAGTATAACAAGGATCTTTTCCCCTTTGGTCATAAGTAAATATTGTTCTTTTACAATATGTGTCTTCACTTGTAGGGTTACAGAGGAGAAGAGAGGATGCTAAGCTACAAAGCAGCAATCTGAGCATTTGGCAGAAAACTATCAATGCAGGGAATAATAATATCTAGCCCTAGGTATTTGTAAATTATACACAAGCAATTTACATATAATTTATGGTTCTTAGTCTCATTTTATTACAAAATTTGCAGATGTGATTGTAGAAACACCATGGTTGCGTTGGTGGGAGAGGAGTGTATAAATGTGTCTCCATTTGAACTACATTGCCATGCAGTTTCTTCCCCATCCTTGTCACAGTAGAAGGTGAATGTGTTTGCCCCACCAGTGTTTTTTCTGTATTGGCACATGGAAGGCCTCTCCATGGAACGCTTTTATTTTCATAACTTCACAGTGCTGGGATGTGCTTTCCCTGCTGGGACATTCCTCTTTGCATCAGTCAGTGCTGCTGCTAAATCAGGAGATCACATTTGAATTGCATGTGTCATGTTATCAATATGACACTCTTTTTTCGTCTCCCCCCTCATCCCAAATGATCATGGAAAGGAAAAGGTGGGAGCTGTACTGTAATACAGGGAGTTTTAAGAGGAGGTTTGCATGCATGGTCCCAGTGGGTGGCAGTGGGCAGGGGAAGACTGGGGGTGGGGGACTGCCTGCTGCACCTCCTCCCCTTCTGCCAGGTTTGGAGGTCTTCAGGCTTTGCTGCTCAGCTCCAGTCATCCCTGCTCCTGGGTTTTGATATTTTTCCCCTTAGAACTGAAACATTTTTAACCTTTACTGTAGTTGAGGAAGAGATGGAAATATCCTTAGAGGCTGTCACAGCCAGTGTGAGACCTTGAGGCAGTTTGGATTTGTTTGGCAGACTTATTTTTGTCTTTCTCAATGCCTTTTTTATTTCCATAGACAGGTTTCTGTTTGGGTCACTGTCCTTTTCACTTGCATTTTTTTTTTCACAGCCTATTTGTATTCCTCTTTCTCACTACCATGTATAAGTAGAGCAGCAAGTTCAACAGGGTGCCACAACTGTGCCTGCAAGATATGTGCTATTGATGGATGTTCTTGGCACTGATTTCCTTCAGGGAGTGTCACCATCACCTGGACACACGATCTGCTCCCTGAAGTCTCCTCAAGCCATCAGCTCTGAGGAGGAGCCCCATAGCTGGCTTCTGTTGACACTTCAGGGATGTCAGATCTTGGGGAAGAAGTTGTGGCAAACGTAGTTTGCTGGGGGCTGTGACTCTAGTCTACATTCTGTTCCTGAGACACAAACAGGGCCTTGAAGCTCTCAAAATTGTCCAGACAGGAGCGTTGCAAGGCACTGGAAGTTTCCATGTTCCATGGAGGGGTCTGTGAGTGTGAGGTGTGTTTCCTGCTGTCCTTGCCTGTAGTCCAGCATCTCAAATCCTTTTTCTCACAAATCAGGAAGGTCTGTGCAGCCACAACAGGGAGAGAACATTTCCTTTATTTGCCACATGGTACAAATACCACGTGGTGATGTCAGTGAGTATCCTGCACTGGCAACCACACTGGCTGACATTTAGCATTAGCGATTTAGACCCTTATGGAGCGTGGCAGAGAGAGACAAGTTAGATGCTCAAACATGCAAAACCTAGTCTGATTTAAGTTGAAGGTTACTGTTTAATAAATAAACTAAGATCAAATCCAAGTGATTGGCCTTGAACTGATGCCTCTGTGGATGTTTTATAACCAAAGAATTAAAAATTAAAATGGAGATATGGCTCACAGATTTGATGAAATTATTATCTAGTAAATATTTTGCAAATGGGATGTTTGCTGTATGTAACAAAGGTGCATATTGAAGATTGAAGTCTATAGATAAGGACTAAACCATCTGTTAGTGCTGCCATTGCCATTCCTGAGCTCTGGCTTAGCCTCCATCCTAGCAAACCTTCTCACTACAAAATTGTGATCTAAGAGGACATTTCAACTTTGTCCTCTTTTGCGTTCACTTCTTTCAGTTGATCCCACACTCCTTGGTCAAGCCATATCAGAGAGAACTGTGTGTTAATAGCTGTCTAACTGCTTTTCATGTTAGGATTAATTCTTTGCAAACCTGAAACCCCATCAGGGTTGTGTTAAGGCACATTCCACTGGAGGCGTGTCATGACTGTTCCTAGCCTGGGGTTGATTCCTCCACAGGAGTTTGCCAGAACTGTGATATGGATTCCATTGTGTGCACTTAAGAACCAGTAATGCCGTAAATCCAGGAATGGTCTGTTGGATGACCATGCCTGGGATCAGAGTTGCCCTAACTGTCTTTTCGTTGTACATTTTTTCTCAGGTAAAAAAATCTTTTATACTTTCTGTTGAGTAGCCTGCTGGAAAATTCGCTTTATTGAAAATCCAGACTAAACATTCATGTTAGATGTTTCTGGCATGGGGATCAAAACTTCAGGCATCAGGATAAGTTGTGTCATTGAAAAACTTCCTGTCATAGGCCAGGGGAATTCTCAAGCCATGCCATTTACCATTTATTTACTCCATCATATCATTTTTCCAGATTCCAGAGGAATCCAGACACTTTGACTTAATCACCTTTCATTTTTCTTAATGAAAGTCTAACATTCTGTCATGGATTGCTCATAAAAAAATCTTATAAAATCTTACAATTATGTTACTTAAAATCTTATAAAAATCATGTCTCTTAGTTGTATTGATTCATGACATATTCTGGGATGCATTTTGCTAAGATTGGCTCCCATAGGAATCAAATCAAAGAGGTTAAGAACTGTTGCTGATAGACCTAATTAAATTAATAGGTTACTTACACTGAGTGACAGATGCCTTCAGATTTCAGGAGTCTTTTTGAAGAAACTATTGAATATTGTTTTGTATTTGAGAGGGCCATTGAAGGGGAGGGTGGCATTTCCTGCCACTATGCAAGGCAGTTGGAGACAGACAAGAATTCACCTGCTGAGGACTCAGGAGCAGCCCAGTGCCTAGGTCAGGTTGATGCTGGCTGTCCCAAAGGCACTGCCAGTGAGGTGACACAGAAATTAGGGTTATTGTGTCATGAACTCCTGATTGGATTTGATACTTGAACTAGTTATCACAAAAGGGCTTAGCATGATCAGCACTCGCTTTCATACCCGTGGTTGACCTCACCTAATTTAGGTGAATAAAATACTGGTAGTTTATCTTGACCATGTTTTTATGGTGACTTACAATGCATTAAGTTTCCCTAACTGAACAAGTATGGTAGTTTTTTATTAATCTCTGTGTCAGAAATATATTGTTAACATATATATATATATTAACATATATATGTGTTAATATATTGCTAGTAATATACATTCTGGGAAATTTTGAACACAAAACTCTACTGCCTTAGGTTGTAGTAATAAGATGTTAACCATATCTATGCTTTTCAAACTATACACACCATAAACTAGAGGGAGACACAGCTGCATTGTTTTAGACTCTTTTCTGTTCCAACAAGGGAAAAATCTGAAATGAAAACAGTTCTGACAGCCTGGAAGCTCATGCTGTTGTTATTAATGGTCTCTTTGGAAATAGAAGCAGAGTGTGGTGTGCTAGATACACCACAGCCATAGAGGGAGGATACAGGACTGGGCTTGTAAAGGTGACAGAAAGGTGCACTGGAGGTTACTAGCAAAATGGAAACCCCACAGCCTAAGAGCTCAGCTGCTCAGTTAGTTTTGGTTTGCTTTCTGTGTTAAAAGCTGCCTCTACTTCCTTATCTGTTCAGTTCCTCAAAACATACTCATCTAACGAGTTTATATTCTTATTTATCCTTTTGCTTTCCCATTCTGCATACCTCGTGTTTACCTCTTCTGCCAAGAACTTTAGACTGTTAGAAATAAAAATGGTTTCAGAGTCAGACTGAAATCAAACAGGTCCTTTTCTCCAAAGCACTTGGGAAAAGTTAAGCTGGTACTTGTATGGTGGGACTCTGTTGATTCAGGAGTTCATCTGGGGATGAAGCTAGAACACAAAATAAGATTTAAAAAAACCAAACATAACAAACCAAACCCTTCGTCTTAAAAATGTGCACACTTTAGTGAATCAGTAAGAAGTTTAGTTTTCAGAGTCAATAGTCTAATAATAATGTTAGGAGAAACTTGCTGTTGTAGCAAAAAATAAGGTGGTGTCCTTGCCTTGTGTATGTTTAAATGCAAATGTTTACTTTAACTGTCATTTTCCCATTCCATAAAGGGGAATGCCAGTGCTTTGTACTTGCTACAAACCATGTAAAAAGACACAAAAAAGTCTAGTCATCAGAACAAGTAAAGTAAATGCAGTTTCTCTTTACACTGCTTATTGCAGGGTTTTTTTTTTTAACTCCCCTTGCCCTTTGATGAGTCCCAGTGGGGACAGCACAGCATTTGCTAGCTGCAGTCTCTGCCAAGGACAAAAGAGGTGAATATGATAGTGCCGTTGCTTGTGTGCCCACCTCTTCAGCGTGTAACCAGGTTCCTCAGTTCTTTCTTCTGAACCCACTTTTGAGCCATTACTGAGTTGTTTCCTCTGGTGCAGAGTAGCTATCACCTGGGTAAGGGTTGCTTATTCCAAACTAGTTGCAGATTTACATCTTGCTGCGGGCTGACCCAACTTTTCATTCTTTTCTTCTTCCTTTTTTTTTTTTCCTTTTAATTTAATACCATCAAATCATAAGCAGCTGATACATTCTTTCTTGGCACAAATGACACTTGAAGGTTTGCCTCTATCATTTGTACCAGGTGATGGAGGAGTTTTGGAGCAATGGAACAAAACATTGTAGATGAACATTACTGGTTCTTCATGGGACAATTTTCTTATGTGTTCATTTGCATTTAAAATTGGAGTTGAAAATAAGGCTTTTAGAAACTTTTAATTTCTATTTAATTATGAGAATTTAACTTCAGGGTCCCTATCTGATTTTAAAGAATAATTAAAATTAAGCATGGCTGGAGTGATTTTTCACAGTTTCTCTGCCTGTCCTTTAGGACTTAAAGTAACAGTAAATTATTTGTGGCTGGGGGTGATCTATATGTAAATTCCATTAAGAATGGAATTTTGTTATAGAGAAATTCAGATTATGAAAATGACATTGCTGCCTTGAACGTCAGTAGCTAATAAATGCATTGGTTGTTACCATTACTTCTCCTAATGTCCTCAATTAAAATGATTTAAAATAGTACAATAGATAAGCAAGATCAATTAATTTTATAAGATGATCAAAGGAATGTAGTTCTGCATTGTAAACGCTCTAAATGTGATAATGGCTTTATCAGGCGGGAAAATAATTTGAAGTAGCTTAAACCTTATTCATTTTAGCTCAAGGGGCTTTTATTTGTAGCTAATCAAATGGTCTTTTGTATTTGCTAAGGTAGAATTTTCAGATCCTGTGCATTAATTTTGCAGAGTAAATTTCAGACACTTTTGGAAGTAGCCAAAAAATTTCTCAGAGGGCTGTGATTACAGGTTCCTGTATAATCAAAGAGAACTAGATTATATTGATGTTCCTGAACAGGAGTAAGTTGTTTTCAACTGCAGTTTTTGAGAAGGTTATTTTTAGATTGCTTTGCTGCAGTGGCACTTATTTTACCAAGGTGGTTGAAGCATCATTTGGGACACTGTGCCCAGGTTTAACTTCCCTGTGACTGACATTTTACATAAATGATTAATTATATGGAATTTTGGAGTGATTTCATGTTAAGCCTATAAGATTTGAAAATTAAATATCAGAATGGTATGATGAGAATTCATTTGTTGATGACACATCTAAATGTGGCTTTGAAACCATGAATGAGGGAAGTGTCATGTTGGTCAACATAATGGGGAGAGAGGTTCTCAATCCTGGGAGATTTCTTCCTTCTTTTATTAATGACCATCTGTTCACTGTTAGTCAAATCACTTTGTCCTCACTGTGCCTCATCTTACCTACTTAAAAATTTTTTTGACTAAAAGAAAGTGCATGAGAGGTATAAGAAAAAATTAGCTAGATAATTTAAGGCACCAAGAAACACTTGAAGATGACAACACACAGTGTTGATCTTCCTGTGCTTGGATACTGTGGAGTCTTGCCCTACAGACACATGTTGAGAAGCCTCCAGTGAAAACCTTTTGGCTGCTCTGTCACCTCTGTAATAATAATCCTCAATATTGTGCCACCTCTCTAGATTTCATCAAGGCTGATCCAGCATTGGAACAGGCTGCCCAGGGAAGTGGTTGAATTATCAGTGCCTGGAAGTATTTAAGAGATGTATAGATGTGGCACTGGCACTGCAGGGTTAGTGGGTGAACTCTATGATATTAAAGGCCTTTTCCAACCTGAACAAATGTATGGTCTTTTTAGTGTCTGATTTCCTGAACACTCTAGAGGGCAGCCAAATCAGGTCTATATTGTGAAAATGGTACTTCTTCTTCCTGGGATGTTGATAGGGGAAACATCTGAGGAGAGAGGGAGGCAGCCTGTTGTGCTTACTTTGTTAGAGGATACTCTTTGTTTTAATAATTTGCCCTTCAGAATCCCACTGAACACACATTGTGCTTGGATATGTCATGTTTTTCAGTTGTCTAAGTGGGTTTCATGCATGTTTGGCATCTACTGTCCTTAGTATTTGTTGCAGTAGAATGATACAGCTGAGACAAAATGAGGAAAGGAAGAGAAGGGGAGCACAGGGTGTGTTAGTCTGCACATAAACCCCTGGCAGAAGGGACATAAAGAAGAAGATATGTTGACATGGCTGCAAAGAACAGAAGTAACCAGTGGGTATATATGCATTCTACTATGAAAACAAAAAATGTGGAATTTTTAAGATGTAATACTTTTTGATCTTAGATCCACTTATGCATAAAAGAGCTTTATTTATAAAAGGTGAATAATTATATTAAAACAAAGTAGAGATTTCTACAAAAGAGAGAAGAACTTTTCCTAGAGTCAAGGACAGAGCCAAAAATAAAATCCATATTTCAAAAGTTCAAGATGAGAAGACTGAAAGAAAGTCTGAAAGCCATAGCATGATGTAATCCCCTCTATTTTTCAACTTCCACTTGAGCCTCAGATTCCTTTCTTGTGCCACACCCCCCTTCACTGGCAGCTGTTTCAGGATCTCACTGCTTTGCTGGTTAACAACCTTTTCCTAATTTCCAGTTTCCTGGGATTTCTAATTGCTGGTTTGTACTTGGTTCTTTCAATTAAGTGATTCTTTTTTCTCCCTAGAGCCTCATTTCTACTCACACCTCTCTACCCACTGGTATTTACAGATGCTATCCACCCTGCTTTATTTTGGTAGGCTAAAAAGGGAGAAGTTTGTTCTTCTCTGACTTTGGGCTTTTTTCTTGGTTTTCCTCAGCAGTTCTAGTTGGAGCCCATTTCTGCAGAACATGAGTGACCAGAGCAGCACTCAGTGTTGCTGATGAGGTTGCTCTGCCCTGTGTAAGGAGTTCTGTACTGTGCTGTCTCTATGAGAAGTACCTTTCTTTACACAGCATAGAATCATGTTTGTAGTCTAAGGAACTCTTGTGCTGCTCTGTCTTTCACCTTGATGTGGTTAGCAGGAATGCTTATGCAAGCTGCGGTGTGTACATGTACATCATAAAAGTCTAATAAGACTATATTTAGCTTTTTTTAATAATAACATTTAAGTATAGCAGCTATAACTGCTCTCTGAAATTATCAAACAAATGTAAAGTGTTATTGCTGCAATATTTTTCCCTATAATATCATAGTAATTTTCTCAAAAGTCATAGCTTGCAATAAAATTTTGGGCAGGGGCTAAAGTGTCAGAAGGATATTCTGGGAATATGGCAAGTAAGGAATTGATTTCGAATGTGTGAAACCTCTGGTTGTGCTCAGGCTCTCTGTTGAAGTGAGGTATAATTTAGAGCATGGTGTCATGTACTGATGGATCAGTCCATCTTTGCTTCCTACCCACAGTTTTTACAGTCCTCTAGCAAAACTATTTGGAAGGGAAATGAGGATACAGCATGGAGAGGTGGGTAAAGCACACATTGCTGCAGGACAGAAAGTATACAAGTCCAGAGGAATGGGCTAATTAGGATTTTACATTTCCAGGTTGTTGAAAGAGAAAATTCTTGTTTTTCCAGTTTCTCCCCAAGACATTACTGCAAACGGTCACATACACACAAATATGTACATGGGAAAAAGTTGTATCTGCATTTTTAAGCAGACATACGAGTATGGCAAATAAAACAATTCAAGAAAAATACTTGTTAATACTGGATTGTAATAATCTTTGCAAACTGCCTGACAAGTTAGCTTCATAAGTCAGCCCAGCCGGTATTAAAATTTAGATCCAGTGGAGGAGGTATTGCATTGAAATTGTTGTTTGCTACGTGTGCTTGCATTCAGATTAAGCCCTCTAATACAATGGCCAAATGAAATAAGCTTGGGTCAGTCACACAACTCCAGTGTGTGTTTGAGCTGAAATACTGCACTTCATCTGCAGTGTAATTCCATTTGTGCTATTACATAATTAAATTGAGACTTGAATCACGCATTTTAAAAGATTATGTGACCATATGCAGCTTGAACAAGGGCCAACTTTTGAAATAGTGCTCTTTTCAGGATGCCTTTCTCTTATATTTTTTGAGGGTTGAGTTATTTTTTGAGTGTTTTTCAGGGTGTTGAGGATTTTTCGGTATTGTGGGTTTTTTGTTTGGGGTTTTTTTGTGGATTTGTTTGGGGTTTCTCTTGGGGTTTTGTTTTTGTTTTTTTTTTAAATCAGAACTGAATGTTGCCAAGAGTTAATGAATTGATATGATCTAAGACTGAAGTCCTTCTTTATATAATTCAAAATCAACTTTGGAAATGGAAAGGTGGGGGAAAAAACCCAAACAAACAAAAATACCAACCCTGTGAAGTCCAAAATGTGTAAAGCATGAAATAATGATGCTCCCACTCATATGGGAATGTAAACTAAAACTGCAGAATGTGCTTTTATCAAATCATACTCTTAATTAGATTTTAGAAGAATGCTTTATAGTCAAGGTTTTGTTGAATAATTTAATTATGAAACAGTACACCTGACTTTCAAACTAAGCCAACTGATACTGCCTGAGATAATCAGCATGAACAACTGACTTTTATATACTCCCATAAAGACAAGTGTCTTTTGGGGGAAAAAACCCAATCCCCCCAAACAAAGCAATCTCTCACTTGTTTTTGTTTGGTTGGTTGGTTTTGTTTGGTTAGGGGGGGTTTTGTTTTGTTTTGTTTTTCTTTTTTTCCATACAAAGAACTTCACCTTACAAACTTTCTGGAGTGACCTGACATGGTCAATTTTGGCATTTGATGAGGGACAACTCAAAGCTGGGTGGTGAAATTAAACTGTTGCCACAACGAATTATGATAGGGAAATTGTGGTTGATGGTGAAAATTCCTTGCATTCAGTTTATTTTTGTTAATTCACAGGCCTGAGTTCATGAGGTTTCAGAGCTACCTAATTTGAGCCTGACCTCTAGCCTGCTTGTAACTCAAACCCTGAGCTCTACTAGAAACCTGACCCAGCTCCCAAAGCAGCTTCCACAGACCTGTGTCAAAATAAGAATAGAAGTGGTGGTGGTTGTGAGGCTTTTGAGATGGAGTCAGTGAGGAGTTAGAGCACATCACGCCACAATAACATATTAATAGAAGTTACTGTTGCTGAGCAAATAAGGTGTAATATGTTTTATTCAGTTTTGTCTGTATTCCTAGGCATGTTCAGATGGTACTGTACTTTGTAATGCTTTAATATAATCAAATATATTCCCTAAATCATGTGGCATAATCAAGGTGGAACAGGTGACACCACCAGTCTCTCTGAGCAAGGAATCTTGCTTTGCATTACCAGTGCTGCCAGCCAACAGAGAGCATTGGTCACTTTAACAACTTGCAACTTGAATATAAAAAAAGAAAGTTTTTATGAAGGAAGCTTCTATTCTGCATTTAATTTCTGCTGTAAATATTACCCTAAGTCTGCACAGATTCATACAATAGCAGTTGTCTGGATCCAGAGAAGACTGGGAGACAAACCACCTTTCTTCTGCTTATTCTTGACCGTGCAATATTGCAGTGAACTAAACATGAATATGGGTGTAGTGTGTTTAGTTCAGCTGTCCTTTCTCTCCTGAGTAGTACTGGTTAAAGGAAGTATCCTAAATTAAAATACTTTAGTTATTTCTAGTATGCCATCCTCCTCTGGTTCAGTTGTTGGTTTGTGTGTTGTTTCCCCTTAATCTGGAACACCATTATAAAAAAAAACGAAGCCCAATTACAGTTTCATTAATCTTTTCAAGGTTGTTCTTGTGCGCATAGGATTGTTATAAGTATCTTATAAACTGGAGCAGCTGAGTTGTACTGTAGGTTATTCCAAAAGTATCATAGCTCTATTTTCATCACTTTTTCGTCATTAAATACAGAAAACCATTACATTTTTCCAGATTTTGCCTGTGCTAGTTGGATTTCAGAGGTTTATCTAGTCATTATTGGTCTTTAAATACAGTCATCATCATAAACGCCCCTCTGTTTCCGTTTGCTCTGCAGAGGTCAAAATATGAGGTTGGTTTATGAGCTTATTCTGCCATGTGTCACTATCGGCAGCACAATAGAACAGCAGGATGGAGAGGCAGCTCTCACCTCTCCATTTATTACTCTTGTCAACTTGGAAAGGATTTTTTACCTTGTGAAAGGCCCATCAGCAATGAATCAGTGAAGTGAAGACGACAGTTGATTTGTGAATTCAGATTATATAAAGTGACTAGGCTTCAGTGGACTGTGTAGATAAAGCAACTGTCATGATAAGGTGGCATGTGCAATTCCACAAAACCAAATTTATTGCACATTTAAGGAAATCATCCTATTTTAAAATGCCATAAGTTTGAAATTGAATATAAGTTATAGCCTTGAATTTTGATTTATATTTTGAATATTTTTAATGTGATGCTAAGTAGCATAAATTCAATTCTAGGAGTTTATGCATTCCTTTTTTAAGCGTCAATTTGACTTTTCTTCTGAATATGTTATCACATTCCTGATATTTTATTCTAAGCAGAAAAATCACTTTATTTGATATTTAAACTTAATAAACATCAGCAAAGATCAAGTTATGATGGCTAGAGTAAGACAGGCAAAGTTTATGGAGAAAAGACAGAGGCCACAATTTTCCTCCTATAGACACACACAAACACACTTATTAGTAGCAAATGTTGTGTTTGTGTGATTATGTATTTCCAGGTCATTAGCAATATAAATGTCTGTCAGGTGTTTAATTGAGGAAAGTGAATAATTTGGCTGCCTCACAGCACTCATTCATTTGACCTTTTCTGTAGTGTTGATCCTTAGCATCCATAAGGCTTAGCTTACAATTGTAGATTCCTTCAGCATTCCCACTCTCTGGACTCTGTTGGGAGTTGGGAGTGGCGTGTTACATCTGCATCATGGACTTTTCAGTTGTGTTGTGAAGCTCGGGAGGTTTGGTAAAAAAGTATTTCCTTTGGGTGGAACTTACATATGGACCCACATAGTCTGATGCCACTTAAAGGGGAAAAGGTCCTGGCACAAGACATAAGAAAATATTGTGATTAACTGCCCTCTTCTTGGTGGATATACAAAGTACTGTGGAATATCCATTCCCCATGTTAAGAGGTGCCAAATGCTACAGGATTAGGCAAGGAATAATCAGTCTTTTCAAAATATTTCATGAAAGCTTTACGTTAAAAAGAGTTTTGTGTTAAGAACATAACACCTGCTGGACTGGTTGAGATTTGGATGGTCTCTCTGACATTGGTCTGCACCGGATGCTTACAGAAAGGTACAAAGAAACCTATAATGGACAGCTATGGAAAAAGTGTCAATTGGGGATTTTCTACCTAAACCAATGCATCTAGGAATTGGCTTATGCCCTCAAGTCTGAGTTTTAGTGTCATTTATAAATGTCTTTTTCCTTTCTGGTCTATCTGTAGATGTTCTTATTATTCACATAAATGTCTAAGCCTTTTTGAATCCTGCTAAGCTCTTGGCTTTAATAATATCTTGTGACAATGAGTTCCACATGTAAATTTGGTAGTATATAAAAATACATTTCAGTGTAGATTTGCTGCCTTTAATTTCACTGAGCACTTTTTTCAAAGGTTGGAGCTTTTAAAAACCCAAATCTTCAGAAGGCACACACAGCTACAATAATGACTTTAATATGTTTCATTATTTATTTTTCTTCTTGCTTTAAAGTCACGAAACAAGGAAGTTCACAGGGTCTACAGGCCATCTTAAGACAAGCTCTTATTCTCTTACAACACATCTGGGCCTATAATGTCACTTCAGAGAGACGCCTCCTCTCATATCCCAGTCCTGCAGAGTTTAGCAAAGAGTTTCTGCCTTAGCTCTGCCTCTTTTGTTGATTATTAAATTTTAGGTTTCAGCCTGGACTTTAGAAAGCAGTGTACTTCAAAGAATTGTTGGTTTGCATAAGCGTCCACATGTTTGGACACTTACCAAACATATGGGTTTTTCTGAATTGCCTTTGCCCATAAAATGAGATGGACATCTTGAGAAATCAGATTTTTCCTCTGATACTCTTAATATCTGCAAGTCACAATCTTTAAGTAAATGTGAAGAAAGATTAGTTTAAGAGTGGGTGTTGTTTACTTGACAGCTTATTTAAAAGTGGTTTTTATTTAATTGCTATATTGGCTTCTTACAGGTTAACGATGTCTATACTGGCAAGGATATGACTTGTCATATTTTATTTTTGTATCATTTGGATGCTGAACTGATGTATGTGAATCTGAAAATGAGTCTTTTGGAGAGAATTTCTGAGGAGCTATTGTGGCCAGAAATCCCTCCTGGCATGTGCCAAGTCAACATTTCCTAAGCATGTTCTAGGCAGAGCTGGGGTCTCTGATGTGGTACAGGCTCCTGACCTCCCAAACAAGGCACCGCTTCCACAGGTTTCCAGGCTCCAGATGGCAATAAAACCTGGGGTAAAATTCTACCTCCATAGTTTAACAGAAACCTTTAAACTGCCTTCTAATTTCTCCATGGTACTTAGGAAAACATTTAGAAAAAGACCACAGTGCCCCAAAACCTCTGTAGCTTGCAGCCCTTTTTCTTGTGTGGTATCACCAGCTGGCAGAGATCTGGCACATCTGCTGTGGTTGGCATTCTGGTTACTTAGAGGCAAGGGCACAATTTAACTGGAAAGAAGGACCGTAGAATGAGTTAGAATCTGTCATACAAGACCAAAGGGTTTCAGGTTATCTGAAAAAACAAATCTTTACATCAGATGAGACTGAATTCTGTTGTATGGGTTATTATTGCATTTGTTAGGCTGTAGTGAGCACTGGAGAGACTACTCATCCTTTGCATGGTTTTGGAAAGTAAAAAGTACAAGATTAATAGAGATCTTTGCAAAAACTGTTGTGAGAACTTGGAAATTTACAAAACAAGTCAGCTCTTTTCAGTAGTTTTCACCATTTTAAAGTCAAATGGCATTTATTACAAAAGAGAAAGGAAAGACAGAGAAGACTGGTCTGTTTTGTGAAGGGCAGTCTATAAACTTGTCCTTAAAGCTCAAAGCATGCAAGAGCACAAGTATCACAAGGAGCACAGTATCCTTCCATATTTGCTCCTTGTGTTTGCAGCACTTGGGTTCTCTCACTCTGAAACACAAGTGCAATTGCACCGTGCACTGTAAAGGGGACCACAGAGCTGCTCTTTGGCCCCAGAGGTTTGCAGCTGGAATGACACAGAGGTGTGGGAGAGGAGGGGAGGAAAATGAAACTGTACTGGTCAGATTAAAAAGCTGGAAAGTAACTTTTCTCTTCCTGTTGGCATTTTGACAAATCACTTGACAAAAATCTTTGTTTCTTCAAACAAAGTGTGTCTTCCCCTCCCCCTCACCCCCCCCCCCCCCCTCCCCGCTTTCCTTTAAATCTCATCTCGTGTTAGAACTGCTCTTCTGCTGAAGCACAGTCCTGTGCTGTAGAGGATAGATAGTGCAGCAGGCTGGACGTTGCCACTAGAATGTAGGTAAATGAGAAAACACTTGTGCTTCTCTTTTTAGGGGCTGGCAGCTTTGAAAACTAGCTTTCATGTGAATATCAGAAACTTTATTGCCTTGACTTGGGTGACCTCATCTACTAGAATGAAGTCATTCATTGAGCCAAGAAAGACAAACCTTCGTTCCAGAGAATTAATCAAGTCCATCAAGTGCTCTGCTTACATCTTATCTCCAGCCAGTGAGAGAGCAAGCAGTTAAAAACTTGACAGCCACCAGATAGCCTCCTGTTCTTCATGTTATGCTAACATCAAAAAGGAGCAAAGAGGCTTCCAAAAGCTCAAACTTGCTACTGGATAAGCACAGCTTGACATAATTTCTGACTTGGGGATTACATTGTTTCAAATCAAGGTATTTCTTCGAGAACAAAAACATGGCATTCCAGTGAACTTTAGCTTTTTTTTTAAAAAAAGAAAAAAAACTATTAACTCTGCCAGATAGGAATGCTGAGCACATAATTGCTCACCCTGCCTTTTCATCCCAAGCTATCGCAGAACCCATAAACATTCCAATTAGGCAGCCAATTAAAATGAGAAAGAGCCCTCCTGAATTATACAGCAGTTGGAGGCTGTTCTGCCTTTCTAGTTGTCAGCCAGTGAAAGGTTTTTATTGCATTTGAACTGAAGGAGGTGAAAGAATTAAGTGAAACAGTGATGTTTGAAAGGCCCATGTGAAGGGGCAGAGCAGTGATAATAGTTCTCAGCACTAGTGACAGGGAGCCATTAGTAAGCTATGAAAAGCTTTGTTATGCTAAGAGGTGGACATTATAAAAGGTAGAAGAAAGCATTTACTTATAAATAAAAAAGCCCCTTAATTTTGCTATTTTATTACTGTTATGGCATGAACTGCATAATTTCAAAATCTGCTTATTTCACATGATGTGTTTTTTTAAGGGGTTATTTTTCAGCTAAGCTAATGCTGGTGTGGAATTTTTTCAGAGTAAATTATTTTCTGGAAAAATGGCATCCATTAAGATATCAGAGAGTGATAGTACGACACAGAGATCCAAAGCCAGAGAAGCCAATGGGAAAAGCTAAATATTTTGGATGCTGAATTGAAAACATGTTATTTTGTGAAGGCTAATTATAGGACAAAACTTCCTTATTCTCCATGAGGAGGCATGGAATCTTACTCGTTCCGTTTATACATCATAAAAGACATCCTTGCTGTGCTGGTTTATGCCTTTGATTGCACTATCCTTGACCTTTGGGTGATGGCTAGAACAGTTCCATACACCCTGAATTAACAGTGTGAATTTAACGGGAAACTTATTTTTTCTGAAGCATAACCCACACCAAATCACAGGGAAAGATCTGGTTTTTCCTAATGCCGCCTTGCAGTGTTAATATACTTGCTTTCCCCCCTTATTCTTCATCTGTTAATGGTTGTGGGTTTTTTTGGCAAGGTTTTACTTCATTGGTAGAGCCATCATGGTTGTATAAGGAGGAATTGAGCAGAGAGGTGGTGAGGGGTAGTACATGGGGCAGAGATATGTCGGAGTAGAACTGCACCAGACTGAGTAATTTGTATTTTCCTTAGGGCAGGAACAACTTATCCTGTGTGCTTCTGTGCTTGAATGTGCTTATGGTGCTCAACCTGAAAAAGCATCCCCTAAATATGTCTGTTTAGTAGTAGATGATATTGACCGATACTACATTTCCCCCTCATCCTTTTTCTTTTTATATATATGTGGAGTAGTTTCCATATCCTGTGCTTAGTTTTTCATCCAAGTTTCAGCTCTCTGACGTGTCTTCACCTCCTCTCTTATTCGCAGTGCTAGTTCATCTCCTGTTCCTTCTTGCATGCCTCCCTGTCCCTTGCTTCAATTTTCCCCATATTTTGTGTTTTCTTCATCAGTATTTACTGTTCAGGCATTGCCTACATAAAGGAATCCTGTGCTGCAGCTGTCTGAGCAGGGCTCAGCTGAGATCACTGTCTCCTTCTCACTCCTTTGGTTTTCCATTTGTCACTACCCTGCCACAATGGGGAAGGGCCTGTTGATTCACCTTTAGTTCTCAGCAATTGCACAGGATCCTTTTCTAATGCAGTGTCAACTTCTAGAGCTCTCTAAACAGAGTGGGATGCTGGAGAGAGAGAAGTAGCAGCAATGACATCAAAGATGGAGATTGGGTAGGCACTGGAACCATGAAACCACAAAATGCATATATCCTACAGCGTCTCCATAGGCAGAAGATTTATTATAAGAAATGTGTTTTCTGTCATCTTGGGAAGTATGACTTTTTCTTGCAGAGACAATTTTGTATGTTGAAAGAGCATAAAAAGCAAGAGTCATTCTCTGCATAACATGTCCTAAAGTTTATATGTAAGTTTTCCCTTTTGGATTTGTACATGCAGCTCATCAAAACAGGGCATGAGGAAGCTGGATGATGTTTTATAGTCTCTCTGGTGCAGAAGGTCAGACTAGGTCTAACATTCCCTTATGGCATGTGCATCTGTGCAAGACATTTAGTTTTCATACTAAAACATGGCAGTGTTTGTTTCCCTTTTGTTTCCTTTTTGCCAAGTTCCGGTATGCACAGCAGTGTGTCTGGGAGGTTGGCTGGGCTTTGCAAAAGTTGTGTGTGCTGCTGTCTGAGGAAGCAAGATGGCTTTTACTGTAAGAGGGAATAAAGATGGGCTTATTTGGGTTGTTTTTGAAAGCCCACTCCTAAGCTATGAGTCTCATCTTGTTCATTTTTAGGAATTAGTTTCTGGTTTGACTCATAACTCTTGGGAGGCAATAGAAAAGCTTCCAGTGGCTTCAGTGAATCTGGCAAACATGTAGCAATATTTCCTAGACCAGATATTACCAAGATGACCACCACTGGACACTGTACATACCTGGAGACAACAACAAACTTCACAACCACCAGCAGAGAGAACTGTGGTAAAAGAGACCATGTGGTTAAAAGAGATTGTGGTAGAAGCCACTCAGATCTGTCCTTATGCTGGGAGACAGCAGCAGCTGGGAAATTACATTGTTAGTTTCAGGATGTAAAATAAGTTTGATCCAAGAAAAATACTGAGTGCTTTTTCACTAGGTAGGAAACATGTAGTACAGAAATAAAATTGGTGACTGATATCTGAAGCTGCAGAAAACAGGACAAATCCAGCTTGAGCTAGACTTTCCTACATGATAAATTGACTTCTAATGTTGACATGAACTTCTGATGTGTTATTAAAACAGAGTATTCCTAGCATCATTCAGATACTTCTGCTAGAAGTGGACAAATGGGAGAGGAATTTTACCAGGGAAACAGTCTGAATTGGTAACCTGGAGTGTATTTGTCAATTGAGGGAATGGGAGGGAAAAAATAAAGAAGAGAATGACCATGCAATAATTATGCCAAAGACTGGGGCTGTGTAAGACAGAAGTTGACAATGTCAAATCAGGAACACTGTTTCACTGACTTCCTTTTCAAGAGCAAATAGAAAGTGAACATAGACATGACCAGTGCTGAGGAGCAGTTTCCCCTAAGAGGGAGGAATGGCAGCAGAACAGGCAGAGAGTTGGACTTGGAAAGTGACTGTGTGATGACCCATCTCTGGGTCTCTGCACTGTGGGACCTGACAAACTAATTTTTTAAAATTGTTAAAAAGGTTAATATTTCTAGAAACAAACAAAAAGAAATACTTGAGGAGCTGTGTTTTAATTATGGTGCTGTTTACAAACAGTAATTTGATTGGAGATACTCTTTTATACCATGCTGCACCTACCTCAGGTCGTGTTCCTTGGAGTAGGTCCCGTGTTAGGCTCCCCAGCACATATGAAGAGACAAAGGAGAAATTAATTTGTGTGCTGATGGGTGACCTTACTGAGCCTTGAGAATGACCCATATCAAGTCCAAGCACTGGGGACATTCTCATACATAGAGATGAAATAGATCCTATGGAATATGGGAGAAAATTCTACTGGGTAAGGAGCAGATCCTAAAACTCATGGAAATGACAATCACCTGTGAGGAATAAGAGGTCTGGTCTGATGATCTCAAGGAGAAGGACAGGGCAGAGCTGCAAGTAAAGGAGAGAAGAACTGAGATTAGTAACCGAAAGTGCCAGATTGCTGTGGAGGCCCTCAAAACTCATCAACTGTTTTGGCACAATGCCACTGATCAGGGTGCATACAAGGAAGTTAATCATAGATCATAGAATGGTTTGTGTTCAAAGGGACCTTCAAGATTATCTAGTTCCACCCCTCCTGCTATGGCAGGGACACCTCCCACTAGAAGGAACAATCCCTGATTGTGTCAGCTGGTGTATTAATTTCAGCATCCCAGTAAGCAAATATTACAGTGCCTTTGCATCTCTCACAACATCCTGACTGCAAACTGTGGATTTTGTATTCTAGACATGAACTGCAACATGCACTGTCACAGATGTACCAGGGTAGTGAATATTACCTGTGCAATTTGCTCCAGGAGATTTAAAGCACTTGATTATGATTTTTGCTGATCAGATAATGATTATCTCCATTCTAAGGTAACAGAAACTGTGCTATGACGTGGCCATGCTGCATGCATGTAAGTCTTTGAATGTTTTTCTGGTTTTTGGACAAAAGTGTTCAAATATATTTTAGTAGCTAATTGCATCCATGTTTTACTCTGTCTTTTTTTTTAATCGTGTAATTAATTTTTAGTGGTAAGAAATATGAAAAATCATCATTATTTTGACTATTCAGTCTTGCTTGCTTCTTAATCCTCTAAATTTACTGCAGAGATAATGGGTAGAAGGGATGACATCATACATATACAGCTGCCTTTTTAAGTGCCAGGGCCAGAGGAACCACTTATAGTAATTAGGAAATCCTTAAACAAGTGTTTGTGAAGTATTGGCTAACCCTCACTGTTTGCTTTTTTCTGACACCACACTAGAAAGGTTTGACCTTGAATAATTATCTACTCACTGACTTTCTATCTTTTGCAGTTACTGGAGCACACAGTCTACTGCTTGATTGCTTTATTGTGGTGTGATATTTTCTATATTCTAAAATATAAATAAAATAAAGAGGCCACACTCCCCCTTAGTCAAGCAAGAAGGTGACTGATGTACTGTACTGAGCAAGCCCTAAGGAGTATTTCAGAAGGATCAAAGATAAACTGAGTAATATTTGATTAGCCTTCTATAAAATTGTGTAAATTGCATTTTCACATGCTGTTCTTCAAAACTTACTTCCATTAATTTTTACCCTTTCTATCTTGTCATTAATTAGAACTATTCCTACAGTATATTTAGATATATTTAATATATTTTATCTTAATTATCATCACCTAATTTTTAATGTTTCCAGTTGTAGACCCAGGAAAAATCAAGCAGCTCAAAGACAATTGTAAGCCACTTGTAAATATTCTGTTCAGCTGGCTAAAAAGAAGGTGGTCTAAAATTGGAGGAAAAAATGTTAAATATAGCATCTTTTATCTGATTCAGTCAAGTTTCAAACTTGTCATTTACACATTTTAAATTCATCTCCTTATTCAGCCTGCATAGCATTCAGCCTGTGGACCACTGGATGCAGAAACCCTTGTTCACTAGTGCAGTGAGCCACTACGCCAATTGGTCAAAGTCATTCTTCTCAGAATTACATTAACTCACATAAGAGGATACTTCTCTTTATCAGAAAGGTTATCATATTTTTATGTGTGATGCAAAAATACATTGGAACATAGGTATAGGGAAAAATTCAAATGACAACAAAAAAATCCAGACAAAAAATAGCAGCGTATGAGTGTTCCTTTGCGGTGAATTACATTTGTATTCTCTCATCACAGTATGCTAATTTTTAGGCTAAAATCTACTGTGCTATCCTTGTAGAAAAGAGAACATGATCATTTTTCTAAGAAATTTAACTTTAAAGTAAGGCTTTGCTTTCTTTCTGACTTGTTTTTAATTGCCATTCTACCTCCCATACTACTGAATGCGTTCATACGCTTGTCATTTTTCCTAAAAACCCCTCATCTTTTAGCCAAATTAAACTGTGTCACACACAGTGTCTTTAAAGGTCTTTCATCTAGAGTATTGTATCTAAGAAGCAGCACCACTGTCAAAAAAATCAACTAATTAAGAATGCAATGCTGAGGCATCACCTTAGAGGCAGTGTCTTTTAGGAACAATGCTGTCAACAGAAGGGTCAAGGAAAATGACACCAGCTGCTGTCTGTGTGCTGGGCACTCACACAGCCCCACACACCTCCATTCGCTGCTCCGCAGCCCGTGCAATGACTCCATGGCCTTTGGAAACATTAGCAAGATTAATACTCAACAGTTTCCCTCTCTAAACTGCAAGTTTCTGCTCCTGGAAATTTGTGAGATATTCCTGTAGGTCTTGTATATGCAATTATATATGACAGCCATGTATTACTGAGAAAATGAAGTGGCACGTATACTGTGAGGTTCCTAAAGCAGTATTGCAGTAAGTTCTGGAGAGCCACTGGTATGTTTCCTCATCTAATCTGATTACTCAGTCCAGCGGAAGGTGAGCTTGAATCGTTCTGAATTATACTTTGTCAAATCCCAAGACTGACAAAGTGAATCTGACTTACATATGAAAAATGGATAAACCCTTGCTTTATTCCTAATGGCAGTCTTTCTCCAGAGATGATTGCAAATTTCACTTACTTTGGCTTAGAACACTCGCAACATAGCTGAAAACAATTCTTAACCCATTAAATTGTTTAAAATAAAAACAGTTCTGTCTTGAAAAAAACCCAAGAAAAACTGTGTGACAGAAGTTTAGTTAAAAGCAATGTCTGGAGCATGATCTGCAACTTGCTAATCTTGGACAAAATCTTGCCAAGGAAGAGAAACAGTGGTGTGGTGTGGAGACCTGCTGTTGGATGTGGGAGAGCAGTTAGGGAAAACTCTCCTGGTGTTTGAGGTGACAGTGGAAGGCACAGAGGGAAAGTTTTCAAACACAAATCCCTAGATTGAGGTTTTCACATCCTTCATGTGGCCTTCTAGGTGAAATTCATTAGAATTTTAAGGTCTCTGAGTTGCTAGATCTGTGGGTGCCTTTCTGCAGGTGCCTTGGTTTTGAAAGGAAACCTTTCAGTAGATGGGATCTGTTCTTTCTGCTGTTTCTGTTTAGTATGTTAGCGAGTTAATTTTTATAATTATATAATTCTAGATTTTATTTTTTGCACAAGAACAACCTTAGCAAACAGTATCCAGCTTGGGATTTTATAAAGATTGTAACACTCATGCATGAACCCCAAGCAAATCATTCTTCTGGCACATAATAACTTAATTACAAAATAAAGATTATTTCAATTAAAACTGAAGTCAATCTATTTCTGGGTTTAAAATTGCTATTTCATAATGTACATCACAATGCATAACAGCTTGGGACAGGAAATGACTAATACTTTATCCAATTTAATTTATATCAGTGGAAGCTTAACCTTGATGCCTTGGCCATATTTCAAGTAGAGTTAACACCCTTATTTATAACATTGCTGTGAGACGTTGAACAACACGAAGTGGCTGGAGCTGTTGTTTCAGAGCTCATCCCACAGAGTGCCTATCCAGCACACACCCTCCTGCTCCCTGGGACACTGACTCACTGCTGCCGCAGTGCTGAGGCACTGAGTCATCAGCTCTGCTCATGGAGGCTGTTTGGTTGTTCCTTGGACCCCTCTCCAAACAGAGTCACAGATCTGCACGTCTTGTCCTGTGGATCTGGCCTCAGGCATAAATGGGAACATCTTCCTTCCTCAGCCTCTTGCCCTGTCTCCTGGGTTTGAGGACCTTTTATAGGTGCTGAGAGGTGGGACATGGTGCTTTACATATTTAGCCCTGAAAAGCATCTCGCCCAGAAAATATTCCCATGATGAAACAGAAGAGCTCGAAGTACCCCTTCCAGTTGTCTGGAAGTAGAGAAAATCAAAATTGCTCTTTGGAGAGCTTTTTGATGCAGGCTCAGGAGTCTGACTCAACATTAAAAAGACTTGACTCTTTGCCAGAATGCTAATATAAGTAATTGGAAGATATCCTAAGTGGCTTCAAAGTACAAATATTTTTAATTACTCATTGTAAAGATATAATGTACTAAAGGTAAGTGGTGTAGAAAGAGGATGTTGTGGCATAGAAACTGTGGCTCTTTCAAAAACACATGCTGTTGTGTCCAGTGCAAGTTCATCCTGGGAAACAGCAGTAGCTTTCAGGCCTCTTGGAGTTCATCACATTTTAGATACTCGGAAAAAAAAGTTGTTCTCCAAATTGTTTTTGTTTGGTCATTTTTCTGTCTTTTCTACATAGGTTCCTGAGCAAATTGTTATTTTAGATTAAGCAATCATTTTAACAAGTAGCAAGCATCCCTCATGCCATCTCCCTGATGCATAAGGCACACAGGTACTCAGACATGGATGCCAATGTGATGGCAGAGGGTGCTCAGAGCTGGAATAGTTTTCTTTGAGATGTGAGTTAAATCCAGTGATAAAATTTCATATGGTCATTAGG
The DNA here is from genome assembly GCA_013396655.1 of Campylorhamphus procurvoides. Lineage (NCBI taxonomy): Eukaryota > Metazoa > Chordata > Aves > Passeriformes > Dendrocolaptidae > Campylorhamphus > Campylorhamphus procurvoides. The sequence goes on from WBMV01000309.1 coordinate 1,954,818, forward strand.
CTCTGCCAGTCTAGGGTGTTGCATTGCTGGGCTGAGTTTACATCTCTGCTAATTTTAGTTTGCTTTGTTTCTTTAGAGAAAGAAAGAGTTGATAAGATTAAATTAAAATTAATTTTTATAGAATAATATACATAAATGGCAGTTTATGATTTGTGATATCACTAGATGCTCAGCTGTCATCTGCACATGCTTAAATACAGTGTCTCTTGAACCTCCAGCCTCAAACATTCTCATACTTGCAATGAAATGTTGTTGTGCTGAATTTTTCAGCTTATTAAGCAGCTGTGTTTGTCTTATTTTGAGATTATGTAACCACATGCATGTGCACACACACACACCCCCACACCCACCCCATATCATGTGCTACTGGAAGTGAGCAAATTACTCCTTTTTATGGATGAGCAGATGCTGGATGTTTGAGGAGTTCTGGATTTCTCTGTTGTCCAGCTGCATATTCTTTTAAATTGCTTCATAGAGCTCCAGCAAAGTGTTCCTAGGGTAGACTTGAGGCTGAACTTGACGGCTTTGGCTTGCCGACAGCACCCGGCACCTGACACTCCCTCCACCCGCACCCTGTAAGGAAGAGGACATGTGTAGAGATGTGGGGGCTCTGTCTGCAGAGGGCTGAGCTCTGTGCCAAGAACCACAGTAACCTGCCGTAAATTACAGTGTCCATGAAATTGCTCTAATTTGTGCCAGGGTGTATCAGCTATGCAAGAGCTCTGTGCACCCACAGCCTCCCTCTCCCCACTTCCAGGCGCCCGAGGCTCTGCTCTGGTGGTGGCAGCACGTTCACCTTCTCACAACCATGTCCCTTACAGACTGGCCCGCTTTTGCTGCTGCTTTCTGTGCTCGTCTCCTGCAGCTACAGCAGAAGCTGCTGGTTGAGTTGTGTTTTTACAAGGAAGGTTAAAGCAGACTAAGACTGCACATAAAGCATCTTATGGTTGAGCATCCTTCTTTACTAAATAACCCCAAATTATTTGAAACTAGGGTGCAAAAAATGATTCATCATATGCCTTTTCTCTTTCTCACCATCTGAGGAGAGCTTCTGGCCATCCATGAGGGTGTGGGAATTGTCAGGTGGCCCTGTAGCAAAGGACCCACGGGCCAAGGGCTGGAACTGCTTTCTGGCCTTGTCTCTTTCTCAATCTCAAGAGATGAAAGTTGGGTTTTTTTCTTTAAAGAATTATCCTCATCTCTTTTTTTTTTTGTTGGTTTGGTTTGGTTTGGTTTCCTCCCTTCCCCACCCCAGCTATATAGAATGTGACTTTGGAGAGTAAGTGGCTTTTGGTAGCCTCGCTGCTGTTTGCCTTCAGAGTCTGCAGCCAGTCCCAGCCGCAGAGGCTGCTCCCAACCACGTCCCAGCACACAGGGCATCCCTGACATTTATTGTCCATTCCAAACTCAAAAGCATTTTATACCTCTGAAAATCATAATAGATTTCCATAAAATACACCAGGAAAAACACTTTAGAGCATTCCTTGAGAAATTATTATATTTTGCATTTGATTTATCCTTTATAAAAAGACCTTTTTCTCCACATCCATGTGGTATCATTGATACAATGTACATCGCATCCCTCATATTAATACTCTGATCAATCACTGCTGACAATACAGTGTCTTTGTGTGAGGGGCTGTAGGACAAATGTTTTAGCTTGTGAGAAGAAAATTGTTAGCATTTGAATAGAGAAGAGCAAGGGGGAAGGATTAATAGCCTACTTTGATGGATTAGAATGTAGGGAAATTGCTCAATATTAATATGAAAATGTTTGTGAATTGGCTATGTGGGGCTGTCAATGGAAAATGAGGGCCAGTGATTATGTCTCCAAGGCCTTATCAGTTCAGACTTGACTCTCACCAAAGACTTTCACACAAAAGACTGATGAGAGCACTAGAAAATAGCTGAATAAGAGCTGCTACAATAAGCCAGCCGTTCAGCCACCAGTGTCACGATGTCAGGTTTTGTGCCCTTTATGTAATATTGTACATCTTTATATTAACATATCTGAATATGGATTTGTAATAAAAGAGGCAAATGAAACTACCTGCTAGACATTTTTATTTCTATAATTTTTGCTTATCTCTGAAATATGACTGGAAAATGAACTAGGGTTAGTCTTAATAAACAACTGTGTCTACAAGGGAGATTTCTTTGTGAGCATTAGGTTAAGGGTTTCAAATATGACTCTGTATTTATTCTTGTTAAAAAAAAATAAAAATGACTGTGTGATAGTCCTGAGAGACGTTGCAGGAAAACTTGTTTGCTATTACCATAGCTTCAAAACAGATCAAACAGACTGTTTCTTCTGTGTCCTCTGCTGTTAATAAGGTTTAAATAGGCCCCAAATGCAGAAGTATGCCTAGTTAGAAATGTATTTAACATAATTGGTGTATCTCAAGTAACTTTACATATTAAATTACACATCCTCTTTTTGTTTTATATTTTCTCCATACTTTGTCTACCCAGAGGCTGAAATAAAGCTATGCATTTCTTGGCTGTTGATACATATCTTGTGGAGCTGGACCTCCAGAAGACACATCCGTATGTTGTTAGTGAACTGTTTGGAGTGACTGACTTAGTGATTGTAGAAATATTGTATCGGCTTTTGAACAGACACAAGATGTATCTACCACTAAGAGAACTATAAATGAAAGGCTATGCTTTCCCCTTGCTGTTTTGAATATAATTTTCTTCTTCCTTTGACCTTCTTGTATCCCTTTTCTTTCAACTCAGTGTCTGATTTAGCTTTGCACATCTTGTGACCTGGTGAAGGACATCAGTCTCTGTGTGACAAGAGTGGCACTGGATCCAAACCGGTTGAAGTGTCAGTAGGTGTTTCTGGAAAAGCTTGCTGCTCTCACTCACATCCTTTTCACCATCTAATGTTGTGGCAAACCCCTTATATATTTACAAAATAAATTCTAGGAACTTTGCTTGTTTCAGTTATGAAATCACAAGCATCCATGGTCAGGTTGAGCCTGCTCGCTGTGGCATGTAGTCATGGCTAACAGATGTCATTCTCTGAGCTCTGATCCTGCTGGTTTATCCGGACTAATTTCATTTGATGCTAGTGGTCTGTATTAGGTTTAAGGGTTGCATCATGTGTCCCACAGATCCTTGGACCGGTTCTGCTTCAGTTTTGTAGTTCAGATGCTTGTCTTTGTGTTATCTCTGACCTAGCCCAAGAAATCTCTTCAAAATATAATTGGGTTAAAATAATCCCTTAGAATTACACTACAGTGACATAATACTGTTATATGTCTTATGAGCATTTGTCCTTATGGATAGATGCAAAGAAATATGGAAAAATGTAAAAGAAAACCAGAACAGACCATTTAGTAAAGCTTTTACACATTTTTTTTTTTAAATCAGAGCTATGCAGCATAAGATTTTAATGAATTGACTTTTTTCTAAGTACTTAAATTTAAATGTTGCTTTTTCTTGTTCTAGTTGTTGGTTTTGGAGAGTAACAACCCTTTCCAATACAGGAATTTTTTTTGAGGCTGAGTTCAGCATTCTGTTAAAGAAAATGGTACGTGTGTTATCTATATTAGAGGAAAGATTTTGGTCTAAAAGCCTGTGTTGATTAGAGAAAGACTGTTTATTTTGCAAGACTTTAATTGTAAGTACACAACTTTTTTAAAGCTTAGAGTTTTGTATGTAATTAGTAGTCCAGTTTCCTTTCCTTACTTGCAAATCACAATCTGGTGCAAAGGAACTGTTTGGCACTTGGCTATTTGTAATGTACTCTAGTTAGTACTGGATCAATAAATCTTTTATAGCTGGTGCCAAGTCTCCTCAGTGGCTAAAAAAGGAATTTTGTGCACGTTTCAATAAAGCCAAAATAGCAGACTAGCGTGTTTATAGTTGTGTGTTAAACGGAGAAAGTGCTTAACATCAGCACTTGTAGGAATGTAATCCACTTTTCAGACATTAGCAGCCAACTAATAAGAGTGCAAAAATGGTTTTAAAATTAAAAGTACCCTAATGTTTTCAACTTTAACTTTCATAAAACTCTGTGGGGTTTCCTGATAGATACAGAAAGTTCACTTCTCCAAAGTGTGAGATCTTACTTTAAATTATGTGTGCCACATACATTAAATAATTAAAGTACAATGCATCATTACTAACTTAATTTAAGCAGATTCTAATATTTTACAAAAAATACATGGACTGTCTGAGTAATTTCATTACATGATATGTGGTAAATGGGCCTTCAGAAGAAAATGCATGCTCTTAGTGGGGAAGAAGACCAACTTTATTAAATCCATAGCTGCAGCAAGTTCAGCCTGATGTGGAGCTGTGCTAAAGCTGTCATATATTAATAAATTTGTTTCATTATTGCATGTTTTAGCAAGTTTACCCACAACATCTTTCTTAGGAAATTTTAACATCTGATTTACTATGTTTGGGTGTTATAATTATTTAAGATTCACTTAGAACCTTGTATAAATGATATCACCCATTAATTAAAATATTCTACATATAATTTCACAGAAGAAATGACACCTAGTGCTTTATTTTCATCTCCTGTTCCTCTGCTGCTTTGTCTCCATAGTAGCAATTAGGAGCCACATTTTTCTGTGTGTTTGATACTATGTTTGGTAGTGATAAAAATGATTAATGATACTCTATGAGCAATCCTCTTAGTATATACAACTAAGAATGTATCTTTGTGGACACATGCAAGTAAACATTAATTTTACTGCCTGTGCTCGTTCCAAGCTGGCTGGGCCCAAACCAATGCTAATCTGGAGGCCTTATCGCCACTCTCGTGTCATGTTATACCTGAACTGCTTTCAGTACAGGAAAGTCAGTAAAGATTACAGATAAGTGAATAAATCTGGGGACAGAGTAAATAAATGAGAGAGTAGGTTCATGGCGATATTTAGGACCGCCTTGAGGTCTCCCTCAAGCTGCCCTTGGGGTATGATGCCTCTTTTTGCAGCCACAATGCATGAGAATATGAAGGAGTTTCTTTTTAGCACAGCTAAGGTCTTCTAGGAAGTGAATTGCAGGTGGGTTTCCCTGCTTCCAGGTTTGCCTTCCCCTCCAGTTACAGAGGGGGAAAAAGGGAGCTATAAGATGGCAGGAAGAACAAATGCAGGACCATGCAAGTGTGAGGTACTGCCGGGGAGCTGGGCAGGTTGGATGCGTTTTGGGGGGTTTCTAGCAGAGGTATGTGAAGTACAGGTAATCACCCCTTGGCCACAGCGATTGTCAGCAGGCTAGAAAATATATCATGAATGACTAGTATTCAATGATTTGTTTGTGTTTCGTCTCTGGTAATCAGAACAGTATTTCCAGGCCCTCCTGGACTTGTTGAAGGTCACATTGGCCGTGAGGATTTTGCTCATGCAGCAGAACCTCTGCACAGTGCAGCATGAGCAGGGGATCTGCTTGGCTAACCGGGGCAGCTGGAAGCATGACAGTAGGAAACAGGTCACTGCTGTGCTGTGGGAGCATTCTTGGTTTCCCCAAAGACTCCTTAGAACAACAGGCCCTCAGGTGCCCATCAGAATGGTTTTCCAGCTGACTCAGCACACCCTGGCCACAGCCAGGTCACAGGCGAGTTTGTTCTTTGTAATGAAGAGTGACAATTCCTAAGATATTGTGTTGTTTCTTTACAAAAGGCTGGGTGACAGTTGTATATCCCTATTTTCTGTAATGTGTGATTTCTTCGCTCATTTTGCTGAAAACACCACAGTGTTTGAATTTTATACCAAAGGGTGGATGCAATTTAAAATAGGTGTAACGTAGAGCTTAATTTTGAATGAAGGATGGTTTTTATAGTTAGCTCTCTCGTTGTGCTGCCTACTTCCATTTATGGAATGACTCTTCAAGAGAGAAGTGATGACCTTAAAAAAAAAATAAGGTGATATGTAGATACTGTTTTCCACAGTTAAAGGTCACCTTGACTTTTAATCTTGACTGCCATACTTTTCTTCTCATTAAAATATTTGACAAGAATTCTTTGCATGAATGAGCAGCACAGAACACCTTAAGACTACTCAATTTTCACTAGAGGTGTTGCATTGTCATACTAAATAATTGTACTGTCAGCTAAAAATCATTATCTGGTACACATATTAACAAATAAAATGCACTTTTATACATTTATTACCTTGAAGAACCTGTTATTTCTCATAAAGGGATTAAGCAACAGCACTGAGTATGTTTCTTAGGTTGCTTGCTTTTGAATATCAAATTCCTTGCAATAGTACAGAAAGAACAGAGTATTTGCCAAACACTTTGATTCCAAACAATTAAATATTTTTCATGATTGACTGTAATGATTCACTTCCTATTATGCAACTCTACTCCCATTCTAGTTTGTCAGCACTTGAATTGAAATATTTTTCTGAACATCTGTTCAAGTATCTCTTGTTCTCATGTCTTTTATAGGAACCGACCTAAAAATATGGAGCCATTTTAATATAGAAGCTTTGTTATTCACTATACCCAGATGTCATTCTCAAACAGACCAAATTCAGGTTTAATTGTCATGAAATCTGACATCATAAATTTTATACCACTGAATAATAAGCCAAAATGGAAATCACTATGCATAATGCAAAAAGTCTTGTAACTTGACCTTTATGTAAAAGGAATGATTATATGTAAGAAGAGCCTTGTGAATTAAGAATGTAATTCTTTTCACCTTCTGTAGCTTGAGGGTTGCTATAGGCAGTGAGTTTTTATTGTTATTTTTATCCCACTTAACTGAGTGCAGTTTCCAGCACTCAGCTGAGAGGACATACCGGAGTGGAACACGGGGAAAATAGGTCAGAAAGTGATAGGTCAAGCCAGTTCCCTTGGAAAACCACATGGAATCACAGGCACACTGGTGAATTTTTTAAATGGTGTGTATTGCCTACGGATTGTTAGTCTGCTTTGGGAACTTAAGGAACTGGATGACACTGAGCACCAGAGACCAGAATATCAAATGTTGCAAAGTGCTGTGAAAAGCCTCAGTTCTGAAATTTGTTTAACATCTCTTGACAAGTGCTATTGTTTGTGAACTAAGTGTTGAAGATGCTCTTTAACAGAAAGATTCATTACTGAAAAGTCTTTTGTGTTTTAATTAGACTGTGGTTTAATTGCAATACATTTAGGATGCTGATTGCATGAAGGGAAATAGGAGGAATAGATCACACTCATCTCTACGGAGGCCTGTGGTCGGTGGTAAATTGAAAATTGTTACCTAAACTTGCTTTTTCAGCTCACTACTTTTCTTTCATGACACTAATTTCATTGTATGAATACTGACAGTAATTGAATAAATGTTTGAATATTGCCACCAAGCTGCGAGACTTGCAGAAACTCATTTCCAAAACCATGCAGGGAGTTTGACATAATCAGTGCCTTTAGATTCATGATTACAGGAAAAAAGAGAACTTGTGTTGACTATCAGAAATCACAAGAGAAAAAGAAATCTTTTTGTTGCATGTCTGTGTAACATATCACTCATATTACTTCTTGATGTTGTACACTTCTCCCTAATCTGAAATTAAAAAAGGCACACCATTGACTAAACAGAGACATTAATATTGGAAGCAGTTTCTGAAAGAGCAAGAGTAGGAAACTAGACTGTGTAACTTAGATTAATGCTGATTGTTTTCATAAACACTGTCCACTTTGACACGTCTTTGTCTAATTGGCTCCCCCTCACGTCTTTCCTGAAGGGAACCTTTTCTTTCCCTCCTGTACGGCTTTGCTGCTTTTTAAGTTAGAAACATATCACAACAGTGCTGTTCTGCTGAATAGCTTTCAGATTTAGTGAATAAAATAAAAAAAGAGGACTATGAAATCTGCAGAGCAATTTCTGACAGCACAGAGAGAAGTCACATCTAAATCAGCTTTTTAAGAAAATGACCAGAGAAATTCTGAATATGAATGATATCCCAACAAATACCAGCTACCTACTCATAGCTAGTTAGCATTTTGACTTGTGTAGATGTTTGCAAGGACAATTGTTCCCCAAAAGCACTGCATTTTATTTCAGAAATTGTCATTTCTGATTAAAACATCCCTAAAATTCATACTTGGGGAAAGATCATGTTTTAAAAACTGTAGATCCTGAAGTAACTAGGATTTCTGAGTCTGTTGACAGAAAGAAGTTAGTCTGTAAAGCAGTAGTACATATCTGTAGTTTTTTCTGGCCAAGTGTTTTTGCATATATGTAACTTTAATTCCTTGAGCAGGCCAATTAGCATCTGTTTGCATGCTTAAAATGACGCCCATGCTTATGGGCTTTTTGAATCAAAGTATTTATGTCTTTTCTATTACGTGAAGTGTTATTAAAAATTCTATTTTTTTTTGATTGCAAATTAAAATGCCTCCTTTTTCAGTTTCTGAATGGAATAGGTAAATACACTTGGAAAGAGCCCAGTGAAATTCTTTGCAAGCCTTTTCTCCTGAAGCCCAGAAGCAATCCCTCTGCTTTGCTGTGCTGTGCGATTCTGGATGGCAGCCGAAGGGGCTGTGACAGTGATCCTTAAACTGCCACATATGGCACACAGACTAAATGAAGTACTGTACATCTTAGTCCTGTCAGATGCTTTCCTTCAGAAACATGTCACCGGATCAAAGGCAACTATGTACTCTTAAGAAGGTTTTTTTTCCCCTGAATAGAACACCATATCGTATTAAGGAGCACTGTAAGTTAAGGGATGATGACAGAGTTTAGCAGTTCATACCCTTAGAGCAGCCTTGTGAATAAAGGCAAGCTTTGGGACCTCTCCTACTCTGCATGCCTGATCTTATACCTGTCAAATATGTTATGTTAAGGGTGTCTGCAACTGACCATGCCTCACTGCCATTAAGCAAGACTAACCTAAGGAGACGATAACATTTCGTATCTGTTTGAGAAGATTTAAATCTTCTCACTGGTGAGGGAGCTTGCTAAAGCAAAAATGGATTTACTAGGAGGTATTAGAGAGGTAAAGTAAACTAACAGGCCTGCACAATCATTTTAGCAGCAACTGGTCATCATCTCTTTAAAAAATATATGTCACAAGCAGGTATCTTCACATATTTTACTTTTCCATTGGGCACCATACTGCTTTCATCTGCATCTGCCAATTTGCCAAGGTCAGTCTAAAATTAATCCAAGTCAGTGTTATCGCCATCTTGAACAATACTAATGAATTTTCCATTAGCAAGATTGCTACCAAAATACTACTGGTGAATGTTTTCTACATCACAAGACAGTCTGGAGGGAGATATGTATTCATCACCATGGAAACATGAGGTTCATTTTAAGTAGTTTTGAGTTTATTATTAAACCAGCCTCAGTCACGGCTGATGGTTCCGTTGTGCAACTTGCTTTTTTTAACTGAAAGCACTTCGGAGGTAATCATGGCTGGGTTTAAATCCTCAACCGAATACGACACTTAGCTCTTGAAAAATTTCTAATATCCAGAAACAGCATCCTACTTGTTGAACTCACTCCTTTCATTCCAAGAGAGGATCTTGTATGTGTGGCTGATTTACTTCTCAAGTACTTTGCCAGTTTATTTCCCACTGTATATGTGAAAGTACGGACCTTACCAAGAAAAAATAAGATAACTTTTCTATAAGTTTTGGAGCTGAAGGTATGAGACACGTCTTAAAAGACAGATGAAATTTATGTGCATAAGCCGGCACTTTTAGCCATTGGTAATGCCACAATGACTGACTGTAACAAGGTTTCACCAAAAGCATGGAAAAGTTAAGTTGAAGTTCAGGGATGCAACTGGAATAGCTCTTGCTAGAATCAGATTGTTCTTGGCTTTTTGTTTGTGTTTTTTCTTTGTGTTTTTTTTGTTTGTTTAGGGGTTTTTTTGGGGGGGGAGGGATTTAACTGAAGATTATTCCTTATAGGGCATTTAACTTGGTAAATGATGGACAACTGGTCAAGTAACAGCCAACTGTGCTAAAAGTTTCGGATGGGGGTGTCTGTCTACCTACGAGATTTGAAGTCACAGTAAAACAAAATGCACCTGATAAATTTGGATTTATGTATGGGGAGGTTTTTGTAACTGAAAAGCCATCTTGTTGTGTTTATAGCTGTGGAATATGAAGAAACAAAAAAGTAGATATGGGGCTTTGTAACGAGCAGCAGCCTCAGTATATGTCTTTAAAATATTCAGACTCTTTTTAATGATCCCTTAGTGTTACTCCTAGAAGCTGAAGGAGAGATTTCCATGCAACCACAGCTCCTTGATGGCTCCATTGCTTGCTCACTGCTGACATCAGACGAATTCAGAGCAGGAACCTGAAAGGTAAAAGCCTTCATACTCTTCTCCCTAATCTTTTAATCCATTCATATTCTTTGACCTCCTGCATTAGGCCTCCCTTATTAAATCCACCTGGGCATAGTAGATTGCTTTCCTCCCCAGAAGAAAGGAGGAGAGCTATTTATGAAAGTAAAGGTAAAGAGGACTGCTAAAAGAAAATGAGTTCTGCGTGTGAAACTCTACAGAAGTTTCTCTGATAATCTGGGGCTCCTGTTCGGGGGGGGTTGAGGGGTCGCTTCTGCTTACAAAGGTGTATTTTCATTTTCAAATATTTTGTTTTGTCTGTTTCTTTGCTGTGGCTATTGATGGTTAGCAGCAAGGTCTGCTACAGGCTGAACTGTCATATTTACCTTTTGGGGATTTGCTACTTTGGGTCTCCAGGTTTATTTTGGTAGGAAACTTAATTTCAGCACAACAAATAGATGTTGAGAGAGAGCCCCACCAAAAGAAGGCCTGTGCTTTTTCAGGTAGAGTTATCTGTGGTCAGTGGCTGTCTTGATTTGATGAGACTAACCAGCCAGAAAAACCATTATGTAAAAAATGTATTTAGAAAAATTCACGAAGTAGACTATGTCTTCAGAACAGACTCATGATTGGCTTTTCCCTACAAGGGAGCATTTGAGTAATGGCACTACACAGGGGCAGACATTAAATAGAAATATACATTTGTTATTTTTGACTTGAGATTATTTACTCTAGTCAGTAATAAACTGAGACTTTGGTAGATGCAGGACTGTATGTAAACAATTCTCATTCTGTTTGTGATAACACAAGACTATTTATCAAATTTTGGGTGCATTTTTCCTGTTACGATACTGCATAAGGAAGGTTTTTAAGTGACCTTCTTGAAATATTCTTTAAAAGGATCAAAGTAAATTGTATACCTTAGGTTTAAATGTCTTTCACCATCCCATCCCACCCCCCTCCAACATTCTTCAGTCCCTGCACATTTCATACAGCCAATTTCTCCCTAGCAGGATAAGGGTAAGCACGAGGTGCCTCCCCTCCAGATGCCAATTCAAGATGGTAGCATTCCCTCATCTTTTTTTGAGTGAGCTGTCAACAATCTCCCCTTCTGCTTGAGTGGTTCCATATATCTGCTCTCTGAAGTGTTCAGGTCAGTCAGGATCCTGTTCTGCACTTCAGCTTCCTCCATGTCCCAGGCCTGAGGCTGCTGTGCTGTTTATTGACCTCCCACATTGGCAGTTGTTTCATGTAGCAGAAAGTAATTTCTTCGCCTTAGATATGTAATGCTTCTGGGTGATGCGTTGGGCCAACAGTGTGGAGCAATGAAAGCCACCGGACAAGGGGAGGTACAATTTCAGCTGCTGGAGGCAGTGGTGTTGCCACAGCGAAGGCAGGAGCCTGGCTGGGCTGTAGGGGCAGGCACTGTAGGGTAACCAAGTGCAGACTCTTCTACGTGATGTGTCATTACAGGCTGATAAATACCACCATGTTCAGTTTCACCTCTTGTCCTTAAAGGATGAGAAGTGCGTACTTTCCCATCAGAGTATTTACAGTGAGTGGTAGCAACAGCTAGTCGGCTAAAGCCTGAACAGATGATGGTGTGGGTTGTATGAATACCCAGTGTCAGAATATTGCTTACCTCTTGTGTCTGTAAAATAACAGGAGATTTCTAGGAAAAGAAAAGCATAGAAATAAACAAGTGGTAAGTATGTGGCTGCCACTTCTAATGGGGAGAGTCAATCTCCATAAAAAAGGAGCTTTTCTGCTTGTTTAGACAACACTACTTAACCCCGAACAAATATTTAGATACATTATATTCAGTGGTACTTCTTTTTTTTAATGAATGGAGTTATTTGCATAACTATTTTACTGAAGCTTGGGACTCTCTTCCATGGAAACATCCCCTTCTGCCATGAGTGAAATGCCTTTTATTGAGACACCAGTAGTACAGAACTGCTCTTTATCCTAGGGTTCCTTTCTTGAAATTTTCCAGGTCAAGTTTGTAGTCTCCCTTGTAAAACTTGGTGCCAATAAATGTAATCCTTATTTCATTTGATAAACAGAAGTCATAGCGCTACACATCTCCATATTTTGCACTTGTCTGGGAATCTGTCTTGCACTTCTCCCATCCTCACCCCTCCCCTCTGCAACTGTCGGCTTATATTTAAATGCCAAAAAAACAGAATTAGTTTTGCACATCAACGCTGACTTATAAGGCTATTTGAAGTTAAAGCTCTTTGCCAGTTTCCATTTTCTTCACAGTGTTCCCTTCCGCCTTGAGTTTGAAGAAGGAGGAAAAAAAAAAAAAGAAAAAGTTATTTAACAAAACTTGATCTGTTTGAAACTGCAAAGTCCAGGCTGTCCTTCCTGTGCTACCACAGACAGCATGAGAAATGAAGGCTGAAGGGCCCGACCGATTTCAGGAAAAAAAATGCCCCAAAAAGGTCAGGAAGAAATGGGAGCCTTTTCATTTTGTGCTCCCCGGGTGATATTCAATAACTCTTTTGGTCTTTATACTGTAGGACGTAGGCTCATTTGCTCAATTTGGGGTGACAGCAGCGTGTTTTGTCAGAACATAGCTGGAGTTTTAAATGAGGAAGGCATTCTGAGGCAGTAGGAAACATCCTTTATCTTAGCAACAGGAGGGCATGGAAATGCAAGTTTTTTTGGCAGCAGTCGTATAAATCTAGTGTTTTGGAGGGGCTGACCCGGGCTGTGTGGAAGGAGTGCTCAGCTTTCCTTTGACGGTGTGATTTCCTGCACCACGGTGGAGAACTTGTCTGGACGGGGTCCTGAAGAAAGCCTACATCAATTACTTGAAAGGAAATCAACTCTGTCTCCAAATGCTTGGCAGCAGGAATATTCATTGTTAAGGGGGTTATAAATATATATGTGTATACACGCACACAGCCTAACAAGCTCTCTTCCATTTTCAAGCGTTTGCTGTTACAGTGACACCCACTACCCCTTGAATTTAAGCTGTCAGTGCTGCCTTTGTGTAAGGGTCTTTCCAAGGGCCTTATAACTTTCCTGAAACAAAAAATAAATTCTTGGACTTCAACAGAAAATACAGGGTCTTAGCTTGGAAGACTTCTTTTCAGATAAAACAAGCTTGTTTTTGTTTTTTCTTTTTAATGTTCTCATGTTGTTAGAAATACATAAGAACAAATCTGTTTTCAACTGAGAAAGTTAAAATTTAATTTTATTCCCAGTGCACTGAGGTCAAGTGTACTCTTAATTTATTTTCTCTGGATTTTTTCCTTCTTTCCAGGCACTGCCACAAATGTAAGCATCTTTGGATAGTTTAGAAAATACAAAAATGATGAAGTGATATCTCTTTGGAAAGCTGCTGCTGTGTAGTAACTCTTAAGCAGCTGTTACATCTTTTGTGTCAATAATCCTTACATTAAAGAGTCATTAAGCACTCAGTTACCTGATAGATCGTAATGACTCAGTGTAAACCTATTGTGTAAATCTGTAGAAAGAGGCCTTTTGTTTGCACAAAGCATAATTCTGAGCCAGAGGAGTGCCTAAATATGTATGTATATGAGGCTTTCTAATGCCTCTTAATGACTCATTAGAATTTTTTTTAAAAATTATACATTTCTGCTTTTTATTCTTTTCTAATTAAGTAAAAAAACCATGTACAATTTTTTTTTTCTTTTTCTTTGACCCTTTCAAGCTTTGGACCAAAGTTCTTCAACTTTTTAATTTTTTTTCTTATTTTCATAGTGCCTAGCACAGGGGGCTGGGACCGGGCTGTACTTTGTTTGTTGTATCACATACAAATTGAATACAGCACACAATCAAGAGAAGAAATGAGAATGAAGTCACCTTGAGAGGAGGGAAGGGGTGAAGTAGGCAGTGGTCATATGGGATGATTTTGCTAAGAAATCACATCTGAAATGGTGGCAGACCTTGAACCTCATGTTGGTGAGAGGTCCCGTTTGCCCAGCCTGTGTTGTGGGGCGGTGGCTCCTCGCTGACGGTGGCTCTGTCCTCCATCAGACGGTGTTCACAGTCATGGAGTACGGAAAGAGGGGACGAATGACTAAGTGAGCATGTTGTGACGTGCCGTGTAGATCAGCACTCATACGTCTGAGCTTTGTGCCAGCAGCCCATCCTTGGTGCTCTCCCATGGCAAAGGGACAGCTCCCCTTGCCCAGCAGGAGCACAGGAGGTGTGTGCTGGGTATGGCAGGGCAGGGCGAGGTGAGGCGGGGCTGTGGGAACAGGCTGGGTAACTCTGTCTGCCCCACCAAATGGCCTCATTTCCATGTGTTCCCTCCCCTCTCCATCCTCTCACACGTATTTCAAAACTGTCCCAGACCGAATATGCCTTGGAGAGAGATTAATTTTCAATGTAACACCCACAGAGAAATTCATGTCCAAAATATGTTCTTCTTGTGCCAAAAGAAGAACAATAAATGACTGGGAAGAAGGGAAAATACATTTCCAGACTAGACAAAACCCACCTCCTGTCTTCCTCTAAGCTAAACCACATTGCTGTTGCTGGTTGGTTTCTGCAGATATTAGGGAGAGAAAATGTCAGCAAGGAGTGTGCCACACCAGTGTGGAAACTGGTGCTGGAGTGAGGCAAATGATGCATTGCTCTCCTGAAGTGGTTTTTGTGAGTGATCCGAAGACACCTTTTAAAGGCAAGGGATTGGTGCCTCAAGCAGAGAAGAGCAGTGAATGGCCCAAGAAGGTTTAAGTTCAAGTCTTGTTAGTTGGCAGTCATGAGAGTTGAAGATGGACCATAGCAGAAGCTAATTTCAGCTCTTGGTGAGGACAGGCACGTGACTGTGGCAAGGCCACCAGGATGGTATGTCTGAGTGGTCTGGCTTCTGGGAAGGGCAGGGTCTTCCCAGCTCCTCCACTGTCATGATGCTTCCTGCTTTGGGAGTTTCAGCACAGTCCCCTCCCAGAATGGGTAGCTCCTTGTGAGGATGGGCAAGTATACTTTCCTGCAGGAGCTGTCGGAGGAGAACCATCCTGCTTTGCAGAAAAGACTGGAGTGCATCTGAATTTGGTTTCATTCTTTGAATTATTGTCTAAAATACAGTGTTTCCTGGCTGCTTCCACTTTAAATTTAGAGATTCAGGGAGAGGAAGCCAGGGCAGAAGTCTCTGCAGCTCTCAAAGTGGCAGAGCCAGGAATGGCAACCACTTATCCTGACCTCAAGTTCCTGCTTTCTCCCTGCTTACTGCCTTCCCAGGGCACTGTTGAAGACAGTTCTACCAGTGCTGGTTAGACAGAATTCCCAGGAGTAAATCCAAAATTCATTTTTTGGCCAGAATTGTTTAATGACAGCCTATATGTAATATTTCCATTTTGCGAATATATCCATGTTCATGACAGGATCACCATGGGATACTCAAGAGATGTTATTTTCAAGTCTTTTCCTATCCTTTCTTTTTAAACTGGAGAACTCATTTGTTTTTTCTGTTTTATAGGGAGGCTTTTAACTGGGGGTTGGGATTTTCTGGTGGTGGAGTTTTTTCAATGTAGAGAGAAATGTTGCTCTAGACCAGCATCTGTTTTAAGTTAGTTTTTGACCTAGTGAAAAAACTTCATTCATTACATGGACAAATTGGTGATATCCAAATATTTTATTTGATTAATTGACTGAAGGCAAACTTTTTCTTCAAAATGCTGCAGTTTTTCTTAAAAGAGAACACTACAGAGTGCGAGTGAATTTTCAGTAATGAGAATGTGGTTTAGTCAAGCAAAGTTTCCATAGTTTTTATTAATATGTTTGTCACATGTAAAGTATAGCTTACAGAGACTCTTTTTAATCAAAATTTATGTAAATATGAATTTTATTTTGTGTAACACCTCCACTTCTCTTGCCATTTGAAGCTGTCTCCATTAGACACTGAATTCCCACTTTATTTTTCAAACAGAGTTGCTGTGACTCCTTGAAAAGCATGAAATCCCTAAATTACAGAATCCAAGCACTCTGCTTTCAGCCCCTGATGCCAGGGAAACTATCTGAATACACAAAATTAGAAAAACATACACAGAATAGTTGTTTAAAATTCACAGCTGTCAACATGGAGTGTTTTGTGTAAGAGAAAGAATGTCGGGAAGGCCGAGTTCCCCAACTCTCCGCAGATGGATTGGCTGTCCCTGCCTTCTCCCTGGGCATTGTCTGCAGGCTGCTGCAGGGATCCATTTGCATGGCAGCACAAAGGTCCTCTGTTGGAACCCCTTCCCAGCATCTCCCCAGGCTTTCCCTTTAAAGGGGCCTTCCTGGCCACGGTGGCACAGTTTTCCCTGCGCCGCTCTTTAGGAACAGACAGAAATCTGGTGTTTTCAGTAACAGTGCAGCACAAAGTGTGGGTTTCAGTTAGAATGAAGCTGATGGAAGATATAGGGGCTCTGAGTTATTTGAAGAAAAGCTGTGTTGGAGCAGTAGTTGTTCATAAGAATAAAGTTATTGGGGGTATTCAGATTGCCAGTTTTTTATTTATTCTGTATGACATGACTGAAATGGCATCACTGAGCATCAAGTATCAGACTATGTAATTTTGTATGCTAATTATAGCCTGAGTTTTCCCACCAACACTGAGGAAAATGCATTATTTATCATTTTATTCTGCTTCAGAAGTCATAAAGCACCTTAAAAAACAAACAACTGAATAAACCTGATTACAAATATCTCTAAGAATCTGATATATTATAATTAAATTATTAGTGAAAGTATCAGCTATATTTTGTCATAAATATATCCTCTAAAAGTAATTAATTATGGCTAATTTTTCTTCTCCCTGCCTATTTCAGTAATATTCTGTGGCTTGTATAGCAAAAAGGGGTTCTGCAAGGACTAAATCTTGGATGGTGGAATTACCTTCTGCAAATATTAGTCAGAGTAGAAATTTGTAGAGAAACTGAGCTCTGCCGCCTTCTTGTTGCAGAGATGCCAACTACTATTACAATAGCCCAAGGTTTGTCAGCATTTCCAAAGGGCTGTTTTCAGAGATTTACACCTTGTTGTGGGCTGAAACTTGGCAAACAGGCTTGCATGCCTGAAGGAATTTATTGTTTAACATGTCTGAATATTAACATGATTAAGCAAAAATTGGATGACTTTATTAACCGTAACTTGATTAAAGGGTGATTAGTCATTTTTATGTTTGAGAATAACAGGCTTCTGCATTTGGTGCAGCAAAAAGGAGTTTTTGCTGCTCAAGGTTCTTTTGCTTCTGTTCAGAGCACATTTAGTTTCCAACAGCACATCCTGCGTGCAGGGAGCAAAGCTTGAGCTCAGATAAGAACTTGACACATGGAGTTTTTACACATATATCACCCCACCCAGATGAAACCGATCCAAAGACAGTTTTTGTATTTTCAAGCCTCAAGACTTACCTAATATAGATAAATTTTCTCAAACAGGAAAAGTGTTTGCATGAGTGAAGTGCTTTCCTCAGCTTGCAGATGCTTATGCAAACACACCTAAATACCCACAGCAGTCACTTCGAGAAGTGCAGCACTGAAGGGAGCTGAAGAGTGAGCCCAGCTTTGACCTCTGCACCAGGAAGGTTTTGGACTAACTAAAGTTAATTCTATCTCGTACTTGCAGCAATTTACAGTACTAGTGAGGGCTCAGAAAAATGGTGGTGTTCTCATGTAAGAGGCTTGGTTAGGGTTTTCTTTTTATCTGATAGCAAATTTGATCCATTTTAGTCCTATTATATTTTGCAGAAGATATTTGTGGACTGCACAGCCCCAATGGCATTAAGAGGTGTTTTACCATTAGCTTCGAGAGTACCAAACGTGTGCCGCTTTTCTTGTTTTCACTGATGGGAGGCAGAGGTTAATAAAAATCTTCAGAGCCATAGCAAAGCAACAAGTCAATTGCAACCTTGAAAGGCACTTACTCCTTAAAATGTAAACTAAAAACATTGTAGTTAAATCCTAGTGAAATTATTGTTTAGTGGTTAAAAGCAGACTAATTTAGAATCCCAATTTCAAGAAATAAACAATGAAGCTAAGTAATTTAATAAAAGTAACTGCTGAGAAAGACACACTATTGATAAATTTTTATCATTACATGTGCCATTGAATTTTAATTAGAATTTAGCTATCTTACATAGTAATTAACTCAAATGAGAATTCTACGCAAACTGCTCTAGAAAAGGAGTGTTCATATATGCTAATGGCTACTATGCGTGATTAAACATTGAGAAAATAAACTCCAAATGTATGCTAATAAATGGCAAAATTTAATGTCTAGAATTAATATCTAACAAAGGAATGGAGAGATGTTTCAAAGCATGTTGACTTAATGTATAAGTCAACACATTAAATTTCAAAATGTAGGGCCCTGCAAATGGTGCCACTGCAGTCACTCCCTTCACAGGAGCAGCTCTGCTGGGACAATGGAACTACCTATACCAGCACCTTCCTACCCTGAGTCTGGAAATCTGAGCTCTTATGAAATTACTTGACCTTGAAAAATACAGTTTTATTTTGTATTTTCCACTTAAATATATATTTGTATATATTTAATCAGATGCTATGCATAATTCCACACCCCCCCCAAAAAAAAAAAAAATCTGCAGTCTTATTCCTGGACCTTTGGTGTGTTTCAGATGGATTCAAAGAAATATAAAGCAAAATGTAATTTATTCACATCCTGGTTATAGGTGACACTGTCACATCCTGATTAATTAAACAGTGATTATTTAGCCATTTCAGTGAAGAGTTGTTACCAGACCTTGTTTTGTGGTTTTTTAGAGTTTTGAGGCTTTTTTGCTTCAGGCTCTCACTAAGGATGGGCAAATGTGATGGGAGAGAGAATTATACCCACAAATCTTCTCAATTCTTGCTCAGCAATAAACAAATTCTAGTCTGTTCAACAGGCAGAAAAAAAGTTGCTGTGCAGCTCTCATATATTTGCTTGAAGGAAGAGTTCTGTGAAGCAGAGCAAGAGTGGAATGACTGTTTTCTGATGTATGTTGGACAAGGAAAATTAATCTGTGCATGGTACTTATTTTGGCTGTGCTTCAGAAGGCATCTCTTGTGATGTCACCTGTAAATAGCCAAGAACTTTTGACATCAGCTCTGTGTGAGGCTGTTTAAATAAGTGCCTCATTTATAGAATCCTGCTGCCTGCAAAATGGCTCCAGTGGTGTTATCCCCATGCCTGAGGGGAAAGTTAAATAATGAAACCCCAAAGAGTCACTAAGTGGGGAGAAGGAGCAGAGAAAGGAAAGCTAATCTGTAACAGTACCAACCTCATCTTATCTCCTGATTGTATAGGACTTAGTAGTTAGAAAAACACAGTATAAAGCCATAGAGATACAAAACCATTAAGTAAATACTGCTTCTGCTTGAAACTAAACATGTGATTCTTTGCTGTTGGACATCTTCTGTATTCTGAAAGCAATTTTGAAATGTTTGCTTTTGCTTTGTTGATTATTTGTGATGAGATTTTTATAGACTCTGCAGACCTGGAGAGACAATTTTATGGCATACTGAGGCCCTGTAATGTTTGCACCTTCAGTGTATATCTATCCACATAATGTGTATATATGCACAAGTGTAATTATGGGCATTTGATATGATTTGGAAAATTTGGTACTATTTCAGACTCCAGCCTATAAACCTAGACAGCATAAAATCCATTAATATATGTTTGCTATTAGATACTCCATTGCACAGTTGTGAGTTGGACACAGAGGAGAAGATGCAGAAATTACATACCTCAGGGGGAACCTTCTTGGTAACTGTAAGCTCTCCGGCCTCATAAATGCAGAGTATCAGCAAGGTTAAGTGAAAGTCTTGGGCAGCAGGTCTGTTCTGCATCTGGTCTTGCTCTGGCTGGTGCCTGCTGAAGGGAAGGTGTTCATTGTGAGGTCCAGTACCTCCTTCTTGCCCTAATGGTTTTCTTCCCATGTAAGCTGCACTGTGAGGTAAGTGACAATTAGCTGTTCACTCTCATCCTTTTCTTGGTTCTCTTGCAGGTTCTTTGCTGTTACAGAGATTGGAAAATTTTTCTCTTCTGCGCTCTTCATTCAAGAGCAGAGCAGCATTTGCAAAGGTAAAAAACTAGAAGCACATCTAGCAGAGGGACTGATTTTCTATTAGAAGACAACCTAAATTTCTGAAGGGAATCCCCTTTTCTGTGTGATTTCTTCAGACAATGTAGGTTACTGGATGTGATATTGTGTGATATTGCTCTTTTTCCTTGCATGTCAGAGTATCCATTTCAAACTATTCTGCTCAGTTATTCACCCTGGTGCATCTGAAGGTGTGTAGCCACCATTTTTGAATTAATGTGCATATTTAAGTTGGTAGTTATACTTGAAACTTGAGACAACTCGAATTGATTGAGGAATACAGATATAGTGCTCTGTATTCATATAATGGTTTAAACTGATTTTTCTGGAGAACAGTCTCCAGGGCTGTTAGATTTGAAGAGTTGGGTTTTTTCTAAAGAGGTATTTATAAATACGTGTATAAAAATATGTGCATATAAATTTTACTCCAAGGCCAGGGCCTTTGTTTTCATTTGCGATTGTGAAGGCTCTGACTGTAGCTCATCTACATTCATCCCAGTGAACTTCTCACTGCTTTGCTCAGGTGCTGGGGTTGCACAGCCCCAGCTCAGTGCAGACACTACCCAAGGTGCACAGACATTGCAGCCTGTTTTCAGCGCTGTGCTGCATTGTGCTTTTAGCAGTATCATTGAGAGTTTAAAGTGAACTTGACTGTATATGCTGTCCTTTTCCGTAAACTCCGCTGTACAGTCTTACACAATCCTACTTTTAATGTGGGGAAAAGTATTAATTGTGTGTGACTGAGAATATTTTTGATTCTGTGTATTAGAGCACTGTTTACTTCCCTTAGAACCACCTTTATGTGTATTATTTAACAAATCTTAGTTTACTTAATTTGTTCAGTAAATCTGGGAGGGGGGGAAGAAAGGATCTTATTTTGTTGTACAAAGCTTCTGGTTAAATCAGGCTTATCCTTTGGGATAGGTTTTTGCCCTAGTACAGGCATCTTGTCAGTCTTACTTAAATTTATATATTTTAAACAGACATGTTCAAAACAATGATTTACAGATATGATTAAATGTTAAAATGTCTTTTCCATAAATTAAAAAAAGGTCTGTGGAAATTTTACTCACATTTCTATTGTTTTTAATACAATTTCTGACAGACTTTGTCAGTGGTAAAGACTAACACTGAATTCCCTAATGTGTCAAAAAACATTGTTGAAGATGAACTTTTTTGGTATTATGGAAGAGATTTTGCTGTCAGCTGTGTTTTTGTTAAACTGGAATGATATCCCTTCAGTTTTAATTTCTAGATAAATGTTTACTTGCTCAGTTTCCTTCATTATGAATTCAAAAGGTTTACCAGTGCAAGACCACAGTAGCCTGTTATCTAAAGTTTCATGCTCTGTAAGCAATAGAGTTACTGGCATGTACTTGCCAAATACCTTCAGAATGACAGTTTACAAGCATCAGGTCAAGTAATCAAAATGTTATAGTGGATATTTGCTACAAATGTAAATATATCAAGTATCTTTAATTGTGTTATTTGCAATTAAAGTAACCCAATGCCATCTTCTCTGGAGATTATTGTCTGAATGTTTTGAGTAAAGCTATAATAATATTTATTTTTGTTTTATGTGATGAACAAGTCTTAAAACTAAATCTGTTGAATTAAGAGTTGTATTTCTGGGGAGCTAACTACCACTACTTGACTGCTGTTGTAAAACTTTATTAGGCAATACATCTGACCTCAAATTGGAAATTTGTGTTGGAACCAGTTTAGGAAATCATTATAGCTCTGTTGTTAATTTTATATTTGTCTAATAAAACACAGCAGGAACTACACAACATGTGCTAAAACAACCAATGGTAGCTGCTAGTCCTGTTTTTAACTACTGTTTTCTACCACATACAGGCACAGTGTAGGAGAAAAACAAATAGAACTTAGTAAGAGATTACTTTTTCTTTTGGTAGCAAATTGCTGTTCAACAGTTTGTGGCTACTTCTGGGGAGGAGGGTAATGTTGTTATTACCAAATATGTATTTGTCCATATATTTGCAAAGAAAAACAGGCATCAACATGATGGTAAAGATACAGGCAGGGTGGGTATATTGTGTTGTTCTCCAGACTGTATTGAAAGAATTATTGAGTTCCTAATGATGTTACCTGGCCAGATTTTATTTTGGGGAATGAGCATGTTAAAAATGGGATAAAGGAAGATTGGCTAATGTGAATTTAGTTACACTGAATCTGAAGTAAGAGGAAAACTTGAAGGCTGAATATCATCAATTGAGCATGCCAGAGAAGACCCATGCCAAAACACAGAATTAACTGGGGGGGCATTGTATTGCAGATGCATGCAGGTAACATGGCTTTCTTAGTTACAGCTCACGGAGGGAGAACTATGAATACAGAATAAGAAATATAGCATCAGTATTTAAAAATATGAGAGAGGAGTAGAATGGATTTGAAAAACCACAGGTTTTTGACTCAGATCTCAGTAGTAAACCAGTTTAAAAAAAAATATAAAGAAAGCATGCTTGAAGGCACTGAGTAAAATGCACACTAGGCAAGTGTGAGTTTATCTGTGGTAGAGGGAGCCAACTTGAATTGGTGGGGTTTTTTTTAATTTGTTTTGGTGGTGGTGGCGGTGGTGTTTTTGTTTTTAGGGTTTTTGGGTTTTTTTTGTAAGGGGACTGATTTTTCTATTTACTTTTGTACAAAGAAAATGTAGTCAGTCTAATCTGTTTACAAGTCAGCAAACATGGTACGTAGTACCCTGAGAAACATGGAGTGAAGCTGGTGAGGATGCAAATTGCTACAGGCTCTCTAAGGCGAGCAAAGAATAGGTTGATGATGGATATGGAAACATCAATCTGGTACCAGAGGTCTCCAGCCATGAGATGACTGGTGTAGGAACAGTAACACCATGCAGGGCCCCTCAGGCCCTGTGCTGCACATAAACAGAAGTTCTGCCCCATCCTTGCTTGGTGTTTCTGTTTTGGGCTTCCTGCTCACAGATAGCTTGGCTCGACCTTGGGAAGCTTCAATCTGCTCCAAGCTGGGACAGATCTGCCCAAGGAAGTGGCTCTTACACAGAATCTTGTAACATCTATCCAATTCACCTTGGCATTTTCTCTGAAATTGTCAGTATTGACTACGTTTGCCCTTTTCTATAGAATGGTGTGCACTCCCGCTCCGTTAGAGCAGTGAACCATGATTTTTCTCTTTTATGGGTGTTAAATACAAAAAAGAGGTCCGATACATTAGTGACTTCTGGTTATGGCTTATCCTGAGCCATATCCATATCACTTCTTGTCCAGATTATCATGACTGTCATTTTAATGGCCAGTTGGCCCTTGTGGCATGAGTGCTGTTTGGCTGCCATATTGATCACTGGAAAGAACATCTACACTTGCATATTCACAGTTTGCTGCCTGCTTCCTTTGCATTTCCACTTTGTGTGTGCTCAGCACTTCTAAATACCAAGGCTGTCTTCATTCATCAGCTTGTTCCTTCAGTCATTCATTCTTGCAGACCTAGAAGTGTAACTTGATGTGCCAAGCACTGGCCAGGTTGGGTACAGTCTTCATAGAACCTCAGTCAATTTGAAAGTACTAATTTTTTCCCAAACCTGGTGGTAGGAGAAGTATGGACTCTGTTCTCACTGCAGCCCTCCTGGGGTCAATAGGCAATATTAACAGGGCTTGTTTAATTTATGTTACTTACTAGAAGGCTTTCTTGTCCTTGTTGCTATTTAGAAAATTGAGACACATACACTAAATTAAGGCTGTTGAAAAGAATACTCAGTAAAATTTCAGCTATTTTTGAGATTCTTGACACTTTTCTTTATTTCATTTGTTGAGATTTAATTCTATTTTTAAAAAGCTTCATCCTTACACAAAGAAAAAAAAAAGAAAGGGAGGAGGGAGAAGTGTACATTGACATACTAAGTGAAAAACCTCAAGAAAAATTACAGTAAATTAAAATTTATTTCCCAAGGGACAGAACATATTTCAGTGGGATGAAGGAAGAAACCAATAGACTTTCTATGAACAGACATTTTTATTTAAAGAATAAGCTTTCAGGCAAATATAATTCTGCAGCCTCCTGAGGATAGCCTTTTTTCTTGTTAGGAATAATACCAATTAAAAAGTGCACAATTAAAAGCACTGAAAGTTTGTCAGTGTACATTTTCTGTGGAGCTGTGCTTTCTATCATGCTCTTGCTTGCTTAACATACTTTGTGATGCTGGTTTAGCATCTGTGCTGCCAGTCTGCAGACAGTAATTAGTTAACGCTGCCAAACATAAATGAATTGTGTCTGATAATCTAAAGCACTTGCTAACAAATCAAACCTTTTGGGGGTATTTTGCAATTTTCAAAGTATATGATTTGACATTTTGGTTTCTTACATGTTGCTTTCTCCCTGAGTAGATCTTCGGGAGGCGGGGGGAGGGGGGAAGGTTTTTTTTTTAGTTTAAGTCTAGATCATATCCATGATCTTGCACAGCACACTCAGACTAACTGAGAGGAAAGTGCTGCAGTGTATATGTGGAAGTGAGCAGGCAATGGAAAAGAACAACTTAAAACAGCTGTGCTGCCAAAGAAGGTGTGCAATGAAATGATACCCCAAGGAAACAGTTTGCAGGGAGAAGTCATCATGGACTTGAGTAGAAATTAGAGAGGATTTTTGCCCGTCATTGCAATTTCACTCTCAACTTCTGCTAATTGTGTAGGTCCTAACTGTCTGTCCTCAGCACAGCTCTGTTCAGCATGGCTTGGCTGCCACCTTGTCCCATTCAGTCTCTTTCCCTGCTCCACAGGTTTTAATTACTTTTGACCCCTCATATTTTTTGAGTCAATAACAACAATATTGATATTTGATGAATACTTCTTAATCCACCCTAAGCTCCATGTCTGTTGTATTTCTTGGGCTTAATAAAGGGTTCTTTGCTTGAAAATATGTCCCCTTTTTAAACACAATAGTTTGTAGTTTCATAAAGGATGCTATTTCTTCCTTTAAACTTGGTTTCTCTCACTACCATTTTTATCAGGCATCAACTCCCTGGTAATAGCATTGAAGTTAAAAACTATCCTACTTTCTAAAAGTCTTTGAAGCCAAAAAATCTACTGAATCACATTTTATTAATAAACCCCCCCAAAAAACAGAAAACAAAACCCCAAAAGAAATAAACAACTAGTGTCTTGTTTCCCTGAGGAGCCATAGACACCTCAAATCTTTATTTTGCAATGGAACAAGCTAAGAAACTGTGGTGTTCAGAGATGTCTCCTGGGTGTTAATGGTGGGCAATGGCACACAGAAGCTCATATTCTTTGTTGTATGAAAACAGAATCCTTTTGAAATATTAATAAAAATAATGACCTCATGGTTTACTTCACATTTCTATTATTTATCTTTAAATGTACTTCTAACTTCAAGAAATGTGACTGTGTGTTGTGCCCTCAGGTAGTTTCATTTGGGGGACAGGTAATGATAGGAAATTTACCTTGGTATTTAATTCTTATGTTTAAAGTTCCTTCCATTTTTTAAAGCAAAGCTACTTTGATTTATGATAGCAGAGTAGAATTGTGGGGGCGGGAAAAAAAAGACGTTTTTGTTCATTTTAACCACATGGTTCTCAAGTCCTTGAAAACTTCAGTTGGATTAAATTTTAAGGGTGCCATCATTTTTCATAGATCTCCTTGAAAATCCATTTCTTGCGTACACACAAAAGGTGATTTCACAAAGTTATATGTTTAGAAAGTTGAAAATACTCCATAGCTAATCTTGACAGTTCCAACCTGGAGAAAAGCCAGCGGCCCGGAACAATGCACAACGAGTGTGTTTGTAATAGGATCCGGAAATCAATACACATGACCAGATTTTCCAGTCCACCACGCTTATTTTGCAAACCCACCAGAGGTCTGGATGGGAGCATTCCCCATGTCAAGAAGGCTCTGATGGAAGCTGTTGAAGATGGTATATCTGCCTCGCATGCCAGTTGTCTTATTTCCTCACAGGTGAATGAGGGGAGGTATCAGGAGAGGAAAAGCTCTTGTACTCTGTTTAAGTGGAGACAGGCCCCATGGGAATGGGCAGTGATGGAGAAGGAGTCCCTCTGTTGGGAAGAGTCATTGAAAGCTTGAGCTCCTCAGAAAGCTTTGTGTGGCAGTTGCTAGAGTCCTTCCATGCTGGAATAACCCATATGGATTTTTGCTTCCACATTGTTTTTCAAAACTGACACATTTTGGCAGTAAAATCTGCTGACTTTTGCGAACATCCAGCAGCCCAAGTGGAAGACCAGCAAGATGGCTATTGTGCATGCACTGCCGTAGTATTGCATGAGTTTGGGAAACATTGGGTTTGCCAGACTCATGCAGTTCAAGTGCTTGCAAGGACTGAGATAAACCTTTCAGACTGACCAAAGCAAGTCTGAAGTGTCCCTGTAGTGCTGATACCCTTTCTTCCTCATACATTGCCATCTTGGGAAATATTCTGTTGAGGCGGGAGGTTTTATGAAAAAGATGAAATTTTATGTAAGGACAAAGAGTTTGGGGAAAACACTCTTGCAGAATTCAGCTCTGCTTTTTTCACTTGCTTGTCTAGACAGCCAGTGTGCTTTGCTTTGGACTGCACAGTTTTGATGGATTTTAATCCCCAAGCTATTTCTGATTCCTGGTCACATTTATGACATATACAGTCTTAGCTTTTTTTCTCTCCTTCAAGATGCACACATCCATAGACTTGAATGGGTGTAGGAAAGATAAATGGCTAAGGGAAAAGGAAATTAGCCTGAATGTTCTTAGAGCAGGAGCAATGAGACTATATAAAGGCAGACTGGCTGACAGAGATAAAAACTAAATGAAAATTAAGGCTCAAGAGGAGGCCTGGCTGATAGGGGGGAAAGGAAGTCCAAATATTTTCAGATAATACCCAAAAGATGAAATGTAAAAAATGCTCCATTAAATCCTATTTCCCCCTTACTTTGATATTTTAATTTCCCATTTCACTTTCTTTCATAATTTCCTTCTACCATTCCAATGCTACTCACTGTAGTGAAAACCTACTGTTGCGAATCATTTTCCCACAGATCCATCCTTCAGCCCAGTAGTATTCAGTGTCTATCCAGTTAGATTTCGATACTTATCACAATACAGAGCTGACAGAAGGGTTCACTTCACTTTCTAAGATTGTAGGTAGAAGTTCGGATGTGGGCAGTCAAAACAGTGAGGGTATGCGTTCTTCAGAAATAAAATAGAAAAACTGAGATGTGCAAAGTGCAGACATACTTTACATCACCTTGGGGCACTTAAGTATCTCTCCAAACAGCTTCAGTTGTTTAATTACTTTCATTTTGTTGCAAGTTTCTTATGCACAATGATAATTCGTCCACTCAGAGTTATGTTATTGCAGGCTTCAGTCCAGCAAAGCACTTAAGCACTCGATTAACTTTAAGCACATAAGTAGTCCCATTGCTGGATTGAGGCCATAATAAAGGAAAAGAATATTTCAGGAGAAATTGTGCATTTCGGGGGGAGGGAGGGGGGCGAGTGGGTGTGTTTTTTGTTTTGTTTAAAGTGTCAACATCACAGTTTATTTAGCTGCCTTTTAGACAGTCATCTTATTAGCAAAATTGGCAGGATTAAGAGGCTATTAGACAAAATCTCTGTGTTTTCACATCAGTTAAAATCTGTACTGTATTCCCTTAGAATACAACCACTCTGTTGTGCAATAACTGGATTTTAATGTAACCAAGTCACTTAAGATTACATTAAAATACATTTATTAAATCACTTGGCTGCTCTAGTGTGTTGGGTTAGAAGCTGAAAATGCAGAGGTTTTTCTGACTTCGAAAGAGCATTTTGTAGGATTTCTTGCAGTTTTTCTTCATCAATCAAACTACATTTGTTTACCAAGCAACATGTAGTCAATGTTAATTTTATGGACATTCTGCTGGGTCCAGAACGAAGCCATCTGTCCCCAAAGGTGGCTGGGGTGAGCAGTCTGTCCATCATATTGGTGTGCTACAGACGGTGAGCACAATGGATGTCGTCAAAGTTTGGCTGCTTTGTTTTTTTTTATTGCAGGCAGAAAACCCACCACAGCAGTTCTGTCCCTCTACTTCCTGCATCCTGTCACTTTCAGATACACTTTTTTACCATGAAAAGGCTAATAATAAATAAGAGGTTTCCACATATCTGTATGTGGAAACCTCAGTGCTATTAATGAAAAAAAAAAAAGGCAACTTAGTTAAAATCAAGAAATTAAAATCTGGCAGCAAAACAGAATAGACACCAGAGCTTTAAAAATAAAAATAATAAAGTCTATTCCGTCCCCTTAGAAATAAAGAAATGTCCTCAAGGAAGAAACGGTGTCTCTAACTATGTCATTTATTTATTTGATAGAAGGTTTCTGGTACTAATAGAATAAATAACTTGTTTGTTCAGAATTCACTTGTATTAGCATTTCTGTCAGTATTTTCCTGTTCATGTTTGTTAAAATTAAAATACAAAGCTTTATATGTAGTTGCTGCTATGTTTGTACTACAGATTCATTTACTGTGACAGCTGATATATTTGTAATTGTCATAGAATAGTGGCTTCAGTGCTCGGCCCTGCTCCTTTGATATAGGCAGGTAACTCCTAACATTTATTGGTGGTTTGGGGGATAGTTTGATGGAAAAAGTTGAGTTGTGGCAAAGTAGTTCCTCAGGTCTTCTGAAGTTTATTATTGACTGCTTTGATCTTTGTTCTGCAGATGTAGAAATAACATTGCCTAGGTGTTCTGTAGGTGTTCTCTGTGCTTTTTCAACTAATTGTTTTGTGCATCTGACAAGATGCAAATTTACCCAGATCTGTCTACAAAGAGGCTTCTCTCCTGCCTGTTCTTTTTTGTAGAGAATCAAACAATGCTATTTTCACCTTCTTCTAAAAATTGATTCTGAGTGTGTCCTTTGACGTGTCTGCCTTTAGTGCTTCCAGGCATCACCAGCTACCTGCCTGTGCTGCATGATCCATCCTGGCTGGCATGTGGGCCTGAACCAGGAAGGAGAACAGCTCAAGATGGAAAAGAGCATTCAAAAGTGAGAAGCTCCCCTGGCTCTACAGCAGACACCAAGTGTCACATACTGGTTATCCATTTCTTATACAGTGATTTACAGGCTGATGGGAACAGCCTCGTGTTTGCATAGACACCCTCACTCTACATTTTAAACCAGACAAACCCAGGCATCAGTAGCAGAGTAGCTGCAGTGGCCTGGAAGCTGAGGAAATATAGAGGTGGTCAGCTTGAGGTGAGTTCTGCAATACGATAACTCTTATCTGAACTACTTAATTTAAAAAAGTGCCAATATCCCTATACTAGACAATGCAATTGGTGAGTGTTGAAAGCTAAGGACATCGGATGCTTCTTCCTTACATATGGACTTAAGAGGTGAATAGCTTCTCAGCATTCTCAAGTATCATTTTACCTTAAGCTGCTCCTCATGCCCTAATACATTTATACAACTCTTATTTGTGAGGAGAGTGCTTACGAATCCTCAGGAGAATTAGAACATCTCATCACTTTTACATCCAAATTTAATTCAATTGTGTTTCTCAAGTTTTTTTGATGTTGGATCCTTTTCAGCAATCCTCCCACTTAGCAAAGTTAAATTTCTACTTGAATTTGATGTGAAAAATGCTTGAATAAGGAGTATCATGAGGACTCAGTTCTCATCCTTCTAAGTCATTAATAGTTATTAACTTGATTCCAAAAGTGCTGAGCACCTAAAGCTCTTAGGAGAGATTAGCACAGGAACTGCTGATACTAAATACCTCCTCTGGAGAGTATACAATAGCTCAAAGTCATTGAGCAGGGCTGGGCTTAAGAAAGCCTCTTCCAGTCTACACTCCCCATCCCAACTGCTCAGTGGCACGAGGAAGAGAGATATTAGGACTGTCAGCAGAACAGGTGTGATTTCTTGCATACTGGGAAATCTGCAGAGGGGCTGTCACTCAGGCAGGGTGACTCTGATGTCGCTGATGGCACTGCATACTTCCCTGCACACTGTTCAGAGCTTGGTCACTCCTCAGCCTGCATTCATGGTAGATCGCAGCGGAGCACGATTCTTAGGGGTTAGGTTGCATCTGTTCCTTTAAAAATAGGAAATACCTAATGGGACACTGAAGAGGAATATTTCAGAAGACAGGAAGTTTTCAAATGTGTAGCATTTAATATTGGTACATTCTCCATTATATATAAATTTTAAAACTACTGGATTTGGATGTATAATAATGGTTATTGCTGCTTACAGCCTGTAGCCTGCAAAATGGTCATAACTCTTTTCTGGAGGCTTGATGATATGACAGGACTGGTAGTACTGCTGGCATCCTGACCCTGGTGAAATAAATTAACAAAACTCAGACTGGTTTCATTTAGATCACAAAATTCACATTGAATTAAGCACTGGAAATTCAATGCATATCATGGACTAGCTAAAATAGAAAAGCCAACCTATTTTAGTTTATTCAGCTTCAAATTCCATGCTCAATTTCCCTGCCCTTTTCTTGCTTGCTGCCATTGGTATATATTTTGCTAGTAATAAATTGAACCCATAAATAACTACATCCAAATTAAGTTAATTTACAAATGATTTTAATATAACTTTCATCAGAAATGAAATTTTTGAAAGTTTGTTAAAAACCCTAATATATGTGTACCTATACAAACATGAATATATGTATTCATACATTTGTCTGTGCATATATATGCATAAAGGTATATAATGAATCTAGATATTAGGGTTTTTTCTTGGAAAAAAATGTCACAATATATTCAAGATGCAGTAATGTATTACTTTTTTTATTGCTTTAAAAAGCCCTCAAGTTCTTGTAGAATATGGTTTAGTGGGTCAAACATCCCCTTTCCTCTCATTTATCAGCCTTTTGATCTTGTGTCAGTTCTAAATGTTGGCATGCTTAGGCCATAACAGTGTGCTGCAAGATCACAAAAAGGCACAGTCATATCTTTAAAAACTTATGGGCATCCTGGTGCTCCATCCCAGCATAGCATAGCAGATGTGGTATTGAGTTCCCCCAAGTCTTCACTACCCCTTTGTCTATTATTTTTTTTATAGTTTTGTTCTGCATTCCTTCCACTCAACCTCAAGTAGATGGAAGCCTGTTAGTTTATTACTTACATATGTCTGCACCCTTTTACCTCAGCAGGGAAAGACAAAATATCGAGGAGGACTGTAGGTTTGGGATGGTCAACTAATCCTTCCCCACCTTGAACTAATCGCCAGGCTGATGTGTTATTGTGCTGAGCTCTGTTCTTCGGTGCATTGCCAGTGGGGTTTCAATTTGTAGAAGCATAAACAGATACTAAAGTAAAAAGAATGGTGCAGTGATTTGTTAGCGGAGTTCAGATCAAATTATCACAGCGGTCCCCTGCTGACAGTCCTAACAATTACCTCCTTTTTCTTGGTCTTTCAAATGTTTTCTGTTTCACTTATGTCTTGGTAAATAGTGTGTTTCTCACTGTGCTTTATTTATTTACCTACAAAAGGGAAAGAAATTGAAACTTCAGCTTTCATTCAAATGTCTGAACGTCTATGTATTTTGTCCTAACTTAGATATGTTAATAAGTTTTTGTTTTCTTTTTAAAAATAATAAGTACATAGGCAAGGGAATTAAAAATGGTTTCAGCTTTCTAGTGCATACCTCCTTTTATAATATTTTCTACCTCTTTTATAGTTTTCATCATGGAAATACAGATACTGAAATTTAAAAACTTTTGAGAAGAGCAGCCACTAAATAGGAAATGAATAGAATGTTGTATACATTAAGCCAATATTAAGAGTTTAAAGCATTTGAGTCCTGTTTTGAAAGCAAACCGAGTGTGTGGCAGTAGATATTATTCCTTTTTTGCAGATTATAGTCAGTTGATGTTCTGTACAAGATGTCTAGAATTAACTTTAACATTTGTTTCCACCCTTTTTTCCCCCTTTCCTATTTTCAACTCTTGACTTTCACTTTTGCATAGTTACATTTGTCTGCTTCTTACAATTCTGGTGGGACTGATTTATCATCATTTGCTAACATATCTGTCTCAAAATCTGAGCTTTGATCAGCTTGTATTTTATAACTTACATCTGTTCTATGTTTAACCTTTTGTAATGCTGTTTCTCAAAAATATTATCTAGTTTAACAAAAGAATCATGTTAGTCTAAACATTCTGTTAAGCCTAACAGAAGAAAAATCCTACATACCTGTCTGTTGTGCTGTATTTTTGTTACTGTTTCATCATCTCTTTTTCATTAAATCTATATAAATCCATCAGACCCTAACTTTTTCCTGTGGTTACTGCTGAATTATAAACTCCACCTTCCTGTTCCTTCTCTACCCCTTTTTTTCCCACAATTTCAGCTTGTTGTGCTTGACATCAACATCAACAGCAGCATCACTGCTCTGGCCCTTTTGCTGCTGCAGGATCCAGGTCCAGCTTCTAAAAAAGTAAATGTGGTGATTAAAAGTACTCCCATAGTGGGCTGCAGAGGACAGCAGAAAGCTTCTTCAGTTTGAATAAAATGACTAAAACTAAAAATTCTGACTGGGACTAACTCACTGGCATTAATCCTCCCACAAAGATGAGTCCTTGCAATGAGATAGATGGATAGTAGGTTTGGTGAAGCACGGAGACACATCTGCGTGTTCTGTTGCTGCCTAATTTGTCTTCAAGAAAGGAGGTTTCATTTAAAGGACTTACTTTCAGACTGGCTCTGTCTTGGGTCATACTGGGTAACACTGGGACAAGAGTGAGAGATATGTGAACAAGCCTTTAGAAAGCAGTCAGCTGTTCCCCAGCTTCTAAATAAATGAACCTTTCCCAGCACTGAGCAGGCTAATAACACTGAGGAAATAATGAAATGCTTTTGCTTGGGATTTTTTTCTTGTCCTTGGTTGTAAGGGGGAAAGTCAGCCCTTCTCTGCTTTGCTTTTGGGGGAAGTGTAGCCATTGTGTGAAGACCACCAGCAAGGTAACACTGCCCATGGGCCTTGGGAAGAAATGCTGTTGATTCCAGAGTGTCCTGTGACTTGTTCTGTGCATTCATGTGGCCACACCAGTTGCCTGGAAAGAGCCTCGGCTATTCTCCAGCAGCTAAGAAGCTTTTGAAGTCCTTTTGGCTAAGTCCACAGCCACAGATAGCAAATGCACAAACTGCTTGATCCTGATTTTATTGGTGTCTGGAAGAATCTGGCCTGAGGACCCAATCACAGAAGAAATACCCACAAAAATCTAAGTAATTCCAGTTCACATGTCTTTCCAAAGCAGTAGACAATTTTAATACAAATAGAAGTTTTATTGGCATAGGGGCTGAACTCAGTCTTGGCATAAATGGATTCAGGGGAGCTATACTTGCTTGTAGCAAAGCAAATTTTGGCTTCAGGAGTGAAGATATAAAGCACTGAAAAGCTATAAATTTTGAGCCAGTGAGGGCATTACAATAGGCAGAAGGATAACTGGTATGACATCACTTCCTTCTAAAAGATTATGAGCTATGGAAAAAGATTAGTTACTTCTGCTGCAAATAGCTTAGAAAACTTGAGCAAGTATGTTGAGCGTATTGAATGGATCAGTGACAGCAAATACACATATATAGCAATTAATTAGAGACAAAACCAAAGCATGACCTCTCAGGTAGAAAGTAGCATAGAGTATAACAGGTGTATTTGGAATATGGATGAAAGGGAAAAATATGTAGGATGACAGTCAACAGGAGCAGCTAATGAATGAGAGGCATTGGTAGAATTGCAATAGAAGAATAAGATTTGCTGCTCTTTGTCACTTGAGCCACTTCTCAAGAAGAGCATGCAGCCCTGTCACTGGTTGTAAGTAGGCAGATGAAGTGGCAAATACAGGAACTGAAATTATTTTTTCTGGAACCCTTCCAGTATTGTTAATACAAGACTAGAGATGGCAGTTTACCATTCTCCTATACACATATTCCCTTCGTAAAAATCTACATAGAAAATATTAATCCTATTTCATAGTTTATCCTGGGAACTTGCAAGATTCTCTTTGGCATGATTTAATCTCAGGAATTTAATCTCACTGTTGCCAAAATGTTAAAATTTGTACAGGGAAATTCTTCTGTGGATTTCTTGTTTGCTTCTATATTGTTCTTTCTAAGAAAATGTAAATATTGAGGCAATTTATACCAGACAGAACAGAAACACACTATTTTCCACTCTCAAATTGGTAATTAAAGGTGTTGAACATTTTACCTTCTCTCTAGTAGGTTGCCTGGGCTCGTTCGTTTTTTGTTCTGGATGTGCACCAGCCATAGACAGACCAGAACTGTGTGTTCTTCTAAAACAACCACAGCTGATTTTTGGTTTTCATGTTGATTTTCAATTTGGTAGCATACCTGCAATATACAACTCCTTTGAGGAAGGCAACAGAGAAGTACTGGCTAAAAGAATATACTTTTTGCTCAAAGGAGCTCACAAAATGTTCATCTTGAAAAATGCAGGAGCCCATTAAAGATAAAAAATATAAACAAGTGTAAGGCACTTCTTAAAGTCTTTGACAGAGGTCTCAGGTGTAGGGGGGTTAAAGCGATATCTTGTTCCTCTAAATATTTCAACAGACAGACAGACTTTTAATTGCATTATCTATTAAAAAAATTGCTTTGAACCTTCCGCCAATGCAGACCACTTGTGCTTTCTCAAACCAACAAAGGTTCGGTCAACAGATAAGAATTTCTGACCATGGAAGGGCAGCTGCTTTCCTTTCATCTTTCTCCTGGTGTGTGTATATGAAATGTTTGCTTAGCCTGGCCCTGCTATCATGAGGACTTTTTTTTTTTCCTTAATCCTTCCTCTAATTTGAATCCTACACCCAGTCTGCAAATAAGACATGAAGAAAATTTAGATTTCGTCAGTGCAGGATAATCCTGCTGGATGCTGAGTACTTCAGCCCCAGTTCAGCACAATACTTAGCCTTATCTGACTATACATATGCTTATCTGTAAGCCTCAATTTAAGCATAATATTAAATGCTCTGATTGATTAGGACTAATGATCCTCACTGAAGTACTAAGCCTTGTGACAGAAGTTTGTTTTACAGGCAATTTTGCTGTTGTTTTTCTTCTATTGTTACTTCCCACCAGAGGAGGTAATTAAGGAAGTGTTTGTTTTAAGAGCACCAAAGCAATTTCTGTAATTTTTTTTATCTGATTCTTCAAAATTCACTTGTGACCAACCTTGTGTTTATTAGTTTTTTATTACATTTTTCTTCAAACGCAAACAGGATCTCTAGAAATTGTGCCAATGATATCCAGGTATGTCTGTTCCTTCTGAAGAAGCCTAATCTATGTGCAATGTTAATGAGAAAAATATTAAGACAAAATGCGTAAAATTGCTTTCTAGAAAGGTTCAATCTATATGTAAATGTCGGGTTGAATACAAGAGAACTGGCTAACAGTATCCTGAAGGAAAGATGGTATTCACAGAGACTGGATCATTATAAATGTATGCTCTCAGATGCTGCCTACTTTAACATTATATGGCTTCCTAATGAGAAAAAAAAATTTGTGTTTCGTTTTACTTCCTTCTTGCTGTCTCTCTGCCTGTCTCTCTTTCTCTCTCTCTTTTCATTTTAGCCAGCTAAGCCTGGGGGAGTGAGTAATATCATGAAAACAGGAAGTTTGAGTTGTTGGTTTTTGTGTGACGCCTGGAAAGGATAAATGTAGAGTAATAACAGATCACCTAATGATTTGTGAAATTTTGACTTCCATAGATGTTTAATAAGGATCTTTTGTCTGTATGCCATATTGCTTAAAACAGTGCGGAAATCAGAGCTCAAAAGAATATGTTTGAACAGGGAAAAAGCTGTCTTTCCTGCAATGTTGCCTTCACAAGAGTCTCCTGAGGCAGACACTGAGCAAGAGACTATCACGTTCTTCTGTCCGTGTCTTGCACTAAGACAGTGCACTGGCTGATGCTTTGAGCACCAATTCCTGAGTACCCAGTTTGGTAGTATCAGACTGGGAGACAGTAATGAATGATAACAACTTCTCACATTTTATCCAGAAGGAGAGGGATCGATTTCTTATAAGCAAAGTGTCTCACTGTCCTGCCTATGTCATGCTAAGAACCACAGTAAAGCTTTTGTGGGACTTTACAAAGAAAGGAGTGGAGGGAGTTTGAAGACATGTGAAGGACAAGGCAGAAATTGAACCTTACAGTTTCTGAGGGCTGAGAAGACATATTTACCCTACCAGGATTCCATTAAGTTTTCTTAGCATTAAACTGCAGTATTTTAATCGACTGCCCCCTGGAAGAGAAGCCATGTGCTTTCATGACACTCAAACTTTGATCCTAAGTTGCTGTAAAGCTCCAGTTCAGCAAAATGCTTGTGTGTGCTTGATTTTAAATACATGAATACTTACAGTGACAGAATGGTCAAGAGCAGCATGAAGTCTACTTTCCTTCACAGCTAAGCCAGTATGTAACTTAGGAGTATGTTGTGCTATCAGTCTAGGGCACCTATTTCTATACAACCCTGCCTTGGGAATGCATTCCTGGAGTTGGTGGGATTTAAGTGCATACTTAATTTAGGAAGAGCAGGGACAGACTGCATAGGCTTGATTTATATGCAGTTTATCTTCTGGTGGCCTAAATAGCTTCTCACATCCTGATTCAAAATCTTAGGCTGTTTAAATGTTTTTCCCTTCAGAGACTTTTCTGGAAACACTGTTGTTTCATTCATAAAACCATTTTGCTGTGCCTTTCAGATTTTTTTTGTGTTTATGCAATTAATGAATAATGGCTAAGGTCTTCTTTACTTGTCTTTTATTGATTGAGGACTTTTTGTGTGCCTTGTATGGAAACACTAGTCTGTTTCTACAAGTTTTTGCTCCATTGCCTTGCATATAAAAGTCCATATGTGGCCATTTCCCAGATTTGTGTAAATAATGAAATCTGAGCAAGTTGTTTCAATATTGAAAATTTGTATTATTTGAAGACAAAATCCCTAGCGGGATGTTCAGGGGGAATGAAGGTCGTCCTGTGTAGAGAACCATGTTCTGTTTGCTGGTGAGTCTGACATTTGAGGATTACCACCTCTGTGATACATGGGCCAGGATTTTTTCACAGGGGTAAGTTTTGAATATTAGTCTTGATCTGGTACCAGTGGAACCAACCAGAATGTGGTAATTTACTTTGGACTATGCAGAATCATGAGCAATTGAAAAAATTGGGGTTTTTGTTGTTTGGTTTGGTTTTCATTTTAATGATGCGTTGGTACCACTAAGCTTTCTCTGTAAGGAAGATAAAAGGTCTGCTGTGGCTTTCTTTGCTTATTTTCCCTAACACTGCATTTTTTTATAGGAAAATTAATGTTTTTCTGTTAGATTTATCTGTTGTCAAGGATATTGTTAATGATATACCATGGCTGCTATCTGTCATGTATCTGCTGTTTTTGTGTCTGCAGCAACTGTAAGCCCTTGTAGCCTGATTTCTTGTATTACACAGGTCACAGAATTTGATGAGGGTCACAGGAGAGACCCCATAACAGCTTCATGTAGACAGAAGCAAAATACCAAGGGGAAAAATTATCATGAAGAGTATTATTCAACAGTGTGTTGAGATCATGCTGTTGTTTTGATTTTTTAATGCATGGTTGTACTAGCAAGTCTATAGTTCTAATGATAGTAAACCACTAGGAAAAGGATTGGATGGGGTTCTCTCTCTCAAGGGTTTGTAACTGTCCTTATAAATCCCCACACGCGTGGTGGGACATGGTCCATTTAATCATGATGGGAAAACGTGAAATGCTGACAGTATTCCATATAGACTTGTTGCATTTACTCACCAAGTCATGCATGCATTCCCCAAGTGTTAGTGTTTTAAATAAGTTTAATTTCTGTGATCACAAGACAGCATTTTATTACTTTTGCAACATTTCAGTTGCTAAGATGCATTTTGATTATGCTGATCAAAGAGTCATTGAGCATTGGAAGTTCATATTGGCTGTGATTCTGCCTGACGTATTTTGTACTATGTCATGTCTAACTCTTTGTGATGATTAAACATTCATTTACACCGACTGGGGGTGCCTGACAGTCTTACATCATAAAGCACTTTATTCAGTGCAAATTAGGATTCAGTACACTCCTCTGTGGGGGATTTTCCCACTAATGACATATGTAAATAGCACTCATTCATTCTAATATTAAGGGGAAAGGTACAGAAGCATGCAGATCTCCTAATGAATCTGCGTTATACCTCAGATGAAAGGAAAACAAAGTGGTTTTCAGATGTTAATTTTGTTATCTGCACACACTGTGTTCCCCACTACTCCCTCAAAGTTGAGATACAGAGAATCAGATTTATAGAGCCTTTATGTTCACAAAGGCGGTTTGTTAGAGAGGTATCCATGCATGCACACTTTCTGTGACAATATGGAATCCCTTCCTTCCATGAAGAAAAGGAAGAAATACAGCCAAATTCAAATGCAAACCCTAATATATTGGGCCCTTCTTTGTGTGCATGTAAAACTTTTTTCCCTGCTCTTGCTATAGCAGCATAACACACAGTTTTAGATAACAAAGCCTGATCACTTCTGTCACTGTGTAGTACTTGTATTTTTATTGGCAGCATGCTCATATGCAATGTAAAAGGTGTCCTGTTCCTTGAGCTGATAGCCCTTGTCATTTACTGTGACTTGGATGTATTTAATAACATCAATTTGCTTGGTTTTAAGAGAGTCACAGCAGAAATATTTGAGTCTTAGCATTTTGTGAGTGAGTTTTGTTCATTTCCTTTGGCCTTTCATGCTGAAGGCCTTTCTTTAGGTTTGTTTTCCTGTGGGTTTCCACACATGTCCTGGCCCTCTGCTCCATACCATCCGTACTGTGAGGGGGGGACAGGCAGCCTCAGAATTGTTTTCCCTTTCTCTTTTAACCAATCTTTAAATGTTAAATTTTTTAAAAAAGCAAGAAAAAACAGCAGCTGTTTAGTGGTGTTTAACCTCTACCGGCAGAGTAGTTGTGAATGATACTCTAATTTTTTTCTGTGAGGAATGAATGGTGTTCCTTCAAATTTGTGTTGAGCTAAACTCAATGCAGACGTCGGCTGTAAATGGGTCAGGCAGTCATTGAAGTGAGCAGTTGGCCACATTTGTGCTAACTCTAGTCTTTTTGGTTTTTGCCAGAGGAAAAAGAATTCTAATTTCTATCAGTCTAAATTGTGCTGGGCAGCATTATCAGCTGGAAAGACCCCTCTGATTTGACAGGCCCCACTGTATGATGATTAATTACTACTCAGCTTCATTGGACTTTTCTAATTTCCTTTTGCCACTAGCTGTAGGCAACAAGCGATAAGTACTGCTCTTATTATTTTGTGCAAAGGAAAATGTCTATTACTGCTCTGTCCTACAAGTAATCAGAATAAAAAGACAGCTGATCGGAAAACCTGTGAGGATCATTCTGTCTTTATTTATCCTACCCTTGCTTTATTCCTGTGCTGCTTCTACACAGAAGTTGTTTTACACAGTTGCCTGTCAAAATAAGAAGATAAAATCATAAGCTCTATCAAAGTAGTTGACATTTTGAAATTTGTATAATGATTTCATGGGAATTAATCCTCAATCTCCAAATAAATCCTCCTGAAAATGCTAATATAACTAGGAATCTTATACCACAGAATGTAAAACAATTCTTAATCTTCCTTTTCTATTTTACCATAAGTTTATTATATTAGAAGGCTGTCTTGGTGAGAAAAATTATAACATTATTGCCAAATGCAAGAAGAGTAAGTACTTTACATAACACATCATAATGATTTTACTGAGACACTGAATGCTCTGAAGTATATAAAGAAGAAGGTACACTACTAAGAACTTGTCAAGGACTTCACTGTTAGAGATAAAAATCGATGCTTGCAACTTTTATACCTTTGTTCTAAAGAATCTT
This sequence comes from Campylorhamphus procurvoides, assembly GCA_013396655.1. Classification (NCBI taxonomy): domain Eukaryota; kingdom Metazoa; phylum Chordata; class Aves; order Passeriformes; family Dendrocolaptidae; genus Campylorhamphus; species Campylorhamphus procurvoides. Next base: position 1,995,043 of record WBMV01000309.1, read on the forward strand.
CTCAAATCATTAGGCAAATTCCAGTGAATTAATTCCAGAAAAGCCTTCTGTATTCTACGTGTTTAAGAGGTGCCATAGAGTTTACTTTCACGGTGAAGATATTAAATGCATACCGGCTAACAGCAAAGCATGTCTGCACAGCATGTGGGAATGCTGTGCCAGGATAGAGGCATGTGTAATTGTAGTAAAGTTATGTGCTGTCTGGACAAATTACCTAAAGATGTGACTTCTTACCTGTGGGCTTAGCTGTAGCTTCAGTTTAAAAGTTGACTAGGTCACATCTGACAGGGGTGGATGTCCTTATCTGCAGCAGATCTGTTTTCAGAATGTTTTCACACTTAGGGATTTAGAAATAAATGGAACTTATGAATTTAAAAGTCTGCACCACCCTAGAAAAGGAACTTCACCAATATGTTTTAGATGCGTCTGAATATTGCTCTTCTTCTTATACCTGGAGGTTTTTGTGAAAGGACAGAATGTTAATACACAAGAGAAGGTGCTTGAAAAGTCTTCCAGAGAGCTTAATTTATCTTGTTTCCATAAGACCTCTTGTTCTGGGCAATTCAAAAAGTTTTCTTCTGATGAGGTGCTTCCAGCATTTTTGTGTGCAGTTGGAACCTTGGATGTTTACATGATTTGGATCAGATTTGCATAGCTACCACAAGAGTGAGGGAGTCAGGGGTTGTGTGTGAAAATGCAGTTGTTTTGGGTTTTGGTTCCGTTTTTAAACTGAAATGGATGATGGTAGCAAGATTGTCCTCTTGGGGAAAAAAAAATGGAAACCAGTTGGCTTGAGGCCTGAAATAGTGGGGAAGGCTCCTGTGCTGGAGTATATCCCATCAGGAGCACACAGCACTTATCAGCCCGTCCTGTCTGAGGATGTAAATTCCAGGCCTACTGCAGTCTTTGTAAATATGGATGGCCTTTGTGTGCAAGATGTATACTGCGAGCAAGGGGGAGAGAAGGGATATTTGCATGCAACTTTCACATCTGCTGCTGAACCCAAGAGCCTGATTAGTATCTGCATTCCTTTCCCCAAATAAACAGAGAACCAAATGGCTTGCAGATCTCCTGAAACTCCTCTTCCCCTGTTCAAAACCTTCTCTAGCCTCTTCCTTAGGCCTCTGCAGGGTGATATTCAATGGCTAGTGAAAAGATCAGAGTTGCCACATGCCTCTGCTCTTCCATGGTCGCCGCAGAGACAGGAACTGAGCTTCTCTGGACAGAAGGGCTGGGAAGGGATTTCAAGGTGGCTGATCCAGTGTAAAGATTCCAGACCACTGACAGGGAGCAGGTTTGGCTCAGCATATCACGATTCAGGACATTGCACAGAATTATTTTTTTCCCAGATGTAATTACTTTCATTTTTGTTTTGCAGCCAACAAAAGTAAATGTATTGGCAATGTAAGGGCAGCATAGATGCCAGTGCTGTTTCGCTTGACACAACTAAAGCTTTATTATTCACCGTAAAGTGCTTGTGATATTGTTATCAGACTGGTAGCACTACTTTAATAGTTAGGGACTTCATGCAGTTAATATAAAATGCATTGGATTATTTTCTCCCACTTTATCCCCTTCAAAATCTGGTGGTTATTATTCTCTTGGTTTAAGGTAGCCCATACTCAGTGGGAGGGACCGAGGACCTGAGTGTTTCACTTGGAGGAAAGTATTGTAGTTCAGGCCTCTGTATTATGGTGAAAAATACTTGATATGACTGTTGAAATTATATAGTCTTTTTGGTAACAAATCAGAGGTTAATGAGTATCTCATCAGATTTATTAAGCACTATTTTGTTGCTACTGTTTTTAGTGGAAATACTGTATTGTACCAGGCTGTAGTATAAAGTACAGCATGCTCCTCCAGCAACTGTAATTGGAGTATCCTGTTCCATCATTACAATCTGACTAGGATAGCACATTCACAGTTTGTTCGTTCATTTTAAAAGGTAGTAACTACTTTTTAGTGACCTGCATGAGGGAGGTACATATTTACATAAAGAGCTTATCTTGGGGTCTTCAACTATTAAGAAAACTAGCATCTTTTAGCAAATAAGGTGGAACATTCATGTACTGTTGGCATACACAATTTTGTCCTGTGTTCATGGATGACTCACTGTGCAGTTTTGTCTTGCCATCTGTGTCTTTGTATACTTAAACAAGGTTGTGTGGGTTCTAGAGAACTGTCAAAAAGCAACACCAAGCACAGTCATAACAGGGCAGGCAAAATTTCTGCATCCCTTTGACAAAACGGTCTGCCCCAAGTACTAACAGTTCCCACAGGGGGTGAGAAGGAAGTGGAAAGCTGTCCCTCTTGCCTACCGTAGCTCTACATCTGCAAAAAAGGAGATGTGCTGCTCTAACAGCTTGGGGAGCCCTAGGGAGGTCGTGGCTCCCCCTGGCACAAGGACTTGTGTTTCACCAGCTGCAGCATTGGGCTTGGCACCACCAAGCTTCTGTTGCTACTGAAACTTCTTCTTGAGGTTCAATGAGTTCATAGTGTTCAAGGACAGACAGAAAATATGTCTATGTCAGATATAAGAAAAGGCATTCCTGGTGATACCTTCCAGGCTGCTTTGGTGTTCTAACAATTAATATTTTAATAGATTCAAAATTTTTCTCCTTTACTACATATAAAAGTAGGATCTTTCAGCTCCTTCTAGGGTATTTCTTCTACATTTCTACACAGCTCTTTGCCACAAATCTTAATTTCATGCTGATCAGTATTTATTGTTGCTGTAAAATAGTGTATGTTGTAGTGTTTGTCTTATTGATGCAAAGGGATAAAAAGCATCCTCAAATTAACTGCTCTTTAGGGAAAGAAAATAAAAACACATCTGTGTAGGTGTTGCAGAAAAAAAGAATTCCCAATATTATTATTTATTTGACATGAATGATTTTTGAAATACATAGTCATTTGGTAAAACCTATGCAAGGTTTTTTGTCATATGCATGCAAGATAATTATAGTATAGAGTTTATTCATTTAATTTAGACTACTTTAGAAAGTGAAATATATAATGGTGCAACTGCTTTGTTCTTTTTCTAATAAAAGGTAGGAGCTTTTGAATGTTATTAGACTGAGATAAGCTAGGCTTCTGTATAGCACAATTTTGTATGTCTCAACTAGCAAAAGCCTTTGAAGTCCTATGAATCTTTCTGCTTGTTAATTCTTCCATTTGTTTGATTTTTGGTACAAAGAAAATGAAAGAATATGATGAGATTATGGCATTTTAAGTCAATATTTATTAAAAAATCAATCTCGATGAAAATCTGCCCATCCCTCTAATTAGATGAGGCAACTTGAGGTTGATTTTTAATTGCAAAAGTAATTACACGGAGCAGATAGCCAGTGACATTTGATTATCTAGGTGATTGATTAAAAAGCCTAGCTCACAGAGCAGATTGTCAGCCAGGGGAATCGAGACAAAAGAGCAAATTAAAAAAGTTGTCCTGTTAGTAATCACAAAATTCAAGGATGAAATTACAAAGCTAAACACCTCCAATCCACGTCATCTTCATCACTCAACTGTCTGCAGCGTGCCTGAGCTCGAAAAGGGATGATAAAGAAATGGATTACTTTTAAAAGGATGAAGTATTCAGGAAATATAAAAATAAAAGAGCAAGGCACTGCTGAGAATAGGGACTTCAACCACACAAGCACTGAAATAAAAATTTCTCTAAATTGTGACAGAGTTCATTTTCCCTGTGCTCTTATGAAAGCTCATTAAAAGCAAGCAGGGTTAGTCCTATTAAATATATTGGTAACAGAAGTTTTCAGTGACAAACCTTAATGATTATTTAAGAATCTAGTTGGGGTGATCCCTTCATCCTCCAATACATGTATTTTAGAGTCAATATTCATATAGTTTTGTAATACTTTGGGTTTATTTAATATTGTTTTAACTGAGTGCAGACTGTAACTGGAATGGGTACCACTGATGCCTTTCAGTAATCAATGTTATAAAATATTAGTGAAATTCACATATAAGGTAATGTGAATAAAGTGGGAAACAGAATGAAAATTATCCTTGCTTAGAATATCCCATTTTATTTTTAGTTTAAGCTGTGCTTTTCTTTTAAGTTGATCCAATGAATTGATGAGTTGCAAATCTAGTGTGTGACATCCCTGCACATGGCAGGGAGGGTGGAACTAGGTGATCTTTATGGTCCCTTCCAACCCAAGCCTTTCTATGATTCTATGACTCCAAAAAACTGTGAAACAGATCCTCACAACAGGTTTTGATATATGTAGTATGATGCACACTGTGCTTCCTTTGACTCTGGAGCTTTGGATCAAGTTCAGTGTTTGTCTTTTTGTTTTGTTTTGTTTCTTTGTTTGTTTTCCTTGATGAAGTAATGTTGTGTTTTATCTTAATTATCAGACTGGCCAAATAGTCTTTGTCAGAACCATTCCAGTCAGCTTAAAATGGTATTTTAGTCTGAAACTCATTCATGAAAAATAACTGCATTTTCTGAATTATCATGTGACCTCTTGGTATCACTTTCCTGCTATCTAAATGAGGATCTGTCATTTTCTATACCACAGATACCTGAAAAGTGGTGTAATAGCAAGGGCTGTAAGTGGTGTTATAGTAATTACTCTTTAACTGAAAACAGAAATAAATGCGATGAATTTTATAATCTATTTAATCAGAATAAAACAACCCAGAAAAGACGAGAAAGGCAATGAAATTTTCCAAGTATCCCATCCAGAGTCAATTAATGTACAGCCCGTTGGCCTTCAGAGTCCTTGAGAGCTCAAGTGCAGCCACTGTCAGCTGGCAGTCAGTGGTGGATTTACCATTGTGGGTGTCAACACCAGGCCCTTCATCTGCTGTCTAGAAGTCAATCAGTGAAATATATGTATCGCGTTACTAATCCATGGAAACATCCTGCTTCTCTTCTTCTGAAGTTCCAAATGTTGTCATTGTGGAAAAGGAATGATTACTAGACTAGTGGGTTTCTTAAATACCAGTTCTGTATTGTTCTTTTATGAGGCTTTATTACTTATCACCCATCAAAATGTAATCTGACAGAGTAAAAAAACCCAAATAATTCAATTGATTACCAATGTTTCTTGCATATTACAACACTGTGTAGGTTTCCAGGTACCTGATAGGACTTTTGCATGAAAGCACATGAACACTGGAAAAGGGATGGATATCGGCCTTGTTGTGTTTCTAGATCCCTGACTTAAAAACAAACCAAAAGCTACATTAAAAAACCCAAAACAAAACAGCAAAAAAAACAAACAAAAAATCCCAAACCCACAAACAAACAAAAAACCTGAAACAAACTCCCCATAAATAAACAAAACACCCAAACAACAACAACAAAACTAAAACATTGCAGGAAAGTAAAATTATTAAACAAGGTTGAATGTCTTGAAATGCGTAATTGCTCAAGAGAGCAGCTTGAACGGGGTAATGCCATAGAAAACTGGTCTCCATTTTCAGTGCAACAAAAGGAGTGAAGATGTGTTGGTTTGTGAACATGGCCACAACAGTCTTTGTTTCTCTTTCAGCATTTTGAGGAATTGGAGTGAAAATAACAGAAATACTTTTCCACAAGAGAAAATACTTTTTCTTTTAATAAAGAAAATATAAAAAAATTTACAGATTTTATTAATTTCAACATTTTCTGCAGACAGTTGCATCTGCCTACTACTTCTGAAACTCAAAGCAAAGTCACAGAATAAACTCAATCTCACTTATTTGAGCTCTGTTAAGACTAATACTAATACCTCTATTTATAATGTTTGCAGTTTATGTCTCATTGTAGAGACTGTCTTTGTTTGCAAGCTAAACATTCTTTCCATGATTGTATTTACAGTTGTGTCATCTTCTCACATGGAAGCCAGGTCACGAAAATGGAGACTTGTGTTCTATGGACACGGAATCCTCATCACAGTTTTCCAAAATATCTGCTTTGTGTGGTCTAGCAAGTATGGTTTTTCCAGTCAGTTTTCAGTTCTCCTTAGTCTGAATACTTCTATTTTTGTCTTTGCTTGCATTAAACAAGAAATTCAGATGCTGGTAATTAACTGGAGTTCCCCTGCTGCCAGACCAAATTCAGTTCCAAAAAGCCCTGTATATTGCTACTTCTGCATTTGTTAACAATGTCCAGACAACAGGTCCGCAATTAGATTCCCATCTGTTAGGCTGAGCATTTAGCATAGCCAATGGATGCAAATGAACCTGGGTGCCTCAGTGGAGTGGATCCCTAACTAGCAGTATTATACTGGAAAAGAAATTTAGCAGTATATTATAGGGAAAAAGATGAGACTTTTAATAATACAACAGCTCTAAAATGTTTAAATGAAGAAAAGAAGTATTGTTGCCACATATGATGGTTGCTCTAATAAATCTGAAAATATATTCAAATATTCCACTTTTTTCCCTTAATGCCTTGAATGCTGCATTAGATTGAGGGGAAAAAGTGCTAACTTTAAATGTATGGTATAGTACTAACTGCATAAAGTAATGCTGCATGATTATATAAATGTTAGCATTCTACACCAATTATTTTTTGAGACTCTTAAAGGAATGTTTCAAAATGTTAAATATTTTTACAGGATACATTGGAAAAGGCATTTTTAGAAATTCTTGTGTTTAATCTCAAACTGCAATTTTGTATCAGTTCTAACGGCGTTATAATAAGGTATAATCCTACCAAGTCCATAGGCTGTGTGTTGGAGGATTAGCTAAAGCTTGCATATTTAAATGTTTCATTTTCTACTGGAATGTCTGTAAAATAGACAGTAAAACCCACTTAAACTAATACCTGTTGAAGGGCTAAAACAGTAAGGAAAAAAACCTTTGTGCAAACTCAGATTTTCTTCGAGTATTCATTGTATTACTCTTTTGCCTTTTCAGAATTTGCCGATCAAAAAATAAATATTGTATATAGTACATGAATATAAGGCTTAAAAGACTTCTTATGCATTAGAAGTATAATAATTCTGATGTGAAATGAGTTTGCATATTTATATTAATTTCTTTAAATAATATTTATAGCTTAGAACAAACAAAATTCAAAATTAATACTATGAGAAGCCTTTGTAAAATCATACTTGCAATTGCTTTTGTGCTTTAGTAAAAAGCAGGAGTATGGGGTTTGGTATAGATATAGAATTCAAATTTACACAGGTTAGTTTTTATCATGGCTTCTTTTTTCTCTTTGTTTAGTGGGAATGATCATTTCAAATGATGGTGGGACTTTTTTAAGCAGGAGTTTTGTCACAGTCTGAAATGGGATCTGGACTGCACTCCATATTTCTTACCAGAGCAGATAGTGGGATGACAAAGAGAATCCCAAAGGTACCAGAATAATTGTTGATATTACAATGTAAGTTTTAAAAAATGGTTTCTAAGGTAACCATCAACATATTGTTTCTGATTTTGAGGCTTCATTGTTCTCCCTGCCAGATGTAATGAGATGGTTCATGCCCCCAACATCTTCACATCCAAAAGGTTGGGGAGACCCATCCAAGAGCACAGAGCACCAGCCTGGCAGAATGGAAATGGGCATGTTCAAATTTCATCTTCTCAGCGCAGTGCAATGCAATGGCCACCAGTCGCACCAGCAAAGCATACTCTTCTTTTATAAGGCAACTTGGTTTTCTCAGTATACAGAAGAGCTACAAACAGTCAGAGCTGGTTCCCAGTTAGACTGTTCCGTTACCAGGAGAGCCTGCAAAGTCTTCTTTATGGCTAGAAGTTCTGACAATAACACTGCTGTAGTGAGGAGATTGAGCTTTGATGGCTGGTGGTGGATTCCAGAGCAGTGTCAGCAGGGCTGTACTTCTCTCCCTGTGTGAGCAGCACACTGTACTGTTTGTATGCTTGGGGTAAGATGGAAACATGCCTGTTGGAAGGATATGCCCTGCACTGAAGGATCAAGTATGACTTCTGTATTGAATAAAAGTGAATGGACTTAGAGATTTAATTTTATGGGGTGCCCTTTGAGAAAAATTGTATTCATTTGTTTCAACCTAGCCAGCAGTGTGGGATTGCTCAAGATGAGATGTATGCTGCTTGTCACTGTGACAAAAGTGCAGATCTTTGCCTCTGTGGGATTTGACTTTCCAGGGTCTGACAGAAGATGTGTGGGATCAGAATTCCCTGCCAGGCAAGCTGTTGGTTCAAGTGTACTACAGACAGGGTGGGAGTTTGTGATTGCCTGGTCCATCGCCTGCTAATCTTCCAGATTAGTCTATGCCTTCTCCCCCGGGGGCTAGAAGGCCATCAGCAGAAAGCAAGAGCAATCCCTTGCTCTTTCAGTGACAATAAACAGATAGTGACAGCAGCTAGTAAACCTTGTGTCAGTGCTATAGAGATCTGGGAGTGTTATGTGGGTATGATGTTTTGGTCAGTCACATTTTTCTTGCTCTTCCTAGACAGAAAATTATTCATATACATGGGTGATGGAGAAACTGTATGGGAAGGCAGGACTACAGGGCCTGCAGTGTGGTGTGTGGGCACAGCTGGGAATACGGACACCTGTGGGCTGGGAAGGGGAGCCTTGCCATACCTAAGAACTTTACTTATGCTTTCAGATGATATGTCACTATTTTTGCCTTCTAAATCACAAACTGGCAGCCCCACACTATGCTAAACACTGTACTTTCTCCAGTTCACTTTCTATTGATTTGCTTGTTTATAAGATTGGTCTTATCTGGAGAAGCCTCTTTTACTGAGAGTTAGCCATGGGCTTACGGTTGGGGCTCGGGTTCTCACTGAGTGGTTCTTGCTCTGACATGGATAATTCTGGAAGCTGGAATGAGTGCAGTTTTGCCTGAGATTGTGCGCTGTGATGCTGATGCCTCACCATCTCCTAACTGGCTGTGTACTTCCTGGGACAGTGAACTCACAGGATCTGCTGCACTACAGATGACAATTAGCTCCTTAATCTTAATTGCTTATTATTACTAAACTGCTATAGAAACACACTGGAAATTCATTTACAATCTCTTTCATATAGGGAATCAGTATTCATGCAAAACTGTCGCCTCCACAAGTAACCCACAGAACCAACTTCCTTCAAATACTTTTCACGTTAAGCATTGCCCCCTGACACATACCCTTTCCCCAGCCCCACTCCACCCCGGCTCTGCTGGTCTGTGGTCAAAGTGTTAGGCAACAGTTTTTATTAACTGTAATAACAATATTGCAGAGATGGCCAATTTAAACTGAAGTCCAAGCACAGCCCTGCATTTCACAGCTGATTCATATTGACGAGCACTGCTTACCCTGTGAACTGTGAGCTGCTGGAATGAGCAACGCGGCTGTGGTTTTCTTTCAAGTTGCAGGATCCAAAGGCAGCAGTAATTGTTTTTGAAATGTTTCTTTTTATTATTATTAAATATATTCATTGTATACATTGAAACCTGGATCATTCCTGCTCTGATTTCCATCCCTTTTCACTGCCAGGCCTAAAGCACAGGAACAGTGTGTGTGTTTTGGATTGCTTCTAAGCCATAATAAAAATATCCTTTCTGCAGGGAAAGGGTGCCATCTCTGCCATTTCCTCAGAAATGTGTAGTCCATAATTAGTCAGGATTCCCAGCTCAGAGTGCTAAATGGAAGAGACAGGGCGAACAAGAAACAAAACAAAATAACTCGATTTTTATTTAAGCTAACATAAAAGTGCAGAAATATGTTAGTCATATATCATGACAGATTCTAGCCCAGCCTAATTCAGTTCTTCATGTGTGTATTGGCATAGGGAATCAAAGACTGTTTGAAAAGATGCGCTTACAAAGTAAGGCACTTTACCAACTGTCACGAACTGCTTTGAAACGCATCTTTACCTCTAGATACTATTTACCTTAAGGATGTACACTGTATATGTTCTCTTCAGCTTAAAGGCCCCAGGCTTGAGTAGCAGCAGTTACTGTATCTTCCAAAAACCCGTCGTAAATTATCACATATATGCCTTGCAGCACCAGGCTGTTGGCTCAGCAGGCAAACACAATGCAGCAGCATTATTAAATTGCCATGAAGTTTACCAAATTTGCAGGATCAGTAGGGTGGACCCAACAGGGAAGCTCTCCTACTGCCTACAGCACCTTTAAAGCAGCTGATGGTGCCGCTGATACTTTGCATTCTGCTGTTACTCTACCGCTGTAGCCATCTACTTAATCTCCACAGCAAAGATTAGTTTATTCGATTAAGTCTGTTCCCTATAGACCATCCCTGTAGCTCCTTGGAAGGCATCAAGACTGTGTGTCTCCAACCTTTTACCAGCTAAAAAGATTCAATAAAGTAATCTTTTCCCCCTCCTTTTATATGATTGGAAAATAAATTGAAAATGAATTTCAGTTATTGCTTGTTTTAAATATGAGATAAAGGTCAGCCCCCTCTAGCTATCTCCATAGATGGAGATTAACATGAGCATGTTCCATTATAAAATCATATAGCAGTTTTGTAAATCTGTCAAGTCATCTACAAATATATAATTAGTCTGTTAGATTTTGAAATCAATAAACAATGACTTTTCAGTGCTGTGCCTAGAAAGCTTTGCTAGAGAGTGCTTTAGGCATAGGAGTCCAAATAGCAAAACGTTTGCACTGTATACATTAAGCTGTTCTCTGGATGTTTAGATGTCGAAGGTTAATTGAAAATCAGGTGTACGTGTGCACTTTTTATTACGTGTTTTTTAACTCTACTTAAGAAAAGGGAGGAATTTTAAACTTGGATTTTTTTTGTTAAAACAGCCTGTCAAACAGTGAATGTTCAGAGTGTAAACTTCCCATTTTTCTTTTCATAGTTGGCTACAGTGAGATGGTGACTGTGAATGTTTGTAAGGCAACATTCATAGACATATTTATACAAGGCATGTGTTCACCGTTTGTCATCACTGTCACAGAACATGATTTCCCGGGTCAGAAAATTGACTTCAAAGCTTGACCCTGAAGATTTGACTTGCCTGTTTGCTTATTCTGGTTCAAGATGTGATGTCAAAAGCTGTCCTATTAGTGGCACCTTTTCACATTTAGTTTGCTCAGGTTGATAATAATGATACTGGAAGGACCGCATTTTGATGTTGAAAGAGATAGGGGAAGGAGCGCTGCTGAAATTGATGGTGTTGACAGTAGGAGGTGAGATTGGGAAAAGATACATTAAAATGTGAATATTACTTTAAGTGACAACATTCCTTTGCTAGAATGCTATGCATCAGCGTGAAATTAAATTTGTTGGTGTATCTGTTCCTAAACTAAGTGCCATATAGGCACTGTTTATATACCAGTTGCAAATATATACATATATATGGTTCAAATGCAATTTTTAAAGTGGATTAATTAAAGTACACTTTTTAGAATGGATTACATTATGCTTATTTTAATTATTTCATTACTGAATTTTGATGTGCAGAAATTCATTGTTTCTAAAGTCTATTTGCTCTAGAAATAGGCTCATATAATTTTATCTCCAACTCCCGAAATCAGAACTTCTATCATTCATGTCCTGGTTATGGTAGTGTGGCATTCACAAGTTGTTGAATATACACAGGGATCTGTGAGAATCCAAGGACCTTGAGGAATAAAAAAAATTCAAAATGAAATTATTGAAGCACTTAACAAGAAGACTCTTATGACAGGATAAATGCTGAATCAATAACTTAATGCTCACGATTGAGTATCCTGGGTTTTGACTAATGATTACCTGTTTATTGATCTACCTTATGACACCTAAGTACAGAAATACTGTGATATTCTTTCTTTTAATTTTTTTGGAAAAAAAAAGACAAGGAAAAGGAATCTTGTGCAATATAACATCTACATCAGTGATAGTTTCTATAGCATGCTGACAGCTTAACATAGTTCAATCCTCTAGTGTTGCTTGTTGCTAGTGAAGTTAAAGTAGATGGGCTTCCCCTTTTAATATGTCCTCATAAAAATTAGTTTATATTAGGTCATATCTCAAAGTTTCCAAGGTATTTAGCTGGAGTATACCACAGTGGAATGTAAGATAGGCAGCGTGTAAGGTCAGCACAGAGGACAATTGCAACCATGAGCCTTGCTTAGGGTACACAGCCCTGAACTCCTTTATTGGATATTAACAATAGGTTTCACTTGTCGATTTAGAACACTTACTATTAATAATAATCCCATTCCCTGATTTTGTTTGATTTTAGAATTTTACAGTGACTAGTACTCACATGTATTTTTTTTTCTTTCATCTCACTGTTCTACTGGGTGCAAAGTTCCCATTCCATTAAGATCCACTTTTTCTGCACTTCTCCATTTCTTCCTTAAGAAGGGTTGTGATCCCTTCATGATATCAGGAAAAAAACTGCAGCTGCCTCTCTGTGTAATTCTTGGCACTTGTTTGGGGTGGGGCACTCTGACCAGAGCCCATTGAGGGTAATTGCTGGGGGGCCTACAAGCTTCTAAGGGTCACAAGTGTATTGTCAGTCTTATGAATTAAGTTATATTGACTTTTAGGCTTTTTGTCTTTTCGTTTCTTGATGTTCACAGTGTGGTGTTTTGGTTGTTTTGGATTTTTGTTGCTGTTGTTGTTCTTTTTAAATATTTTCTTCCTGTGCAATTTTTATAAATACAGTTTTATTACCGGGGTGCCTGTTCGATTGATCTAGCAGTAAAAGAGATGGAATTCCTGGGAAGGGGAACATGAGAGAGAAACTGGTTGACAAATCGTATTGTGGTCAGGATATAGGACAAATCTGGAGTGGTGCTCACTCATAGAAATAGTCAAATTCTGCCAGCTTTGCTTGGAAATACGTTCCAAGACCACAAATAAAAATACCTCAGTGCATGAATATGGATTTCACAACTTGACCTAGTAGACAAATATCCTCAGTTAGTGAGGTGTGATGGAGTTAAATTTGATTACTGATCTCTTTATTGAGGTGACTGCTTAGCCCATGTAAAAATGATATATAAATCAAGGTAATTACTCAGGAATATGTTACTTAAGGATGTTGTTTCTTACACTTAGCTTGTCTGTTTGTACAAATTTATATATTCAAAGTTCATTGAGAGGCTCAGAGCACATAAATACTGCATTTGTTGCCTAAAAGCTAAAATGAGATTAAATCACAGGGCATTCTCTTGATTACATTCATTTTAAAATAACCATTTGTGTAAGAATGTTATTCGAACTGCAAACAGTAAATACCCACCCTTCCTGTTGTTTGTTCCACCCATCCCTTTTCAAATGCACAAAAAATTCTGACAGCTTTTGAATGAAGACAGGTTTGAATGGGGGGAAGAAGAGGAGGAAATAGGTAGAATTAAATCAGTCAAAAACTCTTGTAGTTGTGACACACACACTTCTGTTGTAATTAGAGAATTTTGTCTTTAAGAAAAGTCACCTTGACTTTAAAAACTAAACAACTCCTGAATGAGATGCTAATTATGATGCATCTCTTTGACTAAATGGTTGAGTACATTTTTAAGCACTCTTCTTGCTTAAATAGTTCACATGAGGTTCTTCCCCCCTTTTTTTTCACTCCCCCTAAACAGAGTTGTTTGGTCAAGTTGATCTCTTGTTTGAAATTCAATCAAGGGCATTAAAGTGTAAACCAGTTGGAAAAACAAATTGCTTAGGGAAATCATTTGCTTAAACAACAACAAACAAGCACTGGTAATCTTCTTACAGAAATTAATGAAGGAAAAACCCCCTTAGCTTGGGTGGATAATGATCCTTAGCTATCATGTAACAAGCCTAGAAGGTTTAGGGAGAAGGTGAAAATTAAGAAAGCTGGATTAAACTGAACTTTCAGAGGAACAAAAAGAAATTCAGGATAAAGATCAGTTCTTCCACTTTGAGATAGAGAAGTAGTTCTGAACTGGAAGGAGCTTAATCCTTTATGCAAATCTGGTTTAAAGTTGAGTTTTAATCTCAGAGTGCTTGTTATTTCTACTGTATGGCTAATAAAGTCAATACTTAAAATAATTCAGACAATTATATTATTAATAATTGCTTTACAAAAAGCTTTTTCATCAGGTAGAGCTATAAAACTGGTAAAGAATATTGTTACCTTTATCTCCTCATGATTGTCTTTAATGCTTATTCTTCTCTAATTAATCTCTTCAAATTATTTAAGCACAAAATTGAGATCTCTTCACATTAGGGCCTACCTCAGAGAATATTCAAGTGGGACTTTCTGATAACTCTACAAAATTTAATTAGTTTTCTCAGTCCTACATGTTTATTTTTAATAATGATAGGAGCTACCTTCACTTCCACTAAGAAACTGAACTTCCATTTCAATAAGTCCTCACTGAAACAAAAAACTGCTGACATATATTATGTCATATATATTTTACTTACAAAATTTAAGCAGTTGTTCCAGTAGAAGTATTTAATTATCGTATCCTTGTTTAATACTGGAAACGATCATTGAAAACTGCAATTAATTATCTGTTCCTCTCAAAAAAAACCCACCCAAAACAAAACACAAAAAAAAAACCCAACAAAAAAGCCCAACAGTGTTCCAGTTGTTTTCTGTCTTTTCCTTTCTCTTAAGGTTTATCATTGCTCAAGGTTTGCTTTAAGTCAGTGGAAGTGCTGAATAGCAAAGTGATAGAAATATGTTTTGTAACTGCTAGGACAGGTGGAACAATTCTATCAAAATATCACATGAAAGCTTTGTGAATTAAATGAAAAAGAGGTATTTGGAAATCTGTGCTCTGTCTTTAGGTAGACCCTGGGGGAAGCCTGTTGGCAGTCGTAACCCACCCTAAACTCAGTCCCAACGCAGTGGAAGTTGTAGGTGGATGTTCCTTTCGGCTTCAAGCCCACAAATACTTAGAGGCACACTCAGATTGACAGGATTGTTTGCAGTGCATCAAGTTAATCACACACCGAGGCACACCTGGGCAGGTGTAGAGCTTTGCTGTGTCTGATCATACAGAGCTCACACGTTTTCAGAGGAATGGTGACATCAGGAGGTGTAAGAATTTCAGGACGTCAACTGGACAGGTCTGAAAAGTGCCACACATGGTGTGAGGCCTGCTGAAAGATGTTATTTAATCTTGAGGGATGAGAAGGAGAGTGCAGGGGGTAATTGCCTTTAAAATCCAAGCAGTGATAATTACTTTAAAGTTTTGTACTGTGATATCACCTTGCCATTAAGGCTGATGTCCTCTTTTCGCGGAATTTCTCCTGGCTTATTCTCAAATACATTTAAAGTGTTAAGTAATATGAAGTCAATGAAGCTCATGATACTTTAAAGTTCTTAGAGACTGATTGTTTTACATTTCAGTGTAGATTAGATCAGACTGAGTGGAAGTCACTTCATATGAAATATCCTCGAGTGTGTAATCTTTTGATTTAATTTTGTAGCCTCAATCTAGAATTTAAGTGAGAAGACCAAAATAAGAATTCCTTCGCATTTACTTCATTGAATCTCTTTTCATGGCTTGTCAATAATTCCTGATATGAACACATAGGAAATTGTACACATTTTTAAAGCTTGAGTAGCTGTCTAAAACATTCTGGTTAAAATCTGTTTATTCCTGTTCTTTCTAAAAGAATTTTCAAGAACATTAGAAGGAATTTCTAAAATCATGCTTAAAATAATGATCATATCAGTGTTTATGGAGTTTGTGAAATAAAAGTCCAGACTTGCAAAAGGCAGATCTCTTAAGTATGAAAAAAATATGCTTTCAACATAGCATTTTCAAGAAGCTGTTTGCCTTTAAACATGTCATATTTACAGTCTTTATCTGGTCCATATATGTAAAGCATTTCCAAGACCGTAAGACAGTTTCTATCAACATATCCCTGCCCAGTGCCTTTGACATTCAAGTAACTGGAGCACCGAGAGTCTCAAGTCCTGGTCCTCAAAGATATTTAGGTGCTTAATGCATTTCTTACAAAAATTTGTAAGTCTTATTTTCATTGAGAGTTAGCAGCTTAGCAGGAGTGATTTCTAACTAAACTTGAGTATCTTGACCTAAACAATCACGAAATTTTCGTAAAATGGGTATTTAAATTGGATTTCCCAAATCTTAGGCTTGATGCCCTAGTTCCTGGGCCTCTCTCTTCTGTAACCATGCTCCTGCAGATTAGTGCCTGAATATTACTGCAGAGTAGGTGAGACAATATGCTCGTGGTTAGCTATGCAAGTGCCCCTTGCACCCATAAAATACTTGTAAGTTAAAAACAGGAAGGGCTATAAACAACAAAGGAGGTGAGCAGCCCATCATCAGTACTCCAAAGGTAAAGCCCAGTGTCCGAAAGTAGGAGTGATAGCAAGAAATAATGTATGTTTTCTGTGCTAGTGGCTCAAGTTTAGGAGGAGCTATAATCATCAAGTACAATTTACTAGGTTCTGCTTCAGATTGTGAGACTCACCAAAAGGTCTCTGGTTTTCTGTAAGAAACCTCTGCCCAGTTTAGCAGGAGCTCTTGAATGACCCCTGAAGGTGCCTGCAGTGTTCTCACTGCCAGTGTTATTGCTGATTCCTACTTAATACCATATTTTACATGCTACTCCATGTGGGAGCTTTCCTATGTTCATTACTACTGCAGAACTGGCTGTTCTGGCAGAGAAAAAGATCAATCTGGAAGGAATGTCCTAAATCTGATGTTGTGTTGAGGTCAGATAGAGCTGTATTATGGACCACAGAGGAACAAAATCTAAATAAAAGGTCTTTCACCTCTGTTTTCTCACCACTGTCTGAGTAGCTTATTGCAAGATTGAGAAAGCATCATTGTAATAATATCTTGCTGTAGGCAAAACTCTTCTTAGGGACTTAAAATTGTTCCTGGGCATTTGTGTAATCTATATATCCTTCTGTAAATCAGGACCAATGGTGTGATCTTTGAGTAAAAAGGGAAAAAAACCCAGCAAAAATAAGGATTAATAGGTGTATGTTTTTGAGATGATTGTAGGTGTAATATACTTACAATGCACAACTATTTCAGTTTTACAGATGAGGGAACTGAGGCACAGAACATAACATGCTGTGTGAGGTAACACAAGAGTTTAGAAACAAAATTGCTCTATTCTGCCCTTGTAAGCTCTAAGAAAGTCGCCCTACCCTTGTTTTGCTGATAATATTGCTTATTTGATCACTCAAACGTTTTTCTAGCATGGATCTGTGTACTTTCATTATCCAGTGAAACATAGTTGAAAATCACCCATAGTCTGTGTATATTGCAAATCCATGCTTTGGGAGATGGTTTTGAAATACCTCATATATCTAATTTTTATTTAAAATATAGTTGTCAGTTAATTCGCTATCACATTTAATAACTTATGCCATGCATAACTGTGATTTCAGACTGTAACCTCCATCTCTCACATTTATGGACTTTCTTGTATATTAATCTAAGGAAAAGTAAAGATAGGGCAGTAGTATGAAGAACTTCATAAATAATAGTGCTTGAAGCTGCTGCCTGAGTTGTGAAAGAAACACTGTTTTTCTCCAATGACATGAAGCGTTAAGGACTTTATGTCCTGATCAAGAAGGAATGCTTTAATAAGCATCCATGTTAGAGGGTTTGTGCTGTGTAAGCTTGGTACAGACCATATGGGCAAAAAGGCACATTGTGTGGCGACAACTGCCCTGCTTGTCATCCCCAATCATACTTGCTCTAATCCTTGTTTTAATTTACTCTGCTTGTACAGCACCAATCCTGCCAGGGCAGTCCTTAGGGTCCCTTCATTCCTGCCATTTATGACAAGGAATATGCAAAGGCACAATTATTCATCCACTAAGGTGACAGAGAAGGGCTCTGCTTGGGAATATGTTCCCAGACTTGCAGCATCATAATGTCAGTTGTTAAAGCACTTTGCAGTTGCAAACAATTCTTGAGAGACTTTTTTTTTTTTAATATAAATATTTTTGAACACAGAAGTGCTAAGACTAAATGAATCCTTATTGATTAAGCAGTGCAGTGCTGGAAAGTTTTTATAAATAATGTTCTCCATATTTTGCCTTTTATTCAAATGAGATTTTTTTTGTCTTTCCCCTTCCCCTTAATCATCGTGCTCTTATAATTTGTTTAACTTCAGACAAAAGATAGTATGTTGAGCCACTCTTATTAAGTCTTACAGATTGTATATTGTTTATATTCTGCTGTACACCACATTCCCAAACGGACACAAAAAAAAAGGCAACAAAAAACCCTCAAGTGTAGCATTCAGCCTCTCAAGTCCATGATGTATTTCATTTGCTACGGTCAGAGCAATTTTAACAATGCCTTTCATTTTCTTATAGCCTAAAATGATTTTCTTTCTGTGAGGCCATTCTCCAAAACTTCTCTTCCCCTTTCAGGGTATCATTTGCAATTTAAAGCTAACCTGGTGAGTGTACTCACAATAGGCTTGCCCATAAAATGGTTCAAGGCCTGCCTGCATGCCTAATGAGGTTGATGTTGAGCTATTTAGCTCTTTGTCCTTCCATAATATCTACTTAATGCAGTTCAATGGGAGTGGATTGTTAGAAGCATTAAAGATTCTATTAAGTCTTTACTAAAGCCACTCTATTCTAGTCCAGCTGTATAGTGGCAAGAGCATTAAATTTGAGAATGTAGTGGGAACAAGGGGCCTGAAAAAGCACCTATAAAAAAGGGACAAATTTCCTAACCAAGTAAGACCACACTCAATTTAAGACCTGTTACTTTTGTATCTAGATCTAAAGAGTTTTTCAATGTGCATCTCACAGTGTTGTGAATTAACTCCAGTTAGTTTCTTTTAATGGATGAACAAGGTACAGCTTAAATCTTCATTTATGTTCAAAGCACGTGAGTAGATTTTTGCTTCGTCACACTATTGAAAACAACATTATGACTTTAATCTCAGAGAAACTACTAAAATCTTGCAAAGGCCTTCTTTCAGATAACATTTAAATGCAATACATTTCTCAGTTTGCTTAAATACTGTAATGAGATTGGTCTGCATGAGGAATTCAGAAATCTCTGCACTTTGCAGGGAAGATAAACAATACTGCCGACAAAAAATATTCATTCAATGCATTGTTTTGCTTAAGGGTTTGTTGTTTTTGTTTTATCAGGCCTGTATGGTTCTAGCCACCAGCAATGAGACGAGGGAAGGATAAAAAAAAAGGGGTAGAATGGCCAGGATTTCACACAGTTGGCATTGACTTGGCTTGAAGAGGCAAGCACTAAGCTGTCTTTTCAACCATAGTAAAAACCCTCCATCTGGCCACCCTGAAACTCTGTTAGCTTGTTCAACTCGCTGTCGGCTGATTGGGCTTTGTGAAGCAGAAGTAACAACATCAATAGTATAAACCCTTGCCACTTGAGAGTATTACATTTCATTTCATGCTTGACTTAATCAAAACTGGGGAAATGAAATTTACACCTTTTTGATGTTCTTTTCCCTGCTGTTTAAGGAGAAGAATCTTAACCCATTTGATCTTCACATGCACCCAATAAATGACCAAATATGCCAAGCTGCCAAAAGCAGACGGCTGCCAGTTGCCAGTTTATGTCAGGTCACTGTGAGAGAGCTTAATGCAGAAGGTCTTGAGTTTCATACCAAATACTTCAGTTTGCAGCACGGTATTTTGGTTGCAGTGTCAACAATTTAGCTCCCCTCCCTATTAATATTAAACTATTATAAAGAAAGCAGAAATGTCATTTTTAGTGGAGGGAAATATGTTAGCAGGCGGCTGTTGCGTGACAGTCAGGAGAGAGTGACAGAGATGAAATGAAGCTGGGTTGGAATTGTTTCTTCAAACCCTTGACATTTGTTCTCTTCTTTTCTGGCTCTGATCTACACGATATACATACTTGTTGTTGTTGTTTTTCCTGCTAATAACAAGACAGTGCAGTGCTGGATTAGAAATTGAGTGAGTGAAAAATGGGACTGGTGATAAGGCTTTCCCCCTGCCTGGGGGGAGCTCATTAAGCGGGAGATCAGATCGCTACAAAATACATACATGAATAAAACCAACAACTAGCAAAGTTCTATCTGCAACTTGCCGATAAAGTGTTTGATTCAGCAGGCACAGGCCTGCGAAGAGGCTTTGCCGCTCACTTCGCTGCCGAGTCTCGATGCGCCGCATGGACCCGGTGCCCAGCACTGGGCGGGTTGGTGACTTGCTGTCACCACCTGCATGGGCTGGGGCTGCACCGAAAAACACACACACAGACACAGTGCAACAGGTCCCTGCCGTCCCCGCCACCGTCCTGCTCTCCTCAGAGACCTTTCGCCTTTTGTCAAGGGCTCGCATTTATGACTTGATGAAAACATTTGTAATAGATCATCAAATACTGATACATTCTGGGGGACAATATCCCATTTGTTAAATATAAATTAACATTAACACAGATCCCCCGTCGCAGAAAGGCGAAGGGTTTTGACACCTTTTCATCAGGACAGGCTGGGCCCCAGTGAAGAAAGCCGAGGGCCTGTAAAGGAACTTGTCCCGAATGGTGATCCTCGGGCTCTTGTGTGACAAGGTACATAGTTTCTATTCAGGAACAGGCAGATTATCGGTTACTATAGTTTCCCTAATGCTCAAATGGAGCTGAGGCCTAAGCTGAACAGAATAGGTTAAAAGGTGCCGATGTTTGGGCCTGCGAAACCACATGTTGAGAGTCAGAGACCAAACAACACAAAGAGCACATCTCTGCGGTCTTTGATGTCTTCTCTGAGGGACGCGCAGTGAGAAGAGCGCCGCGGTGCCCCGGACAATGCGCAGTGTGGGAGCGCGGGGCGCGGCTGGGGAGCGGGGCTGCTCCCCGAGCGGGGACCGGCCCCGGGCCCGCACAGCACAGCGCACACAGTCCCTACAGCCACCACACACGTTTATTCCTCGTTTTTCCCCCGCTCGCTGTTGTCTCAAACACTCACAAACTTGGGACCCGGCGCCGCTAAGTTTAACTCGACTTAATTTTCTGTTTTCTGCGTTTGTTTCCTTTTAGCCTGTTCTTTAGCATTTCCTTTGTGTTGTGTGCTTTAAAGTCTCTTTACAGCACTTCAGTTAGCAGCTTTTTATTTCCCTGTGTGCCTCAGTGTCTGAATCCACTGTGGATCTGGTGCAGTGGCTGCTCTGTGCTTCCTGCATGAATCACTGATTCTGCTCTTTTTTCCATTTGTGAGTATACACTGTTTTCAAACAATTCATATGCACCACAAAAATGTTCCATGTAGGATATCCCCTGATAGCACAAGCGATGCTTTTGCATTTTTCATAAGCAGGATTAAAATACCCATTCCTTGTGCTCATGATGTAGGTCTTTTCCATTCTGTTGAAACTCAGTTCAGCATTTTAATTTTTTATTAAAACTCTCATAAGCAAGATAAATGTGCATTGGCACTAAAGGGAGGCTGCCAACTTTGATAGGTTATATTGCCACAATTTGCTGCCACTCTTTAAATATTACAGCCTTCAAGATCCAAGTATTATGCAAAGCAAAATTAATCAGCACCTGCATCTTTTAAAATAATAGAATTCATGAATTCTAAAGTTTTATCAGCGTTATTGTAATTCTGATTGTCGTTGGTTCTTTATACCATTATAGAAAAATATCTAATTGTAACAACTGTATTCCTATAGTGAACATATTACTTGAATTCAAACCCTAACAATGGCAATAGGATAACTGTCCTTGAATTTGAGCCTTTTGTGATACATCAATAGGCTTACAATGTGCTGAATTAGCAGGCATATTAATGGGCAGATGCAGCACCAGCCCATTCTTTTTACCCAAATCTTCTTATGCAAATACCCCATGAATCCAGTTCAAAGAGCTAGCTTTAAAATGAGCTTCTACACACATTCAGATGGGTCCTTTCACAACTGGCAATGGGACTTAGATAGAAAGTGACATGAGAAAAGTTTAGACACTTGTTTTTATAACTGAACATGATCTTGTTATCATAATCTGATACCGGTAACTGGCATGGTCTGGTTGTAGAATTTTAAGCCTTTAACAGAGGGAGATAATCTAGGCCTTTGTGCTACAATGTACTGAATCCTGCACTTGGTGAAAGCTATCAATGAGAATCGCAGTTCATGCTTTTTCAAACAAAACTTTTTCATGGTAAAAGCTTTTATCCTATGATAATTACTTAACTGATTGTAGCGGTGCCTTTAACGTTAGTGAGCTCATAACAAGGACACATAAAAAGGTTGTGTTATTTTAGAATAAATAAATTATCAAATAAACAGGTTTTGTTTGCTTGTTGAACGAAATGGTAATGAGGCCATTATTAAAAATGCTAATGCAAAGCAGCATGGCTGGTAAAAGTTAATGTATTTTATGATCTTTCTTTTGTTTGCTCTGTTTCTTGTGATTATTTCTCATCAACAGCATCTGTGTGAGAATGGTTTTAATGATTTAATTGTAAATTTAGGAAAATCTGCCAAAGGAAAAGAAGGATAATAGTTTTACTAGATCGATGATGTTGAAGCCCCTTCCTTTAAAGTGATTTTAAATTTGTCTGCCATTTCAGTGAAAGCCTATGGTTTCCCAGGTGGTGGATTGCATTTTTTTTTTACTGTCTATTTTAAGAAGTCCAAAAGTTGGTGAGAGGGAATTTCATGTTTACATTTCCCATATGCTGACCAAGCTTCATATATTTCCTATGCTGACCAAGCTTCATTAAAGCAGTGCTTCCAACAGAATATTCTATAGGAAGCATAAAAGTAACTGAGAATCGATTCTCAGCTGGAGCAAATTGGCATAACTAATTGACTTCTGTGGATCTGGTCAACATTGCCTCAGCCTTGGCCAGTGTGTGGAGTTGATAGATGTAGATAATTTAAACCGCATGAGATTATTGTAAAAAATGAAAGGAGAAATAATCTGCTCTTTTATCATTGCATTTAGATAATCACAATGTATATTAGACTAGTCCTGTACAGCATCTTCTATTGGTTTATTCTTTATAATTTTTTTCTGAAATGAGTATTTACACTGTGTTTTGAAGCCTTAATGGGGTGATTCTTATACCAAGAACCTTAGCGCAGTAGATGAACATAAAAGCCAGGATATTTCTTATACAGTTATTTTTCGACCAAGACAATGATTTCATATATATGCATACTGGTAAAAATATTATGGGTTGTGCCTGAGAGCCTTCAAGGAGGAACAATCTTTATTAAGATTTAATGGTGGCAGACGTATGAGTTCCACTGAATCTTCTTCTAGACACTTTGTGTTTCAGCATTAATTAGCAGAATTATTTTGGGATGTGAAATATTTAGTGAATACTTTGATTTTTAGTATTGTTTTCTATTTGCTGTAAACCTGCATTAAGAAACTTATGGGTTGAAAGAACATGTGAAACTAATGTATGGGTACATAGAGGGCCTAATTGTGAAAGTCAACCCTGTCTCAAAAATATATCCATCACCACTGATCCTCTTGAGCCACTGCTTTACTCGTCTGCAATAAATTCCATCTTTTAAATTAATGTATTGCTTATCTGAAAATGTCATTAAATGTAAAGGAACACATTAGGACAATGACTGACACATGGGAATCTGCTTCAAAAATGGTGATTCTCTAAGTATCTTCTTTTGGGCAACGTCAGCCACCTCAGACATTCCCACTGTGCAGGAGAGGATTTTCAGGGACTTTTTCAAATGAATGTTCGTAGAACACAAAATAACTGTACATGTTATGCTTTTGTGAGTCTGCAAAATATTTGTATAGATCCAGTTTTGTCACATTTAGATTAGGATACTTAACTGCTTAATTACCTTTATACATACAGATATATTTTTTTTTTCACCTGGTGGATGAAACTGAAGTGAACCAATGAAGTTGTATTTCCCTATCCTTTTCTCTGTATCTGGTACTGTTTAATTAAAGCATGAAAAAAAGATGTGGAAGGAGACCCACTGAAAGGGTGAAGTGTCAAAGGTAATGCAGGAGAGAAGCATAAATGGGGCAGAACAGTAAAATGCCTGGAGGGCAAACTGCTCACTGGTAGAGCAGCGACAGGAGAGAAGGATGGGGAGTCATCTAGAACATCAGTATCACACTGTCAAACTGTGTGATATGTAAAAGAGAAAAGGAAGACTTGGTGTAAATTAATGGCAGATAACATCATCCAGGGAGCAGAACAAATGAAAAGAAACTTGAAAATTCTTAAGAACATGTAAGAAGACAAGGAAAAGCTGATACAAACACAATAATTTGATTGAGTTTCAGTCCCATTAATGTGTCTGCTGGGCTTCAACAGTAGAAGACAAAACAGAAGACAAAAATTAAGTGTGTTGGTTTCAGAATTTATTTATTTATTTAGTGTCAAACAGTGAGCATGTTTTTATATAAGAAAGCTGAAATTAATATGCTGGCATGAAACTCGAGTCCTTGAGTGCTTTTTCTCAAGGAACAGATACTCCCTGAAAAAAGAGTTTCATGATGGTAGAGGCTGTCTGCAACTTTAAGTCACATTTTCAGAACACGTTTTAAAAAGATGTGCACTATTTCTGTAAGTCAAAACTGGATAAAATATTTGCAGCCAAATCATATTTTGATTATTTTTAAATGAAATGGAATGTTTTGACAGTTTGAAATAAAATCCTTTCATTTCCAAATGTCATTTTTCCACAAAAGTGAAATTAATCCATCTCAAAGAAAAAAGTTGCAGTGTCATTCCTCCCACTGCTGTTGTTGACTTTTACACATCTCAGTACTCTGAGAAACTGGGATAAGCATGTATTTTGGTGCTTTGAGGAACTGGATCCTACAATGTTTGAGATAAGCCTTAGTTTGTCCTACAGACAAAGCTGAAATTCATCCCCAAGAGATTCAAATTCTTGATTTTGTCATTTTGACATCTGGCACTGAAAGAATAGTTTCATGCTTGCTTTTCTATTTCTTTTTGTTCACAGGAAGTTTAATTTATTTTTTTAAATGCTCATTTTTCAAATCTCCTTCCAGAGAATAGTTTGGCATGCTTTGGCCCTCTGAGCAAACCAGTGTTTTCTAACTACAGGTGTTCACCCAGCAGTAACGTTGCACTGCGCTGCATTCCAACCAGAACAAAAAATGAATTATACTCACAAAATATGCCAATGTTCCCAGTCTCGTGCCTTCATCAGGGATGAAATGTTAGTATAGTCTGCTAAATCCAAGTCAATGATAAAAGAATCATGAGAAATGCGAATGGAATTGTTTTTCTGCCAAGTGGAGTGCAACGAGGCTTTACTGTTTGATGAACAGCTGTAAATACTCTAGATTCCCCCATTGCATTCGTGCTCTGTAGACAGTAATGCTGGTGCTTTCTCTCTAACATCACCAAAGTTGTTATCATTACACTCAGTTTGCTGCAGTTTTATAGCTTCTCTCTGCTTTTCTTACCTTCCAGATATAAGATGTGCAATACCCAATAGCAAATACAACTACAGCCTAAGCAAATCTCACCCTTTCTCTATAATTTCAGAGCAGAACTTTATAGCAAAGCCAGCATTTCTCACATTAAAATGCCATCTGGGGATTTCTGTATTTACACCTCAGAATATTGACTGGCCTATTCCAAGTCATACAAGAAGTTTGTGGTGAGTCTGACAATGAAACCCAAAGCAGCTTATTCAGCATGTGTGGTTCAGCTTCTGTCTTTCACTTATACCTGACAGGTGGGGAAGAAAAGGATTATTTACTTAGTAATAAATAACTTCTTTTTTCTGAGATGTTTATCCTAGTGGCACTAGGGATTTACATGGATGTGTTAAGCATGGGATCAGTTTAAAAGCTATCATGTAACAGTATGGTTCTTTTGCATGGATACTGGTATAACTTTTGAGTCTGCTTGTAAGCCCCATACTATTTATGCCTGAGGGACAGAGTAGTAGGAGAGCAGAAGTTCCTTGAATACACTAGCCGTTTTCTCTTGGAAATGCTTGCACACTAGGAGAGGAGCTTAGTCGTTGACTTAAACATAAAGTAGGTATGCTTTCATGATATCACCATGGTCACAGGGCTTTCTTTATCAAATCTTTGTGCTCTGGTTAGGTTTGGAAAAAAAGATAAAGGTATCCTTAAGTGGTCAGACCCCTTGGAGATAAGAGCACTGGAACAGTAGGCTTGTGTTAGACCAACATAATGATCAGATGTGAGGTCTGAAGCATGAATGTCATAGATTCATACAATGGCTTGGTTTGGAATGGGCCTTAAAGACCACCTACTTCCAACCTCCCTGCCATGGGGAGGAAATTTTGCCACTAGACCAGGTTGCTTGGAGCCCCACTCAACCTGGCCTTGTACTTGTGCCTCTGTAAAAAGACCCCAGCTGAGTGAAAATATGAAGGAGGCAACACGGTTAGCTCAGAAGATTTAGAGAAAGAATTGCTTCACTGCTTATGATAGTCCTACAAATGCACAGCTGCTCAGGTTATGGTTATTCTACATCTACAAATGTAGAGTGACAGAGAGGAAAAGGGAGATTGACTCCTTAATCCAGGATCTCTGAAAGATGATGGAAAAACCAATCTGAACGCGTTACAGTAATTCAAATCACTGTAAATACTCTGTTGTGTACTGAAAAACATGTAAATGTATTACTGCTCCTAAGGCAGCCTATAAAAGTTATTATTGTATTGGCTGACTCCAAACAAAATATTTTTTTCCTGGTTTGTAAAACCATTGACAGATACAATAGACACCACTAGCCAACTCTTAGTCTTGGTTTTAAGATTTAGATTTGTTCTAGATGTTAGAATTAACCCTGGTTAGAATACATGATGGATTTCTATTCTACAAGAGAAATATCCCCTCTTCAGAAGAAATCCCCTTCTTAAACCGTCTAGTCTGTGACATCCCCTTAATCCCTTTATTTTTCATGAATTTAGCATAAATACTTCCCTTTTTTACACCTTCATCTGTTCTACTTTTTTTGCCTTGGTTTCTGTCAATGATGCATGGAGCTCTGTTTTCAGTCAGAAGGGCATTATCTAAAGCAGTAGTTTCCCAGAGTTGGTGCCAGAGAAGTAGACTGAATGTCTTGAGAATGGTGAAAGGCATAAATATACAGGGACACCTATTGATCTGTATGCATGGAGGAGGGGGAGATGGATGGATGGGTAGATGTACACTCACACAAATAAATAATACAGCCAGTGCATGCACATTTGCAGCTACCAGAATAGTCATAGGATTCTGAAATGCTCTCACTAATAGTCTGGTTAATGAATACAAATGTAGTGCAAACTCAAGGAAGCTTAATGCTTACAATGGTTTGTTTCCAGGCATCTACAGAGCGGTAAGGAGGAGAATTAACATAGGATTATCATATTTTACACATAGACATACTTGCCAATCCTTCTAAGAATACTTTAAGGACAGATCTAGAGTCTAAGTATTTGGGAGTAAAAAATCACTAAATATAGACTGTCCAAGCCACTTAGCTATAATTCTTTTGAGTAACTTGCTGAATGACACAACTGCGTGTTCAGTTGATTTCTACAAAATGAAATAAACCATTTTAATTTTTAATGTGGGAAGATAGTGGTCTATAAGCTATCCTAAATATTTAAGAACATTTCATTTTATTAACTAAGCATTACTTGGCACTATGAGAAGCTATCCACCACTTTAATACTAGTAAAAATCTGTTCTGAAAGTGAATTGGTAAAAGAGATGTTTGCCTTCCTGAGTTTCAGGATTCAGCACATTTGTGAGGCACGTTCCACAGATGCTGGAGGTTTTATGCAGGTACAATCAAGTATCTATAAGATCACCTGGCTGCATTATGCAGTTGTCTGACAATGTGGGCTATGGTTTCATCATCGTTAATATCCAATCTATGTGCTATCAAAGCACACAGAGTGTAAATTTGATCTGGATAAAGGATACTTGGGTTAGCTTACAATACACAGTTTGTGCTGGCTGGGGTAGGACAAACACTGTTTAATCTGGCATAAAGGCTGCTGGCATATTTTTTTTTAACTAGCTCAAAAAATAAGATGTCAGAGTCAGTTTTTCCCATGTCTCTTTGCATCTTGTGACCACAGTGCTTTTTATTTGATACTAGTGATCTAAAATCATGTTTTTAGCACTTTTAAAATGGATCCTCATATGCAACTCCTATTAAAAACATAGAACAAAGCCCAGTTTAAATGTGCTTATATTGCTTTTGTTGAGCTGGGGACAATAGTTGCTTCCTTTTTTTATTAATATTACCCAAATTACTTATTTGCACAATTTATGAGAATACTTTTCAGATAGGTTTAAGGATAGCTTTTGGCATAAGAAAAAAGAAGTTTAGAACACACAGGGTAGAAGAAAAGTCTTGTTTCTTCAAAGCTTTTAAACTGTATCATGGTTGAAGAGTTTTTTTTAGTGATGTTGTGTCTTGCAGGATTTTGCCATGTCATTTCTCTCCTTTCTACCTCTTCTACATGAAGCAGAGTGAGAAGGGTCGTAAGGAAAGGGCTGAGCCAAACTGCTCGGTGACAGACGGTCTAGCAAGGGGCAACAACCACAAGAGATCCCCTGCAAAGATTTGAAGTGCATGTTAGGAGAAATGCTACCCCCAGGAAGGCATGGTAGTACTGGAAGAGGTTGGCTAGAGACCCTTGGAACTTTTCAAGAGCTGGTCAGATAAAGTTATGGCTCATTTATTGTTCATGACAATTCTGGCGGAGAGCAGTTCCCATTTATTAATATTTCTATGATTGTGTTAGTCTGCATCTGCATTGCAGAGGTATCAAAATAATTTATTCAGGTGGCATTTTCACTGCAGGTGAGGTTATTTTTGTGGGTGAATCTTTTTCAGTGGGATTTCAGTGGGTTTGTACTGGGGCCATAATTCAGCTGTGAAATAAACTCCATGGATCTAATGCAAAAGGCATACATTGTACAACAAGGACACTTCCCACAACATATGGATCATATTAAGTGTTAAAAATCCTGTTTTCCACCATTAAGACACACATTGTGTATATATGCTTGAAAGTCCCCTTCTGTTATGGACATCCTCTGAGCCTTATAAAACAAAACAAAGCAACCTCAAAGTACAACAGAGTAGTTTCTATTCTTTCTGCAGCAGGACAAACATGAAATTCTGTATTATTTCCCATGTGCATCCTCAGAGTTTAGATTTAAAAGTCCTTATTGATAATTTTAGAACACTTTGAACGGTAATGAATACCATCCTGGGTCAGAGCAGATGTCCTTCTGTTGTGTCCTGCTATCTGACTCTGGCTGGCAGTGAATGCTTATCAGTGAAGGAGCAGTGCGTCATCCTTTCCCTGGTATATCTTTCCAATAATCAGTGGTTCACTCTTCGCTGAACTAGGTGTGATCTGAGAACGCATCTCACAGCAGCATTCAGCACTTTTCATGTTTAAACCCATTGAAATGGAGTATTAATTATGGTGGTGCATCTAATGGTGCTGTCATTATCCTCTGATGGGTTTTTCCAGAAGACTCAGCGACCAGATGTTCATTTGGTCAGTTTCCAAAAGAAATATGCTTCTCTATACATCTTTCATTTGGCATTTAGTGATGTTTGCACAGGAATGTACTTGCAATTAGGAATCTTTTTGTTGCTTTTTCTTTTAGGGGGGGGTCAGGGAGAAGTTGTGAGGGGGATCGGTGTTAACACAAGAATGAGCTCAACTGTGTTTACAGTTGAACTGTTTGAAATTGCATAAGGCAATGACTCAGTCTTGGTCTCTCTTCAGCTGTTCTGAGTTCTCACCCAAATGTTTGTTAAATCAGTTTTGGTCACTTTTGATTTATGGAGGCATGATTAAATAAGGAGGCTGGAGCAGCAGAAAGTATCTGCTACTGTTGGGGAAGCACAAGCCCTGGAAGCCGGTGGATGTTGGTTCTGCAGCAGATTGACCTAGCTGTAGCAAAGGTCATCCTCTAATGGAAAGAAAAACAAAAATAAAGCACTCCCATTCCAACATGAGGAGATACTGAGCTACCAGGGGGAGGGAGAGCTTCTTTAATATGCTGCTGTGCCACCTGTGCTGTACAGATCTTTATGATCCTTTACTCCTCTTTTCTCCCACAGGCAAACTACAGAGTGTGATGGGCCTGTGACAGGTCTGAGCAATAAGAAAATGGGGCTCCTGCTCAGTCTCTGTCTGTGGTGGGATCCAGAATCCATCCTGCTCAGAGGTAGGTCCCTCCAGGCTTAGTCTCCTCCTGTGATACCGGCTCGTACGGTGACCAATAATGGGCAACCTTCAACCAGAGGGCTGCAAATGATCCTTTGTTTGAGTCAGTCTGGAGAGAATCTTTGCTGTGCACAGGGACACAAGAATGGACAGACCTGCCCACAGCCAGCAATGGTCTTCCTATTTGATGGCATCAGAATATCACAACTACCATTAAACTCAGAATTTTCCTGATGGCTGCTGTCCAGCTGTGGCACTGGGGCTGACTCTACTGTTCCTACCCTCTTCCTCTGCGGTATGCAGACAGCTGAGTGCTGTGCATGCTTCCTCTGCAGGAGAAACTTCCCAGAGAGCTCTCTCTGGCTACTTCTAATATAGGTCCAAATTCTAAAATCTGGAAAACTGAAATTGTTAAGCTGTGAAGTAGTCCTTGACAAATTATTGATATATAGTGTTACATCAATGACATTAAAGTCCCACCTTATCAAGGACGTATATTTTATTTATTTTTATTGTATGTATTTTCATTACCTTATGCCTTCATGAAGCCCTGGAAGAGTGACTGATTCTGTACCCGAGAGGTATACAAATCAACTTTCTCCTCTCCCTTCTTGGACCTGAACATCACACTTTCATTGTCAAGGAAACATATAATATTTGTTATTTTTGCTCTTTGTTGTTCACTTAACTTTCTTTTTTTTTTTTATAATAATCACTGTATTTAAATACAGGACTTAAAATTCCCAGTGTTGTGCGGGTGTGGGCTTGGGGGAGAGAAGGGGTTGGTCAGTCTTTGAAGAGAAATCTTTTCTATTTATTGAGTGAAGGCCAGGTTAACCTGTGTTGTGTGGCTCCAGAATATCAATTAGATATTTTCATTTTCATTCTGTGGGAATTCTGTAATCATACAAATGTCATTTATAGGGTAAATCTGATCTATGTTTTTCTGTTGCATGGCCCCAGCATCACACAACACTTCTGTTGCTCTTGTTTAAGGCTGTAGTGCCTGTGCATAAGTTATGGAAACAGAAAGGAATGCTTGGGCAAGCTTAGGTGTGTGTGCACACAGTGAAACTTCTGTGTGTAATGAAATGAAAAACACCCTGTTTTCAGTTTACATTTGTGTTGTAGGGTATAGAAAAAAGGGATTCCTCACTGTGGACTGAGATGACTGTTGCTGTTTGGTTAAGATGGATAGAATACCAAATCACGCTCCTTGTTCTCATTAAAAGGCTGCTGTTTCACAACCTCAGCCACAGTTAGTACCAATCAGGTGCATTTCCATCATAGTTCTCATCTTTGCTTTCTGCTTCTTCCAAAATCCCAGTGATTAGTATGCAAACTTTCTCTGTCTTTGGAGCTAAAGACATACTCCTGAGTATTGTCATCAGTTAAAGCTTTGGTGTTCTCTTCAGCATCTTAAGAATAAAATCCCCAGCTAAATTCTTACCCTGTTATTAAGGACCTAAAGTAAATGAGCTAACTAAAGGAAGCATGTGAACTGTGAAGCACATTTTTTTTATATATATATAATTTTTGCCAGTATCACTGACTTCAATAAATCCGGTGGTAGCTTTAAAGCAAGAACAAGTTGTACAATACAGGGGTGTACTGTCTGTCCAAAAAAATCTCACTTCTTTAAATTAAAAAACAAAAAAGTGAAAACTGTCCAGATACACTGGTTATAAATGAGAGGCTGACTCAATGTCTGCTGTGGCCATTAATGAGCCTTTCCTACACTCCCTAATCATCTTGATTGCCTTATTGAATGACAGTAGGGAAAAAAACTTGTACTGATTCTCGGCAGTGCTCAAGTACTCACTTTAGTTCTTTGTACTATTGGTGGTGATTTACTTCTGGCACCTTTTCAAATGGCAGTTCTCTACATTTGTGGTCTTCAGTTGAATCTTCTACCTATACACAGTTTCTCAGAGCAGCAGTTATCTTCAGGCTGTTAATATCCCAGCAGGTGCTAATATCAGGAAAGCCACGCCAAGCCCTTGGTCAGCATACAATTTTGCTTGTCCAACAAGAAGTCAACATACATCCCTCAAGAAAGAATTGGCCGAAATGTAAAAAAGCTGCAAAGTCCTTCTGCTATAGACTTTTGAAAAAAGGCTCGGCTGTTTTTAACCAAAATGCCTACTTAATTAAAGTTTTACTGGTAAATACCCCAGGTTTTCATCATCCCAAAGTTAGTTCATTAGCCTGTTTAAACTCAGACTGTGGTCCTACAGTGAAGATACTGTATTATCCTGCACCCCTTTGTACTGCGTGAGTACTATGGGCTTCCTGTTGATGTTTGCAGTCTCAGGAAAAAGCTGAAGTTTACAATGACAGTGGAAAGGGAAACGATTGAATAAGCCTTAAGAACTAATCTACTCTTCCTCCTTCAAACAGATCCTTCTGGGCATGGCTAGAAAGACATGGAGTACAATGGTGAGGAAGTCTACTAAACTTAAACTTCTGGTGTTCTCATACTTGTCACTGGCCACGGACATGTTTAGTGAAACTCATTCATGCTTGTTAAAAAATGAGAATGTTAACTAGCAATTAACCACATTTTTAACAATTTGATGTTTCTAGTATTCTGGATCAGGTTGGTTTGAATTGGTTTAAGGGGCAACATTGTGCAAATTTAATCCATATTGGTGAAGCAGAATTTTGTGAAGATTGTTCCTTTAACGGGTGAGACAAGTAATGTTTTTAAATTATAAACTTTTACTATATGCTTTCAGGGTTTTCAAATGTGTGCTTGTCCTTTCACTTTCACTTTAGATCTTCCTGAAGAAGGTAGTAATTACTCTTGCAAATATGCACAATAATAAGTATTTGGCTTGGCTTTCCATCATAGTTCTTCTGCCTGTGTATCCCCATTTCCACACAGTGCACATCTGATCAGCCCATGAGGTGCTAACCTGGAGAGCTCTCATAGCTTATCTGATGTTTTGGAGAGGACTATCTATAAGAATGGTTTTTCTTATCAACAGTGTTCCCATTTCAAAAGATCAACACATTTTGTAATGCAATGAATATGTGGGCGAGAGGGTGTGTTGTGCATGGAAGCCCCAATCAGGAATTGCGTTTTGTACATACCTGTCATCCTTCAAGAGGTTGCAGTGTAAGTAAACCTTGGGAGAGAAAAATAAGGGGCCTTGGATACAACAGTGAGCCATACAGAGTGAGCAGAGAAATGGTGTTAGAGAGACAGAAAATTAAGGGGGAAAAACAACACCAAACCCAAAAACAGCAGAAAAGGATCAAAAGAGAACTAGGAAAGGGAGAGGACAGGGAAAGATGCAAAATGAAAACAGTAGGAGGAGCAACCTGTGCACCAAAAATAGAGGGAAATAACACTGGAAGAAAACTGTATTGCCTGGAGAGATCCATGAGACAGCTGGAGCATATCTGAAGCATTTGTGTTCTTCTTAAGTGTTCTGTGTAGATTTTGGATCTGCTTCTCTAAATTATTTAAAATGTTAAAGGCATTTGATGCAGATTGATGCAAATGGGATTTTATTTTGATATATATTTATTTTTCTTTCCTAATGTTGCAATATACACAGAAAAAGAATAGGATGTGTATTAGTTGAACAGGAACTCAGGACAACTTGTTTTATGTGAACAAGGGTGTTAGGTATTGTGAACTATAAAAACATTTCATTGTTAGACAAGAAGAGTTAAATGTATCACTTTTAGCAATCTTCCAAATTAAACAGCCAAGCTTTGCTCTTCCCTCTGTCAATATGACATAATTTTGTTTATACTGAAAAGACTATTTTAAAGGTACATCTTCAGTTGGAACATGTTATTCAGTGTGGTAGGAATTAATAAAATGTTCTTAGAAGTTTTATTTTTTGTCTCAGTAAGAGAAAGTCCAAACAAACCTTTTTAGGCATATAAGTGTATAGACATACACTTTGAACATTGCTCCCAGGTTTACATTTCTGTGTGGTTTTTGTTGGTTTCATTTGGGTTTTTTTGCTGAAAGCACAAAAACATTAATCACATACATTAATACACAGGGGGGAAATGTATGAGGAAGAAGGCATACATCTGTACAGAAGGGTTGTCTACATTCTGTGTTTATTCCAGTGATGAACTTCAGCCTTCTGTCACTCAGGATGCCAATATGTTCTATTTAAGCTTAGTTTTGCAGTTTATTTTAAAAAGGGAGTTAACAATCACAGCCACTTGAGAATGAGATTATATGGATTATGTTCTCATTTTGTTTCTTCCTGATAGGATGTTTCTGGTCATTTCGTCCTATTCTGCTAAAACCTGAGTGCCCCTGAATGCTGCCCATTGGTGTTGGGACAGGGAGAGCCACGGCACCACTTTTCTAAGGTAAGTTGCTCTACTGAGGTTAAAGCATAAAGTGCTCATGTAGCTGGAGTTGGCATTTTACTGTATTTGGGAAGCAGGCAGAACTGGCTCCACGCATGTAAGTTGTAAAGGGCTCTGTCTGTGAGGATGATGCCGTGATGTTTGGTAATGGTAAGGCAGTGAAAAGTATCGCATTGCAGCGTGAAGCTTCCTGGCGTGATGTCAGGCAGCTCTCATGAACCCCGACTGCTCCACAGCAGCTATGGTTATTCTTAGAGACACTTCCCATTCCTTAGGAAAAGCTACTGTGTGAGGCTTAGTTGGCTTTTATCTTTAGAAGTGAGCATTTAAACGTTGGGCTAATTTGTAGCTCGTTCGCAGCTCAGCTGCAGCCCTGCCAGCTGCGCTAGGATCAGTGACAAGCCTTTCTTCCGCCTCCAAAGCACACTTGCAGACAGATCCAGGCCCTAGAAGCACATTGCCCCAGAGGCAACTCGACTTTTTCACAGGCATGTAGCTGCCTGAGGGAGTTTTCCAGAACAAGTAGCATATTAGGAGTTCCCTAGCAAAGGAAGACCTTACATGTACGTAGTAACCTTGCTGGCTTCACAAGTGTTGGATTGGCATTGCTGGGGACCATGCTGTTGTGTTCTGAGATGGAGCCATAAAGCTTAAAGACAGAGGTGTGAGTTGCCCAACCAGGTGACAGAAGGGGATGAGAGGAAAAGCCGCTATCTCCTCAAGGGATGTTGATTCAGAATGGTAGGAGCAATATATATAACTAAAGCATCTTTTCTCTTGGTTGGATGGTCACCTGTGACCCTGTGACAGCATTCTTTCAGGACTTAGCAATACAGCTGAATTGGAGAAGCCTTTCTTGTGTGTTGGACCACAAGGGAAAAAAGTTCTTTTTGGGGTGGAGAGCAGAAAATTAGTTAATGAGACTGAGGTAGGAATTAGTAATAACTACACTGTGAAGCATCTGGCTGTGCAGCTTAGCAGTTACTTGGCAGTACAGAACGTTGTTCCCACACTTACAGAGAAGTCTGTTGTATTCTTCATTCTTGTCCTACCAATCTCTGCTGGTTTTGTTTGCCCTCCCAGATTTAGAAAGTTAGTCTGTCCATTCTTACAATCTAATAACTAATAAACGCATTTAGTCCGAAGCTTAGCAGCCTCCTCTTTTCAAGCCTCCACTGCCAGCTGTGTTTAGGCTGGTTGCAGACTTTACTTGTATTTTGGAGAAGTGTGTGGAGGCAGCACGGCAAGTCCTGAGGCAGCAAGTCCAGGCACAGTCCTCCCCAGGCTGTGACACCTTGGCTGGCAGGGGGCTGGAGAAGACAGTGGGTCCATCCCTGACCTGACAGTGGGATTAGACACCGCCCTGTCAGTTTTGCATAATTTCAAAAATTAATAAACCATATTTTTAAAATCCCATGTTCATATGAGGCTTCCCATCTGAGGGAACAGAACTGACCCCTTTTGGCAATCCATTTACTCTTTTTAGTAAACAATAATATATTAAGGGAAGAATTTATTTTTCTTTTTGCTAGTTCAGGAGATTCCTCCTTTTTTGCACCACTATTAAATTTAGTCCATCTTTTGGGCACAAAATGCTTCTTTTCAATCCCATTCTTCTTTTAAGATCCAAGAAAGTGTGAAGGAGTGAAAACAACCAATTGTTAACCAGTGTTAACATGAGCTGCTGAAGTGATTATATTAGTTCACGATAACTGCCCAGATGCTCTAAGCACGGGCTCTCACTGCCGGCTGGGCCATTCCCATAGCAAGCGTCAGTAATAGATAGTGTGAGAAAAAGAAACATGATCAGGGCTCTTCTTAAAGAGAGTAAAATATACACTCAGCAGGGATGAGAATATCCTAGAAACAAACAGCAGGGAGCTGAAACGAGGAAGAAACAGTGCAGGAAATGGAGCTACAATTCTGATTTCATCAGATTAGCAGAAGCCAAACAGGGGAGAAACCAAAGGATTTCTGTGAAAGTGGTAACGTGCTGTGTTAGATTCACCCTTGACCAGTAAACCCAGTTTTCACACTGGATCTGTGTGAAAGAGCAGAAGAGACATGGAAATTACATGTGAGATGTGAGCTCATCATGGAATGGTTGGCAATTATTTTATTTAATTTTTCTTTTCTAGCCTTTCATCTTTTCAACTTCAGGTCATTTTATTTTAACTAAGAAACTGATCTTTAGAACTGAACCTGACAAAAAAACTTGTTTGCTAAATGGAATCAGTTTCATTAATAACTTTACTTGTTCCTAGGCAATGTTTTTGACCAATTTTTTTACTGAAACATGGTTCTGGCAGCTCTGT
Source organism: Campylorhamphus procurvoides (assembly GCA_013396655.1). Taxonomy (NCBI): domain Eukaryota; kingdom Metazoa; phylum Chordata; class Aves; order Passeriformes; family Dendrocolaptidae; genus Campylorhamphus; species Campylorhamphus procurvoides. The sequence goes on from WBMV01000309.1 coordinate 2,031,736, forward strand.
AGTGACTCTTTTTGGCTTTTATGGATTATTGCAATTCAAGTGCAACAAAACCAGAACTAACTGAATGAGCCTTTAAAACATATTACTCTTAATTAAATGGAAACTTTGAAGGCACAGGTTGAACTGGCTGAGATTCACCAAAGCCAATAAATACATTAGATCTACTTAGTGTTTTCAGCAAATTTCGATTCTGTTGCTAACAAAATTAATTTTATTTTCAAAATGAGGAAAGAAGGTGGAGGTGATGTAAGGTGAATGGGTGATCCTACAAGAGCCTTGAATCGACAGGTGGAGTGGAGCAAATCGTGAGATGGAAAAGAAAGGGAGGTTGCTCATTAGGGTGTCATGTTAACCTGAAGTGAGTAAAGTGTGAGGCCTTGTAGGAGCTGGTATTTCATTTCTCCAGAAAGCGGGACTTGTAAGCAAAACTAGGAAAAGGAATCAAAATAGCATAAGACTCTCAGTCCTACTGTGTTGTGGGTCTTAGGAATTTGGCAAAGTGAGGCTTCCTGAATAAGAGATGGAAATTGGTCCCTATGTTTAATTAAAGAGGAGATTGAGAATTATTTAAATATAATTTTAAGTGATTTAATGAAACCCAGTGTTTGAATATAAGGTTTAATTTCCCTGAAAATAAATCACAGCTAAGGCTGAGAAACTTTACACGTAAATCCAGTGATTTGGAGACTCCTGCATGGAAGGAGAGCTCAGACGCACTGCATCTGTCACAGCCCTTGGAGGGTGGCCCTGGTGGCTGGTGGACTGGATGTGCATGCAGGATGCGTACCCTGCTGCATCAGCTGAGCTGTGCAAGACAGGAACAATATTGCAGGCTGTGTGACAGCAAGCAAGACTTCCATTTTCCCTGGAAGAACAAGGACCTTGATTACTGAAAAGGGAACATGATCTATGCTATTGAATTGAGGAAGCATTTGGTTAAAGAATTGTTACTTAAAATTGGTTAATTTTCTCGCCATTTTTATGTTATTCTTTTGCCTCTTTGGTTTAGGTACTTTTTTACCTGGCTTGCAGCTTCCATAAGAGATGGACAGAGGAAATATATAAAGTAATTTTAGAAAGCATTTTATTTGAATCTTGGATAAACTTAACGGAATTTTTCACATTAAATAGTTTGAATCATTTTTTTTCCACAAGATACATTTAAGCACAATATTAAATGTTTTAAAAATTGAATATATGATTTGTCATATTTTACAGACCTAAGGGACACAGTGTTCACACAGGAGACTGTTTGTGAGTTGGAGGTGGGCTCTGCCGGCTCTGCTGAGCTCAGGAGTCACCACTGAGCAAATGCTGGTGGCTGTCCCTTTGGCTGTCTCCAGTCTGCTGCTGTTACAAAACTCTGAGAACGCTTGCTCTTAGCACTTCTGTTTTAGGCAATGTGTTTGTTGTTTCAGAGTAAACATGAAGAAGGAAATTCTTTTTCCAGCAACTTAACTGAACAGTAGGGATTCAGAGTCACAGATAGGGAACTCAGATAAATAAAGGGAAGACTTTATGGACATGGACAGTGTCCATGTCCACTGCAGGCTAGAAGACACCTATGCTACCTTTTATTCTTTCAGAAAAAGAAGGATAAATGAATCAAGCAAGGAGGAGGCCAGGAGAACTGTGCTATCAGTGCTCTCAAGATTTTGCTGCTGAGCAAGCCAGCTTGGCTCCCTCCGTGTGGTGTGCGTGCATTCCTGCAGTCATCAGCTACATCCAAGCTACAGTTCCTGCATCCACAGTAGCCTCCTAACTTCCTGATTGTCTTTATTTTTCTCCTGTCTTCTTTTACCCAGTCTGCACTATTTAAGGAAGTAGATACTTGTTGGGTTTTTTTTTAAGCTTAAATAGCTCCTTTTAATCTGAAAATACTCATATGTAAGTACAATGAGGGAGGACTAGCAGAAACACAAGAAAATATTTTGTGTGGTAATATGAAGTATTTCAAAAGGAAGCTGCAGTGCATAATTCTTCACTGTGCAGAAGCTGGGGTAGAACTTTCTGCTTCTCATAAATGTGAAATTAGTTCACGTCTTTTCTTTCTTTTATGATGTTGCCAATTATTCAGTGCACCATAAGCCCCGTGTCCTAAATTTCTTGATTCATGTCTAAACATTGCTTGTATTAGCTGTACCCTAATTAATCCTTTTGTGCCACAAGTCTAATTTGCCCAGCATGCTTTTCATTGCCAGGAGTGGATGCACCAAATCTGCTGATGCCAAAGAGGTAACATGTATTTAACATGCATCAGCACTCGCTCTCCCTTTTATAATTGCTGATCCTCCTGCACTTAGTAATGCACTACTAAGTTAAGGTTATACATAGCTCAAGCAGTGCTAACTATCAGGGTGTGTGGTTATTCTATAATAACCACATTTTAGGGTGTGTTTCAATTTTACAGGGCAGTCATTTACTTCAAATTACTTTGTCATTTCTTAAAGCCATTGTGTAATTTCATTATTAAAGCAAAAGAAAAAAACATAATTTGATTTTTAAAGATGCATTAAATAACACTAATTATAATGCTTAGCTTTTAGCACGTTTTTCATCCTCAGTGCTTTATAGCCATTTTGCTAATTAATTTTTACAACATTCTTATGGTGAGCAACTAGCTGTACCTCTGCCTAAAAGTCAGGAATGCTGAGGCAGGGAAGTTGAGTGGTTTGCCCAAGATTACTGTGATTTACCCAGGAGATGGTTTTAGAGCCAATACAAGTATTTGGTTGCTTCTGACTGCTATGTTGCAAACTCATTAATTATTTAATTTTTAAAATGGATAAGAACAGAGCCTTAAAATGGCACAAGTCAGCTCTGTGATCAGCAGAATCCTCTCTGTGTAAAGGAAGATTTGCTTTTAAAGACCTCCACGTGAAAAATGAAATTCTTTTACACCACAAATCTTTGGAGGCAGCGAAAATTCACATAAATGTTCGCCAATTCTTTTCTTGAAGTTTCATTACTAATTAGTGGTTGTGAGACAGTAGTCCATGTTCCCATTGCCTACTTTAAGGCCTTTTCAAGCTTCAATCTAACTACTAGCTCTTGGCCTGTGATTAAATTTCTGAGCTGCCTTTAGTCCCAATTGTGTTCAGCACAGTAAAAAGAAATGTCTTCAGCTACAGGGTTTTAACAGGTTAGGAAAAGGGAAGAGAGGATGTTTCCTCTGTCATTTGTAAATGTACCATCCTTAATAGAGGAGAGAAAGGAGAGGCAGTAAGCTAAAGGGGAAGTGTCTGAATCGGCAGGTGCTAGATGCTAAGGAATTCTGAAGTAAAAGCCCAACATATTTGGGCAAACATGTTGCTTAAAGAGCCTTTTTAAAACCAGTTTATTTAGAAAACAACTTGAAGAAAAGCATACTGGAACAGTTTTATCAATATTGTAATTTTTCTTGGAGTGTTTTTAACACTGGGAGATATTAATGCCTGTGTTTATAGATATAGATAGATATCTGTGTAGCATTACATTCCAATATTGTAATGTAATATAATGTATCTATGAAATCACATGCTTGGTAAGACTCAATTTCCATTTATTAAAAAGAAAACAATACGAAAATGTGTCTTAGACATGCAACAGCTTACTAATGCTGGAAGACAAGTTAGAACTACTCAAAACTTTTAAATTCCTGTGTTTGACAGTGTTGTGAATGTATTTATTTTCAGAATGTGGAGTGGATAATATTATACCCATATTTATTGCAGCTGGATCATTTTCAGCTCCTCAATCTTTTTTGTTTGTTGATTGTAGCTTTGGTTCTAGCACTGAGGGCATTCAAACTGAATCTTTCTGTTTCCCTGAACTTTAAAGTTAATTACTCTTAAGCTTCCAGTGTAGTTATCTTTGACTTAGGAATTATGTTAACACTGCAGATACTAAATAATCATTTAAAAGGGTCTGTAATTTTCCCAGAGGTCCTAATCCTCCCATAGGATCGTGTTGCAACACTGAACTAACACACCGTAGTTGGGTTCAGAGGAGCTCTGTGCAGGAGCAAAGTCTGAGACAAGCCTCCTTCAGGAACACAGCCTACAAAATACAGGGATCTGGTACTGAGAGTTTGGTTTGATTTTGGGGTTTTTTTTGGTTGGGGCTTTGTCGCTAATAGTAGTTTGTGACAATATGAACTTCAAGGACTTTACAGTGAGACAAAATGAAAAATTCTAAATATTGGTGCCATTGACTTGCTGAAAGACTGCACTTCATGTTTATTTGCCATAAATAAGAAGAAATATTTACTTAATGCCATCATCTCAAAGGCTGATGCTGTTTTCTTGAGAGTTCAGAGAGCTACCTAGCTGAAATCTGCTCAACCAACCTTTCCTTAAAAACGCTGCCTAACGTAGCTTGGTTTCTGGCCTGCCCTACAAAATTTCAGTCACCAGTAAAGTTAAAAGGATGATTCACACACCTCGAGAAGGAATTGTATATTCAAGTCACTTGTCAGGCTGGCAGGTTTAAATTATATAACAGGAAGCTTTCTATTCATATGTAATGTAACTGAATCACCACTTCTTTATTGATAATTCATTATATGTTGCTACTATCACTCTGCAGCTCTGAAATGCTTTTTGCTATAATGATTTTATACCGTACTAGTATAATGGCCTTCTGACTGTGTCAATCAGCACTCCTTGCATGTACAGTAATATTATTCTGCAATCTGTCTTGGGAGAATGCTTAAAAGCTTTCTCTCATTTTGTCCATTTAACTCATGTATTATCTGAGTTTTTACATTAAATGGCCATACTTAATATCCCATGACATGTCACCTATTTTCTAGGGAGGATACTGATACAGTACTTACCAATTCCAGAATCTATACTAATCAAGTTGCACCTGCCCACCTCAGCCAAAAGCAGTTAGTTCAGTGCATCAGCATTTAATCTGTAGGAAGAACTTATGAGGAGGAACAAAAACAATAAGAACTGTAGTTGGCTAAATGTAGGCATGGTTGATGCAATTTGTTTTGTGAAGCGGGATTAGAAGATATTGAAGTCAAGCTGAGTTACAGGGGTCAATTTATATACAGATTTATGGCCAGAACTCAGCATACAATGGTTGCACATTTATAAAGCCAAGGCCTAATCCAGCAAATATTTATGTTATTTCTGTTATGCCTTTTGTGCATTCTGCTGAATGAGACTTCTTGGCTGCTAAATTAAATGTGTGTGCAAAAGTAACAAACTCTGTCAGACTTTAGGAGAGTTCAGGCCCAGTGCAGATAACAATCATAGTTTTGCACTGAAAGACTTACTGGAAGTCCCAAATAGTTACTCTAAACCCCTTTCACAGTAAGGTTAATGCATTCAAAATTTTAAGGCTTGAAATGCCAGCTGCTAAACACAAAATCCTGCATTGGAACCAGTGCCAAGGTATTTAATCTCTTTGACTTAGATGTTTTCCCTAAAAATACTGGATACACTTAAATCTCATTTGTTGTTTGATTTGGTCAATGCCATGGTGTAACTGACTTCTGTGTTAAAGAATAGAAGATTCTATTTACCTAACAGTATGAAAATCTAATGTTTCAAGGGTGGCAGGTGTCCATTTACATGGACACCTTGCTTATAATATAAATCCCATCTACTCTGTATATGAGAACTTCAGAGAAAGTTAATGCAGCAAGCATGCAGGCTCCAAGTACAGGCAAAGTTAATTTGCTCAGCTGCACAAGAAGAATGGCAAGGTGCAAAAGTAGTGGTTTAATTATGCCACAGCCTTATTAACTCATAGGACAACAAATTGTACCTTTTCCATTATCATTCTTTCCTCAGTCTATTTTTAAGCCAGCTCTCCTTGGGAATTGGATATTCCTGCTTGAGTACTTGCAGTTGTCAATGGAGGAGACTTTCAGTTGTAGAGCTCATGTGGAGAAGAAGATCCTAAACAGTCAGGCAAGGTTATAAGTATTTTTGTGACTCGTGAGTGGGAATATGCATAATAAGATATAGATAAATGGCTTTTCTTGCTTTTGTTGGCAGAACGGCACTCATTTGGACCTATCCTAACTCCTGCCTGCACCAGCACGTTGACAAAAATCGTAAGGAATTTCCTGTACTAGTGTACATTTAGTGGGGAAAAAAAATGCATAGGCAAACTGTACACTTCCATGTTTAAAAGTTGATAAATTGTCATAGAAACCTCTCGTGGTTTGTTTTCTTTTGTCGCTGTTCCCTCCACTGTGTTAAACCTGCCAGTGCTACTTTCATAGCCCTTCACAGGCTGTCAGAAGTTCTTGGCACGTAGGGCTGCCTGGGTGGCATCAGCATCATCATGTCAAGGGTCCATACTCTGTCCTGGGCTAGGTTTCCATTTTCACCTGAGCACAGAATTGTTAAATGATTAAATTAAATGATTTTTATTGCCCCGAGCAGTAGCAGTGACAATGCTGAACAGAGACAGCACCCTCTCCATTGTAGTCTCACAGTGGTTTGCAGAGGTGAGCAAGCAGCCTTCCCCTTAACTCTGGAAGTGCAGTAAACAACTTATCAGAAAATGACTTATCAGAAGGTTGTAGCAGCAGTGAGACCAAAATATAAGGTTTACTGGATGTGGACAGCTTGTTGTGTTGGGCATCCCTAATCCACCTGCAGAGTCCAGACCTCCTGTGGGCCACAGCTGGGCTTTTACCCAACACCTGAAGGTTGTGGGACCTGCCACCACCCTCTTCCCAACACTTTGCTCAACCTATGCAGTGCATCAGGTCACAGAAAGATGACAAGTGTCTTCTGCTTCTAAAGTTCACTGTAATTAGTCATTCTATGGGTCTGTTGTGATACACAGTATATGTTTGATTGCCTGGGTATTGGTATAACTAATAACCCAAAGAGGAAATAATGCTTACTTATGGACAAGTTAAAAGTAAAAATGCAAACTAAAAGCATAAGGGACCCTGGGCAGAAAGTTCTCAGGAAAAAAAAAATTGGTTTTCTTTGACTATGTTTATTTTGTAATTCGATAGAAATAAACAGTTCCCATGGCAACTGTTGTGTGGCAGGCAACTCTGAGAAAGGAAGATGCAGTGCACTTACCACTTAGTGGATTGAATTTTAGTATTTTTAGAGACATTTTGCCTGCTAATGTGATGATACGTCATGACTTGGCCTTCAAGGAAAGTTAGAGTTTGCTGCTGTACTTCCCCTTGGCAGCTGCATTAGCCATTGCTTCTTGATGCTGCACCCCTGGTTTTTGGTGCCCTCCTCTTTGAAGGCTCTCGCTGCTCCATGGGCACCCAGCAGCTTCTAGGGGCTGCCCTGGGGAAGACTCCGTGGGGATGACTTCTCGGGCATGGCAGTCACAGCTCACGAGGGGCTGGAGACAAATCATAACTGATGCTTGTGACACTCAAAACACATTGCTAGTGTTAATTCATCCTTGTAACAGTCTGATGGCACAGGTAAGCATTATTACCCTAGGATTTTAAATTTTTTTTTAATTTTATTTTTTACTATTTTTAATACGTGAGGCATCTGAAATTTGGTTAAGTGTTTCCAGGGTCAGCAAGAAGCTGAAGTAAAGAGTCCCTGATTTCCAGCTCTGCATCCTGGCCACTATTCAGCTCTCCCAGTTCTTGTTTGCTGAACTCTTCCCATATCCCTTATTATTATTATTAATGTAAGAACACTGTTAGTGTGGTCTTGAAAAAGCAAAGTGCATCAGGGGTTGTTTTCTTTCTATTTTACTTTTTGTATTCAAAGGACTTGGAAACACAGCAGCACAGCAGCTCTCACAAATACAGAAATTCATTTTCAAGGTTTGGGGTTTTCTTCCCCCTTTTTATTTTCAGAATGAGGGGCATTTTCATTGCTCTGCAGGCAGTCTGTATATGTGTAAAATTATCTTCATACTGCAGAGTAGTTCAGTGTGTCATGTTTAATCTGTGTACCCATGTGTTGTATAATTTTCATATACCTATGCACACACACATGCACATTTACTTTAAAATTTTTTCTGTATATAATATTAATTTGTATATATTTCATATAAATGCCCATATAGACATTTATTTCCAGTTCTGACTATAGCACATAGGACTACTGACTGTGCTGTTTTTCTTCCCTTTAAAGAGCACTAGTACCAGTGAAATATATTTGTTTATGTTGTATCTGGAGGAGACAACCTTTACCAATATAATTTTTACTCCAGCACTGCATTCAAAGAAGGTTGTGTTTCAAAGCTGACGTATTCCCCCTCCCTAAAGAAGAAACACAGTGCTGCAATTTGTCTTTTTAACTAAGCTATGTGGGTCTGGGTAGCATTAAAAAAAAAAAAAAAGGGAAAAAAAAGCGTTGTCCTTGTCACCTGCCATTTTTCTAGCCGACTTGACACCCCCAGGCTTCCCAACAGCTCTTTCCAGCAGGAGCTGTCTCGGAGCTCTTAGCATCACCAAATAATTGAGGTTGTCACATCTCTTGTTCATTGTTTTTTCCAGGCCTGGAAAAAATGCAAATATTTCATTGTAGTCATTAATTTTCCCATCCTTTTCTTCAAGCATCTCATTGGTTTGATCTGATGAAAAGGGCTGAAGGCATTATTGCAAACACAGTGGCATCCAGGTTCTGCCTATAGTGGGGAAGAATCTCATCAGATAAAGTCTCAGGGAGGTCATCAATCACAGTTGCTGACAACCATTTTGCCTTCGTTTGTTACAGATGTGAACATGCTTAATTATTTGTAGTGTAATTAGTTCATGAAATGTCAGGAAATGTCAAACTGTGTTCA
>WBMV01000309.1:2045468-2085468 GCA_013396655.1 Campylorhamphus procurvoides
AAAAAATACACCCCAAATATGCAGAGCCCTCAGTCAGGGGAAGTTACATTATGTAGAATCAACCCAGCTAAATCTACAGTAATAGCATTGTTTGAATCAAGGTAATTTAATGACCCATTTAAATTTTTTTTCTTGTTTACTAGACTTTCTTTTTCAGATGTTTTCTTCCTATTGTTTTCCCAGCAAGTAAGATTTTTTTAAAACTAGAATATTGTGTTATTTTTATTTTAATAATACATCTTTTGGGCACACTTGTTTTCCTATGTTAATTTAATATAGGAGCTAAGCTCCCAATTAAAAGCAAATTATTAGGATTTGCAGTTAATCCAGAAGTGAAGCAGAACACAAGGAGAATTTGTCTGTGAGTTAGGACATATGTTTATACTGAAGAACCAACTCCTTTTCTTGTTAATATGCATATTGAAAATAGCCTATTATTTCCATTTGTCATTAGGTGGAGATTATTTTCACATTTGTATTTATAATTGTTCCTACTTATGTAAAATACAATCATGCTTTGTGTATTCTCTATGGGAATAGGTGAGTTTTGTGTGTGGCAGAACACCTGAAGTACACCAGGCCCTATGAATCTTTAATTCTGCATTTCACAAATATGGTATGCATTTGACATAGTTCATTAGCCACAATTTCTCCATTGTCTTTTCAAAAATAGAGAAACATACAATAGTTTAATTTTCTGCTTCTCTTTTCTGAAGAGGGGAAAAAGGAAATACATAAACAGAAATGTTCTTCATAAAAAAGCTCTCTGAAAAACAAAGTAGATGCTATTTATGTAAAGTCTAGTCTCCTGGAGCTGCTGTGTTGCGTAGACATAAGTGCAACATTGAATTTATACAGATTCAAATACCTGGCCTTTCTAGTTTTACAAACTGCTTAAGCTACGATCATAGCAGAAAGCATCAACTGAAAATTCCAGAAGCTAATAAATATTCAGATGCCCTGATTTTATGACCAACCAATTTTTTTCCAATTACATATTTCTCCAAGAATTTATATTGTCTTTGTGAAACTAGAAACTTTTCAGATATGTAAATCAATCTTAGTGTTAATGTGCAGTATTCTTTAAATTAAATTACAGTACAGATATCAGATTCTAGCAGTTCTTTTGCTGCAATGAGATAATTTCTGGAGGCAAGACACCTGGCCAGGCTAGAGTGGTGATTAATTTTATGTGTTTAGGGTGCAATCATCACTCAGAAAAAGGCTTAGGGTTTGGATGATGGATGATGGGTAAAGTGCAGGCTGATAGGACATGGCCCATGAATCTGTTCTACATCATCAGTTCCTTTGATCACTGGCAGAAGTTCAGAGATACTTCTTTGCATCTGTCCAAAATAAACAAGGCTACCATATACCTTTTGCAATACCCTTTTAAATACAGGCTTATTTGTAGGGGAGAAAACACCTTTATTTTTTCAACAATGGCTGAGGGAAATAAAAACAAACACTTTGGCTTGCATTTACATGCACATTTACTGGTGAAAATATGTTGAGTGTGTGTGCGTCCAAGTCAGAACACACATATATTTTAATGAAAGATGATAGTATAAAAGCAATTTTTTCCCCTGCAAACTGATACCTATGTTGACACCATACAGAGGATTCAGCATAGCTGCTGAAAAACAGTTTTACGCAGCCTGTCAGAAGAAAGCCCTAAGTTATAGCAATACTGTGCAGCATTTCTTCTTCATTATTAATGGTGGAGTGACTACAAATTGTTGGGAATCTTTCTCACTAGTGATAGCAAAATGAACTGTTTAACCAAAATGATTTTAGTTAATAATTCAAAAGCATTTAAGGGTGAGGAAATAAAGAGAATTCGTATCAATCTACCAAAAAAACTAGCAAAACTTTTTTGTATCTCAATTAGCAAAATATAATTTGATAATTGAAAGCAAATGCTTCTTTATCATATGATTTCTACTTTTCTTTACCCAATGCTGTCCCCTGCAGGGTGTAAGAAATCAGATCATAGAAGTACTCAGAGGATAAAAAAAAACACCTTTTTTTTTTTTAAATCCAAGAGTAAGAGAGGAATAGCTGAATTAACATCATGTTCTCTATCAGAATTCATTATCAAGCCAGCATGATTTATGAACAATCCTTTTAGAAGCTTGATTGGATGCTGTGATGGGCATTCCTTGAAAATATTCGCTCCCATCTCATGGCATATATGCAACACTTCTTTCCAAAGGTGTTATGAATTCCTAGTGCTCATGTTGATATTCTGTCTGTGGGCAATAAGATGTTAAGCATTTCTTTTATATGCCTGGTCAGCTGCACTTGAATATGAAAATCAAACAGAACACATAAATTACAAAATCATTGTACCTCTCAATGGACTTTCTCACCATTATGTAGAATGAGAAGTAAAGAATATCCAAGGTTATGCTCTGTATATGTAGAAAATACTATACTCCTCTGCTGAAAAGACAGGTGACCCTCATAACAAAATACAACTCTTTTCAAAAATGACATTAAAAAAAGTAAGGGAAGCATAGAGGTGAAGAGCTGATTAGATTTCATTAATAAGATCATCTTTGTACCAGACAAAAACAAAACATGAGGCTTAAAAAAACCTCTGGGAGCATTTGTTATCACATAGAAATCATACTCACATGATTGCTGTCTCCTTACTCAACTGGAAAACTGCTTTATCTGACTAAGTGCAAATACTGAAATGTTCATTAGCTCTCTTGAAACACCTTGACTTGTCTTTATTGAGTTGCATTTCATCCATAGCCTTTGCACCTGGGGGCACACAATAAATTTTTCTGCACAAAGGGTTTCTCAAGAGTGGTATGACTCTTCCTTTTCTCCCCAGAGTCTGAATGCATTGCATCATCTTCTATCATATTTACAAGCCTGGGGCCCAGGATGAAGAATTGTTTAGTACCTCCAAACTAAACCTTGCCACGTAGCAGATCAAATTGTTGTTGCTCTGCCACTGAGCTGACTCAGTACTTGCTTGTTTGATTTAAGGCACAGTTCCACTGTGAAAAGTTATTGTAAAAATGGTATTTTCTTCTGCAGCAGAGCTAGTTCCTACGTGTATGAAGAATTATATGTGCTGACTCAAGTGACAAAACCTAAGTATTTACTGCTTCTGCTCTTGCCAGCTCTGCAGAGCAAAGGCAGAGGAGAGAAAGAAGTTAGGGTCCATTTAATGTGTATATGTTAATACTCCTTTCCAGGCTTCTGTGTGTTTAACCCTGTGCAAATTCAGGGACAAAGATTGCATCCCAGAGCTGTTTAAAGGACATAATTTGGCCTCTGCTGCCGTTGAGTAGCCATGGAAAGGAAGCATCTTGGTCTGTCAGATTCTATAGTGCATGTGGAAACGTCACAGACAAAATACCCATAATGAAATTGTAATTTGAAACAGAGTAGATCAATATTTATACCATTCCATACTATATTTTACCTGTAGTGACTTGCAGTTTGTGGCCGCAATAGATTATTTTGTGGCATTCTGGCTTTGAAACGTTTCTATTGGATTAACATAATTTCTTACTATTCCAAGATAGTGGGAAAATAATTAGTTACCACTTCTTTTAGAATAAAGCAGAGTGTCAATTTCTTAGTGTTGTCCAGCTATCTATCACACTTTTGGAGCTATTTTCTGCCTCAGCATTGTGGTCTGTTAGCACACAGAGCTGAGAACAGAGCCAGATCCTGGTCTGTTCCCACTGAGCCATTCTGAGGGTTGGGGAAGGCTTCCTCCTTTGGCTGTTTTACACAGTCCGTATGTGAAACTATGAAGGGAGTTCACAAGGAATTACGGGCTGAGTGTTAGTTTTAGCATGTTCACAGTGTCTGACTTTATTGCTTTGGCCTGTCTAATCTGGGGAGAGACATTGTCTCTCTGTTTCAAAGTGACAATGAATCTTGCATGAGAATGACTCGGACTTCTGTTCCATCAAAAAAAAGGCAGTGGTTAGAGCAAGCAAAGGAGCAAGAAGATTTACTTTAATATTTCAGCTCCTTAAAGGAGAATTTTTAGCCATCCTCTTAAATTCATAAACACTACTAAATGATCAAATTGCCAGCAGTGTCTACTGGTTACTTTTAGTGTCATTTGCAGTGAAATTGTCACCTTTTCAGAGCTGTTTGTGGGACTGTATTTTAAATCCTGTAAGACTGAAATCAGTGGGAATATGGCAGCTTGCTCAATTAGTCCAATACTTTTGAAGGTCTTTGAAGCAGTAAAAGTTTAAACAGAATTTATGATTACTGAATTCCTAAAGACTGTCCTAATCAAAAGAAAGTGGCTATCAACAAACCATGTTGTAGTATTTGAAATAAACACTGGCTCCTCAGCTCTGGAACTTTCTGCCCACAAGTGGTCCAAAACATTAAGTTGTATTGGCCTCATGGTATGCCTATTCTTCACTTGGGAACTAGAACGAGGTTTCTCTTTAAGTGAGTACAATCTTAACTAATGGTGAAACTGATAGCACTTACAACCTTTGGTATATGCAGTTCAATTCTAAAGTAAATGTCTATAATTTAAAGCAAAACCTCATCAATATACTTTGCACAGTCCATTTTGAACACACTGTTTCTTCTGAGGAGAAATGTTCTGTTTCTCCCATCAGTTATTAGAAATGCAGTAATTTCCTCATACTGAAAGAGTAAGAACTCTCTGTCCAACCTAAACAGAGGGAAAAGATGTATAAGAAGCAACTACATGAAGCTTATATACAAGTAAAATCTAACTCCTAGGTCCAAGCACTTAGAAGTTGACTATATAGAGTATGAGATTTGCAAAAAATCCTTGGAAAGGGAGGGAAAAAAGTGGTCCCTGACTTGTCTTAGAATAGAAACAGAAAGTTTTAAAGCTTTCTTCTATCATGAGGCCAGACTACAAAATATCAGATTATTCTTTGAACTTGTCTTTCAAATAACCCTTTAGCTATTGTAGCCTAAGCAATAAGTATTTGTATTGATTTGTGCATGTGGATAGATTGTGCTTAAATATATCCAGTTAATATTGCTTAGAAATTTTTCTGGACATATAGCTCTCCTTTTAAACTCTTGAGTCTGGTTTAGCTTGATCAGTAGTTTATCAAAACATTGTTATGCATTTCCATTAGAAGGAAGAATACTGCCAGCAAGAGCCTGGTGACTCCCAGTGCTCACCATTTTGTTCTCATGTGTAGCAATTGAAGAACCATTTGTCTGTAGGCTGTGTTTGTTCCTAAAATGTATGAACACATAAGCCCAAATGGAGACTTGAGTGCAAATTCACTTCCTGATGGTTAATAGCAGTTATGTCCAAGGACCCTGAGGACAATCCCTAATTCCACTTGAGTTTTACCTTTTTCTTGAAACCCTTTTGTTGTGAGCAGGCCTGGCTCAAAGGGATAATAGGAACTTGAAATACAAGTAAATTTGAAAAATGCACATATACACCACAGACACATAAGCTTGACAATCTTTAGAAGCTGTCTGATAACTTTCTACAAAGCAGCTTGACCCCCTACTGTTATTTTTTTATATTTGTATTTACTTTATCACACAGTAAACCAATCATGTTACTCTGTCATACCAGTTATTTTATAAAAGTAGACAGAGGCATGTAGCAGCTCAGAACAGCTTACAGTCTCCTGCAAACACACAACACTTTCTTCCCTTGAGGTCTGAAGTTATTGGGGCAATTGAAATGCTTAGACTTTATTCTTTTAACAGAATTTGGGTATAAAAATGATAATAGAATATTCTTGAAAAGATCTAGTACCTAAATATGTCCTTGAAGAATGCCACCATAAGTTTATAATATCACCTATATTAAAAGTTCAACATTGTGTTACACAGAAGAGACTTGACTTGAGAGCATAAATCCACTTAAATTACTGCAAACTTAGTCAAAGCATTATAATATTATCTTCCATGTTGATGATCATTCTACTGCATTTATTTGGATGTCAAAGTGACAGGCCATTAGGCTAAGGGTAAGCTAATTATTTAAGGAACTTTTCTTGGTTTGTACAATGAAGAAGTATTCTTGAAAATATAACACAAACACAGATATCTGTGTCAGATGGTGATGGTCCATTTTTTTAATAGGAAAATGTAATTATAGCATTCAAACAGTCAAGACAGTGGTAATTTAAAATAAAACAAGAACAACAGTCATTAAATGGCTGTGTTTCTGGACTTAGATTGATGCTTAACAGATTGATCCTCTTCAATAGAAGCTTTCCATATTCCATCTGTTAGAGTCTTTGACCTTTTCTTAACACCATTAAAAGATAAAATGTTAATCTACTGAAAAAAGATGCATGACCTTTTAAAAGTGAACTGTCCCACTTTACAGTCTGCCATCATTAAAGAACTTTATGCTCAGAAGCCACACATTATGTGTATCATAGCAATATAATTGTTTAGAATAATGTAATTGTTCAACCAAGAAGATATATACCATGTGTAACATAAATTAGAACTAGAACTATGTGAACTTTGAAAACCCAATCAAAATAACATATCAGATCAAGGCATACTTTCAGTTTTAATCAGCCTCCACCTCAAATTTATTTTTTATTAACATGCTACAATGCATCCCTAGAAGATACATTTTAACAAAGAAGAAGAAAGGTACTTTTGGACAAATAAAGCCACATCATGGGCAAGGGGAGGTGCTTCTCTTCCTTTGTTTTAAATCACTTTTATATATTTTTTTCAGGATAAGGAAATAACTGGAGCAATAATACTTTATGTAGCATAAGGAATTCCAGTAGCAAGAAAATTCTTGAAAAGATGGACTTAACTTGTTTCTACTAAATCTGAATTATCTTAAATTTGACTTCTTAAAGCAATGGCTACAATTCTGAGCAGCACTGAAACATGGTTTAAATCCAGTTCAGCGTCAGATAGCATTCAGTTTTGAATAGGGGCAAATTTGATTCCACTTCAAATTAAGCCTGTGTTCTGAATCCTGACTACAGAGAATAAACTGAATATGTGATCTAGGCTCAGATGACCTAATCTGTCCAAGTTTTAAATAAAGCACCTCAAATGTTTTTGAGGCCATAGCTATATAATAATGTGTCTACTCAGTAACTACTTAACAGAGAATAATAGTTCAACTGCATTTGAATATGACATTCTGCTAGTACTTTATACATATATATATATATATATATAGGTAAAAAAAGCTTTTCTACAGAGGAGGACTCATGTTCTTCTAATCTTAACCTGAAGTCCCTAACTTGTTCCATTTTCCCCACTGAAATCAGTGAGCTTAGATTGTATAATATGGAATTGGAATATCCTTTCCCTGAACATCTGCATGTTTTTCCATGTAATTTACTCCTTAAGGGAAGGGGTTGCATGCAAAATAGAAATACAAGTGTTCTAAGATAACATAAATCTAGGTCCTGATATTAATATAATGTTACCATATTAACTTATTTAGCAATACCACTGTGGTGGGGGAACTTAGACAGCCCTGATGAAATGGGTGCATTTAAATTAGTAATTTAGGGCAAAGGAGTGGTTCTTTCCTTTGTGGTTTCGCCTTGCACATCTACCTGAAGGCAGATGGTGTGTGCCCAAAGCTGTTTCCTACCTCACAAAACTGAGGCTGAATTTACAACTGGATTGTCCATTCCTGAGTGGCCCACTTACAATGAGGATATTTAGTCCTGCAGAATTTAACTCTCTAAACTTGTACTGCTTGCCTAAAAATGAAAACGGGCTTGAACTCCATTATTAGAAATTTGGTCTTCTGCATAATGATGCAGAAAATATAGGAGAAAGCACAGGCTTTGCTAAGAGTTTTGACAAGTACAAAGACATTAACTTCCAGTTAAAACTTCTTATTCTGCTTTCTGATTGCATTACTGCACTAGCCCTGTCTATTTACATATTGTTTCTGTTAAATAGGCAGCACTCCATTTTGTATAGGCCAGGCATTTCATCTTTGAAGTTAGTAGTCACTTTTTTTGTCAAGCTCTTCCATTGTTTAGACCTGCTTCCCAGTCCCAGCCCCAGTTTATCACACCGCAAATTTCCTCTCTCGCATATTCTTCCCTCTAGGTCATTGATAGTGAAAGCAAGCAATATGTTTCCTGGTGTTCAACCATGTGGCACTTCACTAGTCACATAATACACTAGATAAGGAGATGACAGTCTGTGCTGCTCTGAATAGCATATGTGCATGCCATCTGAAAGCCAGGAGCTGGAGGATGTGGATGCAGCCAACAGAGGGAGTCAATGGCAGCAAAGCACTGGCCATTCAAGCCCTGCTATGAAGAAAAGACAAATGGACAACTTTGTTTTTATAGTTAAAGAGAAGACTTCAGCCTGTTTCTCATTGTCCCTGGGCATTGCTTGGAGGCCGTGCACTCTTCTTTCAAGCTGGAGGTTGCCTACCTGGTAGATGTTTGATTCCAGCTTGGCAGGAGAGGAGGTGCCCCACGAGAATGTCAGCTGTTTTGAGGAAGGTTTGGCCCTTCTAGCATTTTTTCATGTGTACAGGGAAGATCTGATTTGTAGCATTTACCTTTTTGTCTACTAAGTATAACTATCAAGTAACATAAGGAAGCTATAATTGCTCTCTAGTTAGAATTATGAAATGAAAACTACTTTGTGGGGAACACCTGCTTGTTCTGTCTTTTACAGTATAGTAATGTTTAAAAACTCTTGTGCCTACTCATAACTTGATACCCAACATAACTAAAATGATACAGACCTCATCAACCACAGTGGCATTCCCTTCAGACTAAGAAAGTCCTAGATCTCAGCATTGGTGAATATAACAAAGAGAAAGACCGTCTTTTCTCTTTGACAGAAGCAAGCTGTCACAGTAACAGTGAAATGAGATACAGAAGAAAACAAATTTCAAAATATTCTTAGACACATTCAGACAACATGTAAATAGAATAATAAATCTGGCAAGAAAGATCTGTTTATTTTTCACACAAAAGGGCTAAGAAGTTGTTTGGTTTGGGTTTTTTTTTCCATTTTAAAGCTTGAATTTCTTTTTTTTCCACCTGAAGTCTGCACAGTATTCCACAGAGCAGCTGTCCACAGCAAGAAACTCATCATTCACTCTCTGATCAGCACATACAGTAAGTGACATGAAACTCTGCTTAATTCTCTTGTGTCTTCATGAAATAATTTCTTCACCAACTAAAGAAATCTGCTGTTTACCATAATCTCAATTTAACACCTTCTCTCACTGTTCAAAAGTAACTGTCTGCATTTGAATGGGGTTTGCAAAGCAGAAGTAACTGCCAGGGAAAACTAAACAAGTCCTGTCTCTTCCTTGAAAGTTGAAAAAGGCTTTAGTTTTTCATCACAGTGACAGGTTACATGGTAAATAAAGTTTGAGATCTTTGCTTTGGCCATTTAATACAAGAATTGGTGAGAAGTGAACAAAGCCGAAGGGTGCAAAACTTGAACTAAACCCAAGTTACACATTAAGACGGTTGTTGGAAGGCAAGTGGCACATGGACACAGTAACACTGGGGGGTTCAGTATGGTGTGACAAATTGGGGATGCCACTCCCAACTCACAGAGGAAGCCCCTTGAAACTAATGACTTTTCAGTTAATCAGCGCTGCAGAAAAGAGGCCTTGGGAAACATTCCACTTCTTAGAAGCTAATTTATTTGTTTTGCGTTACGTAGAAAACAGCTGGGAGGATCTGAGCCCCATCAAAGCTGGGAAGGGGTCCCACCTTACCTTGCATTACGTTGCACAGCAGGGGATTGCTTACAAGAGATTTCCTCATTCGCATTGGAATCAGATATAATGTCTTTTAATCAGCAATCAAAATGAAGGCCCTGCTAGTGCTGCAAGATTAGCCCGATTTCTACAGGTTTATTCTGAAGTTAAGAAGAAATTGCACTGAAACGGCACTGAAACGAGACATGAGCGATATGAAATGTTCTGCAGCAGTTCAAAGGCTGCGACTGCAGCTTTGCTCCCCAGAAGCCTGTATGAGCCCTGTAAGCACTTACCTGGGAACCAGGGGCTGCTCTCAAGGGAAACCTCTCCTGCAGCTTTCTTCCCCTGACTCAAAAGGCTACGATTTGAGGAAGTCCACATTTGAAAATTTAGAAATATGGTGCACAATGGTTTCATGTCATAGCTGGATTGAAGTAAGAAAAAGCATTGTGTTGGAGAGTAGGAATTCCTTTTTGTCTTTTGTGTTTATATCGCTGTGTTGATTTACTGCAGGTGAAAAAAAATGGTGATGTAAAATCCTTGTGTAATTTTTCTGAAACAGGATGAGTTTTCACACCATGTGAATAGCATTGTACTGCTAACTGCAAAATGCTTGGAGGAAACTAA
This sequence comes from Campylorhamphus procurvoides, assembly GCA_013396655.1. Classification (NCBI taxonomy): domain Eukaryota; kingdom Metazoa; phylum Chordata; class Aves; order Passeriformes; family Dendrocolaptidae; genus Campylorhamphus; species Campylorhamphus procurvoides. The sequence goes on from WBMV01000309.1 coordinate 2,055,790, forward strand.
CCTAAGCTGAAGGAATATTCCATCAAAGAGTCAGTACTTGCCTCAATAAGATATTTTTAGCATTTTTGGATTTTGATATATGTGTCTTTTTTTTCCCAAGAGAACAGGAAAGCTACTTCTCTTCTCACCACTTCTTTCATATTAGGTTGTTTATTGCAGAGCACTGCATTAGGTCACATTGCATTTGATCCACTGGAAAATGAATCATCCATATGTTTCATTTGCTGCCTCTCTTTGGTCAGGTGAATGTTACTTTCCTACCAGTATCCAGGTATAAAGCAGGGTTAAAAGCGTTCAGATAAGCCAGGTATGTACCTAATCAGAATGCTCTTGCCTGGGCAGAGCTTTTGATGCTAGAAATAATGCTTTTTAAAGCATATTGACATATGCATTAAATGAAAAACACCCATAGTATTGAAGTGCTCTGTTCCCCTAGAAAGAGCAGAGAATAAGTCTTAATTTTCCTTTGGGGCAAAGCTTTAATAGAATAGCTGCTGTCTCATAGTCTTCCAGTTATTGTTTAAACCCCATAAGATACTTAAGGCTTTGAGTGTTTGTACCAAGAAAAGAAAAATATGAATTCGTTCCCAAGCTCAGATTAGGCAGCTAATAAAGTTATTCTGACTTCTGTTACATTTCTTGCCTACCAGCATGACCATGTTGCTATTATTTAGATGAACAGTTTTAATGTCTTGAGCCCCTTGCACCTCATGGAAGTTAAGAAGGAAAATCAAAGGTCACAAGGAACATGGAAAAAGTAATTAAATAATTACAACAAAGAAAACAGAAGACAGACATGGAGCAGGGGATACGAACAGAAGCTAATAAAGTGGTGCTGTGCCAATGTTATTAGTACTGTCATTTAGGTGTGTCTATGTGGCTGAGCAATTTTCCTTGGTAATCTGCTTGTTTTGTTGATTTTACAGATTTTGGTGAGATGATTTCTGCATTTTTTCTCAGATTCTTTCTGTTCCCTTTAAGATGGACATGATTTATCATGTTACCATTATCCATCCCCAGTGATTCAAGGACTCTGTGTTTTCTTAGTGAGCCAGCCAACTTCTCATCTGATACTATACCTACTCAGAATTAAATTTCATTTCTCCTCTCTCATAGCAACCAGGCATTGTATTGCAAAGTGGGATCTTCAGCAGCTGAATTTTCAGTTCTACATTGCCCAGTACATACAAGTTGCAATATCCCAGGGCCTGAGTGAAATCCCACTCTGTCAGGATTATTTTACTGTATCATGCAATGTGCAGATACATGCCAAGCTGGGCAGAAGGGAGAAAAGCATGCAGCCATTTTAGCAGCTTCTGTCTCCTCCCTGAGTGAACTGGAAATTAATGTGTGATAAAATTATGCATGTCACCTGTAATTTGTAATGTGGTCAAATATGAGTGTATAGTATAGGCAAATAAATAGAAGATTGCTTACACCTTTAATTCTGTGAATCCTAGGACATTATCAAGTTTGTATTTTTATCTACAGTTGTCATCTGTTTCCAAAAAATCTAGATTTTAGAAGGTCAGACTCTCAGCCAACCTGAGTGTACAACAGATACTACAGACTGTTTGTAGTTACCCAGTTTGGAAACAAAAAGTGAGTATAGCATGCATGAATATATTTGTTCTGTGTATCAGCCTTCCAAACAGTTTGTAAATCTGCCCTTAAACCAAAACGCTTTGGTGGCCATAAGCATCAGTGGTTTTGTCCATTTGTTTTTGTTGTGTTGAAGAATTCAGTGAAAGGTACACATTTTTGCAGTGTCCTTGTTCGTTACATGACTAGGCTTCAGATAAATTGTGATAATGTTTGGGCTCTCTATTTGATTTCTTAATTTTGAATATGAGATTATGCACATATGTACCTTATCAGAAGAGCTAGACTGGTGGCAGAGGGATTGCTGTCCTTTGTGGAGCACATACAGCATTTTGCCTTGTTACCTTGTCAATGTGCTTCAGTCTCAACACAATCTCAACACTGAGAGTCCCGGTTTGTTTCCCACATCCTCCTCTCCTTAGAGTCTGGGGTGGGTAGGGTAGCAAGGGTTCCAGTTAGTTCTAGCTGATTATGGAGTGGGGAAACCTGCAAAATAAGCAAAGTAACTCATTCACGTGGACAAATAAAATTTTGACTTGGGAACTTCCATGGCCTTCTGAATCTCCTTCTGCAAATAAACCTCTCTCATTTCCAGCTTCATTGAAAAATGCTGTGAAATCAGGCTTTATTGGGAGGAATGACACATTATGGTGCACATTGCATGGCCTTAAATGAAAATCCATTTTTAAAAAGAAAAAAAATAAAAGCTATTTCAGATTTCTTGTTGCTGCTGACCCCTTAGGACTGTGCTGAGCTCCTGCCACCTACCAGCGTGCTCGCCAGGCAGTCTGCACAAATATTATTATTACTTAAATAGAGTCTGAATCATTACCTTGTGTTTTCACTTTGTAGTGAAGTGATTTAAATATAGTTTTCTTATGTTGGGATCCTTTGACAAATGCATAAATAGTTAGCGCATTGTTAGCAACAGTGAAAAGGAAATGGATGCCTGGCAGGAGGAAGGGCAAATAATTTTCTCATGCTTGCTGTGCTCTTTCTGTAGTGTAAATCAACTCTTCTCCTCTGAAAGTAAAAACTTATTCCAAGATGTCAAAAAAAGTAAAATAATTAGGAAAGGAAATGTAATTCCTCTCTGCTGCTCCTCCCTCGCGCACGTTAGTAAATGAAAGCTATTTAAAGATACAACCTGGCGTAGACTAATTGGAGATGAGTCATTTGGGACCTGATCCTGGAAACGCTTACTCAAATGAGTAGCCCTTTGATTGTTCGCCTGGGTCACTGTTGAGTGCATGTGCCTGCCTCAGGATCAGGGAGGAGAAGGGTCAGTCCTGCAGGGTCCTGAGCAGACCTCTCCAGAACTGAAAGGCTCCAGAGCCGGCCAGCTGGCCCCAGTGGGAAGATGCCTGTGCTTAGAGTTAACTGCTCCATTGGATCACAGCCAGCTTGGTCAGTGTCTCCCAGGACTAAACGCTGACTGCTTAACTTTAAATAGAATTGGAATATTACGAGGCTACTTTGATTAGTTAATCTCATTTGGCAAAAAAAGAAACAACTAGAAAGCCGAAACACACCACAAAACTTTCCCACATTTGCTTGTGCCTCTGGTTCATGTCTGTCATAAAATTAACTACTGTAATGTGCTTTTTCCACAATTTAGTTCTCAAATGCATTGCTGCAAAGGAAGCTGTAAAGTTCAAAGGTGTATTTTTTTCTTAAGGTGAGCAATTAATATGCCACTAGTCTTTGCATAAATAAGTTGTCTATTTTAAAGCAACTCAAATGGGCTATTTCATTTTATATGACTGTTAATTAAGATGTTGATTAGCCCCGCTATTGAAGCATTGAAACCCTTTCTAAAAGAAATGGCCACCGTTTCAATTTTATTTTAATTAGTTGGACTTTGAGGTTATTTACTACAGTGTCAGCTATCAAAATAAGGCTATTTAATTTGATGTTCAGTCCAAGGCAGGTAGCGCACAGAATTCCACATTTGCCTGTAACCACTGCCATTAACAGCAGTATGATTTAAGGTCATTTAAGAGTCATCAACCTCACAGATGGTAAAATGCAAAGTATCTAAAAGGGAAAATAACAATTGTTGTCTTGTCAAATAAAATCCGAACATTGTATTTTTTGTGAACACCCACTAGCTTCCAGCAATTTTATACAGAATGTGTTTCCCTTTGGGCGGAGAGTGTTAGGTCTTCCCTTTTATGTATCCTTCCATTGAGACATGTTAAGCCTCTCGGGAGGTGAAACCCACCCAGATATTTGTGATTTTAAAACTTCATTTGCGTCACTTGCAAAAGAGATGGATCATTATTCTGGGATAAAATCACATCCTGCACAGTGAAAATACCAGGCAACATTTGACCTGAAAAGGGAAAGAGGAAAAAAAAGCCCAAACAACTTTAAAGTGTTAAAAGAAACAGACAGTGCTAAAGCTGCTTCAGGAAACAAATTCTCCCTGTAATGCAGTGTAATTACAATCTTTTCTAAGCTAACTATAGTACCCTAGAGATTACTATAAGTAACTTATAATAGAATTTTTATTAGTGGTAGTAATTTTTTATGATAATTAGTGTAATCTGCAGCCAATAAAATCAGAAGATATATAGTTATCTCTCTTACACCAGAAAACTATTCTTCAGACAGCTGAAACATTAAGAAAGAAAAATGTATTATTTTATGATCATTATATACCTTTATGTTCTGATTATTTGGTATTTTTTTATTAGCTCTTTCCATTTAATAGTGAAAAATGTGAGACATACTCAAGAGGCAGTATAAAGTAGACAGTTTGGGGTAAGCAGCTGGCATCTAGTTTCCTTGGCAATCTATTCCATCTGATCTGAAACTGGGCCATTCAGCACAGATATTTTGATTTAGAGTGAAGACAGGGTCTACAATGATACCCAACTTAGTTGGAGAGGTTGGATTTATCTTCTGGAAGGAATAAAGGCAAGAGACTACCTAATTCATACAAATTTCAGATGGAAGGAGACTATTGTTTCATATGTTACTTGTGGCCCATACCCTGCTATTTCCTTTTCTTAATTAGGGGCACAGTAACCCCTAAATGACCCTCTTAATCTGTATTTTTGTAAGTCATTGGCAGTACTTACAGGATAAAAGTAAAAAAATCAGGATAGGTGACCTAAGAGGAACCAAAGAAGGTTTTCATCATTTTCCCCCAGATTTATGACCTCATACTCAAAAGTTATGCCAGGAACTAAAGAGGCTGGTAGAACCAAGTTTGTGAATTCTGCAGGACCAGTAATATTAGATCTGCTCTGGAGAAAGAATTGCTCAAATTTGCTGTGGAACACAATGTCACACTCCTCCAGGACTTAATGCCTTGGTTAGGTCCCTTGTAAAGATGTTCTCATTACCCCTTCTGTGGAAACATGGCAACTGGCTGACTGTAAATAAGCAGTTGTTTTCTTCAGGTCCAAGAGGCCCTCACTTTGTGATGAAAATGGTGAGACTCTTGCCTTGCCTCTGTTTTCCCCTATTGGTCTTTGGCAAAGATACCACTGTGCAGACCTTCACAGCCTTCAGGCAGAGTCAAGTCCTGCTCAGCCTGAAAGCACACAGGCTGTGAAATGGCACCCTGACAGTGGAGCTTCTGACCGTGGATAAAGCCTCAAGTTTCCATGCTGATTCTGCTGGATTCCTGTGTGCCAGCACTTAGAGACTGTTGACCGTGAGGTTTCTCTGACACTCTTGTGAACCCTCACAGGGACAGATGGATTTGCTCTTGAATGGCTCCTTTCTTTTCTCTTTGTGAATAGAGCGGGCAGTGGTTAATTTGCCCTGACTGCTGTCATGCGCCACAGGCTTCTGCTTTGTCACCCCTCCTGCTGACCATGGCCTCCAGGCCAGCAGGTCTCATATTCTGAAAACATGTGTACTTACTGTATGTGTCCTGCTTGTTTTTTGGGAGCAAGGGTATGGCAGCTGAGTGAAGATGGCGTGCTTCCCCTTGCTGCGCTTCAACCTGAGACTTAAATAAGAGGTTTCCAGCAAGCTGACTTGGTAGCAGCAACTGATGGAAGATAAAGGAAATTCCTGTTCTCCCTGCACCAAGAGAATCTTACCAAAAGCCACAACAGCAAAACTGATCAGCCTTGGGTTTTGCAATGTTTTGCATTTGTACATGAGTCATTATAAAATTATCCATGGGTTTGTTAACTTTTGAGTTGAATTACTGAAATGCAGTGTACCTAAAGCAGTGGCTGAAGAAGATCAAGAAACCTGGATCCCAAAGCAGTTTCTTTCTCACTTGGTCTCTTCAGGGTATGCCTTGCTTGCAGGCTGCTCTCAAAGACCTCAGACTCTGCAACAGCTGCCTCTGCATTTCCAGGTACTAATAAAAATTAAGTTTTCAGCCATCAGCCCCATTCATTCTTCCTCAGATCTCTGCAGACTGGATCAGCTAGTATTCTTAATTTCTTAAGTTAAAGGTCTCCCTTCTTTTACTGTCCTCAGACCTCTGTATGCTCCTCCTCCAGCTTGCCGACCTCTGAGTTATGTAGCAGAGTTGTTTTCCAGGACTAGTTTCTAAGGGTTGGCAGCTTTGAAGGATTTTAGGCAAAAAAGAGTTATAGTTTCAGTTTTGGAGTCTGTGAATACCCTATTAGCAGACGCTGGATTATGTGGTAATTTGTCGAGAGGTTAGAACAGGTGCATAGCACACTCCCGGATAAATAAAGTTTAAATTGTAATTCCTACCACAGACAGATCAATCTGTGCAATTTAGATGAATGAACTTTTATAGTTGGTATGTGAGGAAAATACCTTTTATTTAGAATAGCAACAGTAAATTGATGGTGTAATTTGTGCTGTGAAAATTTGCCACTGTATTCAATTGTATAAAAAAACCCAGTCTTTTGAACAGCACCTGTGGGTTGTGCCCTAAAAAATAAAAATAAATTTAAAAAAAAAAAGATCCAAACATTCAGATCTTTGAAGATGCTCCTTCCTGTGACTGGGGTTGTCAGGGGTTGTTTTCCTTGCTTCTCCAGTAATTTGCCATGTGCCATATTTGATTAAGGTCTAGCCGGAAAAATATTTATTTCTAAATTCAAATATATTTTTTTCCAGTTAAAATGTATATCCTGTGCCTCTTGGTCTTCATCCATTCTAGCACCAGGTAGGTAACAAATCATGAAGATCAGATGAATTCACTGTGCTATGTACAACACTACTTAGAAACCACAACACAAGGGATAAATAGTTGTAGGCTGGCAGCAGAAGGAGGTTCTTCAAAGAAAAATTAGACTAAACCCATGTAAGATTAGTGGCGTCATTATCAAGAATGTGAACTGGAAATTCATTGGCAAGCAGACCCTGAGGAGAAGACAAAATCAGCATCCAAAAGCAGAGTCTGTGGCCCCAGCTGAGAAATCCAGATCACATCTGACACCCACTGAAATCCACACTCATGAATCCAGTGGACACTAGGTTGCATTCTTAATCACCTTAAAAACGGTTTAATTCAATGTGTCATCTCAAGGGAAAGGGAAAAAAACCAAAACATCTGAGATGGAAACAGACACAAATGACTCTCTCTTCTCTTTAGGTAACGTCAAATACAGGAGAAGCTCCCCCTCTGCTGCACTGGAGTCCAACAGGTCTCACTTGTAAACACCTGAAAGGTAATGCAGTTTCAATGACTAAAAGTTCATTGCTGAATGCAACCAATATAAAACACTATAAATTAAACTATTTCAGCATTAAATTTGATCTAACGTAATTTTATTTTGATTTTAAAGAATTAAGTGCAATCAGAACCTACTAGATGTTTTCTGAAAAAGAAAAATTACATGAGTAAAGTGTTTTCTTTGACACATGCTTGTCCGTAATGCTTTTATTTGCCATTACAGAAATGCTCAAAAGATTTATTTCAGCAAAATGAAATATTTTCAGTCTGAGGTTTTTGCGTTCTTTCTCCCCTTTTCCTAATCTCCACTTTTGGAACAGGCAGAAGACAAAACAAAATTTTTCTTGTTTGGATTTTGTGCTTTTGCTCAGCATTTTTCCCGTCTCCCCTACAATATCATTCAAAATATTAATGAAATATTTTTGCAGTAGGACTCTATGCAGAAAAAAAAAATGTCAAGGATTCTAAAAATAAGAGTTCAGTTACTATTTTTGATGTTAGAAACTGGGCTAATTTGGCAAATAGGATGCAGTATAAGCTTATGGTTTCAGCACAATGGAAAAGTTATCAATAGAATAATGGATGGCAAACAAGAAATCCTGCATGTGTGCTTTTCTCTGGGTGATTTCCAGATTTCACAGACTGAGTGTGACACTGTGTTTCTGTCTTGTGGGAGGAAAGACTAGCTTGAGGCCACAGCCAAACTCCTTAAGAAAAGAAAAAGGAAGGCTGCTCCCATAATAGGGTGTGCAATACTGACCTTCCAGCATGGCCATTTTAAGTAGCTTTTGGGTTTTGTTCAGCTGCTGTAAGGAAAGTGTAATTGTGCTGCCCAGTTCTGTTTGAACAAGTGAGTTGTGCACTTCACTGGAGGAATGTATGGAGTGTGTTGAAAGGACAGATAGGGAAGTGTGGCCAGGAATGTGATAGAGTGGATATAAAATGAGTGAAGACAAGTGTCCTCATGCTGGCCGCGGTGGTGACGTGCATTATCTCGACATGTTATCAGGAGATAGATGTTTGCATTCCCATGGGTCAGTGCAAGTTGTCACCGTTTCAACTTCCAGCTTTTTCTTATGGAAATAACATCAAGAGGCCAAGAATGCAGGAAAAGTCCCTCTGTTTGCTTGCACCTCCACATGTAATGTTACGATCCTGATTGCTCTCTAGAGGACTTAGGGTACAGTGTGAAAGTATGAAAATTGTTTTTTCAATGGGCCTTTGGTTCTATTTATAGCAACAAAGTTGATTAAAAAGTTTTATTTCATTCCTCCTTTTCCAACTCATTAAATATCCTTGCTAGTGAGACACTTAGAAAATTTTCAAGGCGGGGAGCAGATGTAGAGAGATTTTTTTTTCCTTTATTTTAATTTTTTTTTTTAAAAAATGAGTTCGATGGAGTTCTGAGCAGTAAAGTTTAGACGCATGTGTTGAACACTGCGTCTCTAGAAAGACACTGCTGTCCTGGAATGGCAAATAGCTCAAAACCTGGCACTCTCCACCCAGCCCAACCATTTGAAGGTAGCTTTTTTGCGAGACCACTTAACAGGCTTTGTTATCATTCCAGTGTGGAACAAAAACAAACAGCAGAACTTCTCCTAAGGTTTTACAAAATGCAGTTCAGCAATTGCCATTGTTTCTGATGTGCTTATCAGTTATCAGTATTAATTAAAGGATCCCTTTAGATCTGTTCCTCAGATCCATAACAGGCAATAAGAACAGGAATGTGTGGCTTAGAATCTTGATTCCTCTATTTACTGCATGTTATATCTGTTCCTGGGTGTGTGACGATACCATCTGATAAGGTGAAATGCCCTGTATATACTTAGTAATTAGTCATAATTTAATGTAATTATGATAGCAATTTCTCTGGTAGCTGTGTTCCCATTATATGAAGCCAAATTTCTAATTTCTAAATAATATACAATTAGCCCATTGAAGTATGTTACCTATTTTTTTCTTACCCTGGCTTCTTTGAGCTATGTTGTACCTGCTTGTTCTGCAAAGACAGAAAGAAAAGTAATGAATTTCCAAAGTTACATATTTGCCCTAGAAAATTTTTTATGTTGCAACTTTTTTTTTTGTAAAGTGCCAAATGTTCCAATGTCTCTTTTTTTTTTTTTTTTTCCTTTAACTGTATATTTTCCTCTGTTGGCCTGTAAATATAGCACTCAAAAAAGTGAGGGGCAAACAACACTACCTCGAGTCAAGGGTGCTGAGGGCAGCTTTTCTGTAAGATTTCCCACACACCTGTGTTTAATTGAACAATCAGCACCCATCCTGATTTTTTCAGTCTGGGCTATCTTTTAAGACAGGAACTGTTTCTCCTGCCAATCTAATCTTGTGAGGTTGTTTTATCATGTGAATGAAGGGACAATGCAACACATTTATTTTCACTTACAGCTAAAATCAAGTATGAACTCTAGTCTGAAAATGTAACTGAGGTTCCTGGAGGGTGGGGGTATCTTGGTGGGGTTACTTGTCTTTTAAGAAAGCCTGGTTTACAGGAAGAAAAAACAAAAAACAAAGAAGGTGAAAAATGAGCAGACTTGGGTAGCAATTTTTTAAAAGCAAAAAATTCCAGGACAGGGGAAGCAGCAAATGCTGCCAAAATTAACTTTGTGGTTTTCTCAATCTCTTAAAGTTGCAGACTGAGCATTATCAACCTATATCCCACCAGTTTCACTGTAAGAAGTGACTGTCATTTATTTGTGCATACTGATATCATCATCTCTTCATGCACTGGCAACTGGGACTTACTTTAATTTCTTTTGATATATTTAGCCTAGAGATTCTTAGATTAAATAAACATAAACAATCCAAATGGCTTTAAACTAATTCCCATATAAAACAAGATTTGAAAAATATGCATTGAAAGGTAATGTAAGCATTTTGCTTATGCATTCTTTGTTTTAAAAATGTAATAAATCTTTGCACTTAAAAAGGGATCTGTGGCTGATACTCAGTATGCCAGATGTTTGGGTACTCCAGTACCATTGCAAAATGAAGGATTTATAAATTGAAAGCAGTACAGATGTTTGACAGCCATGCCAACAAGTAAATAACTGAACCCTGAAAAAATGGGGTTTTTTCCATTCCTTGTATACTCCCAGATTGCTTTTCAGGTCTTGGTATTTATTGAGGTGCAACATATTTTTTCCTGTGAAAAAATTAGTATTTACCCACACTTCTTTTACCGTGATATTTGAAATAATAGAACATCGTTACTTGCTGTGCTTGGAGGAGGAAATAACTATGACAACTCCAATACCATGGCTTGATTAATATTGGATTCTTAATAACAATCTCTACACATAGATTTTTGGTACCAAGATGAGTCATTTGCGCAGACAGTTGATCCTGGGTGAGCCAATGACTCCATGGCAACTCAGAGGACAGCATCTGCAGGGAAACGAGCTGGTGTTTTCTCCTTACATGCAGGTAGGACCTTGATGCTTTGAACCTCTTTAGTTGGGCTGTCTGTGCAGTTTGTCCAGAGTACCACACTGTGCTCCAGGACAAGTCTGACATAGCCAGAGGCTCACACACAACTTCAAAATAACGTGAGCAAACCACTTCTGAAAGTTAAACAGCATGGTGAATATACAGATACGAATTGTCTGCAGAAGATGGAATCAAGAGGCTGCTTTGCTCTGGCCCACCTTCCACTTTGGGTAGTGGTATCACAGAGGGGACTGCTGGTTGTGAAATTGAGGGGAAGATGTTGTTGAAAGCTCAGCGGGGACTTTACTCAAATGAGGAATGCAGATTTTGTTCCCTATTCCATAAAAATATGTTTCTACCACCACACTGCAGGAGAGCACAGGAGAGCATGCAGAAAGCAGCTAAGAGTAATTCACGTCACTCCCCTGTGCATCAGATCAGTTGTGGACACATAGGCCTTCTTCGATACATTGAGATCTTAAAAAGAGCCATCAAAACTATGTGTTCTGCATGGATATGAAAAGTCATGTGATGTTCATGTTCTGTTTTGTCTCCAAGTGACACAGTCAGTGCTCTCAGCCCTAGTGCCCAACCCTGCCAGCATCCTGTGGCATTCTGTTCATTCAGGGCAGTTAGAGGAGGAGCAGAAAGAAGTTTACTGCAGTGGCCATTTATTTTCTTGAACACAGAGACAAAAAGTCAGATCGAATCTGCACCAGCTTATCTTTATGGTTTGCATTTTATTGAACCCTATTTTGCTAATTCCTTCTGACTCCTCATTGGCCATTAGGCATAATGTGTTCTCTATTGGTGTACTATTTAATAACATGCTAATTGATGGCTATCACAGCAGAAGAATCAGGGGCCAGTCAGTATTTCAGATGCTGGAAATCCTGAAGCAATGGTCCATCACTAACAGCAGTGTGCTAGAATTATGAATGTTTATGATCTATGCCCATCCTTGGTTTCTGAACCACTCGTGCCTGGGTTTAGTACAGCCGAGTTTATGAAGAGCTGCTGTTTGAGTGATGGTGGGTGGGGAAGGTGAATGGTACAAGGTTGTACAAGGCTTGTCGCCGCTTTGAAAGCCATTTCATGACAGGTGGTGCTATGGAGGCTCACTGAGTTTGCTTGTATTTGGCACTCTAAAGCTAGCCAGCACCAGGGTAACAACATGTTCAGCTATTTGTAAACCAAGCAGGGGCCTAAAAAACATTCCACTCACAAGGAAAAAATTGATTTAAAGAGGCTTGGAGTGGAGCTTGAGCATCAATGAACACTGAAGAGCCTTCTTAAACTGACACAATAAATTAGTTCAAAACAGATGACAGCCCTACAGATTACCCACCTCTTAACAAAGGAGGGGCATTCTGGTCCCCTTCACGAAAACATAGATAAAAATTTTGTTCTTCTACTCTAATGAGGCAAGCTCAGATATAAGTCAATAGAGCAATTCATTAACAAATCTAGTGAAATCCCCTGGGTTACCAGTGAGATGACAGTGAAAGTGGATGTGCTGTGAAAACTCTCCTTTGGTAGAGATGTCCATATGCTAAGGGTCAGAGAGCTGAGTGGTTTGCTCTGTTTACTATTCACCATACACATATGGCAGTTAAGGTCACTGTTATCAGACACTTTCTCTGTACACAAAACAAAATTTCCATATGGTCCATGAAAATGGATATGCTTTGCTCCTGTGCAGCTTCCCACGGCTCTCTCTTTGTGCGGCACCGGTTAGAAGTGTAAAAGAAGGGTGCGAGGGGTTACCTCGTCAGTCAATTGCGCTCCCTGCTTTGTGCATCAGTCCAATTTAGGGCAAATCTGCATCACTTTTTTCCCCCTGTCTTTCAGGCACAAATGCTCATGTCAGTCTATTAGAACGTGATAGAAGTACTGATCACTGCCTCTGCATCTAAATCCTTTTGAAACCAGGATGACCTGCTGAAGAGGATTTTGAGTGGAAGGCCCTTCACAAGACTCTTTCAAATCCACATAAATAAAGCCCTTTACTGGCTTAAAATGGCCCCTCAGATTTAGCACTACAGAGCCCCTAAAAAGCACAACACGATTGTCATGGATATTACATGATGGTAACAACAACAGGCCAAGAAGACAAGTCTCCATGCTGAACAAAACTAGGCCAGACTTTTTCATGATTTGGGATACAGATTGCTGACAGCCCTGTAAATAGGCTGTTTAACCCTTTGAAAGTGAATAAAGAGTGGGGAGACAAATGCTTTCTGATAGACTTTGTGTATGTAATGGGTAAAAAAGTATACTGTAGCATTCTGGGATTTCTGGTGCGAGATTAATACTGAAATATCTGAGTGTAATTACTGCGGACCTTTAGCTCCTGCAAAACCAGCCGAGCTCAGTAACCAATTGCAGGTGAATATCTTCCTGCACAAAGGAACTGGAGGTGGAGGGGAGAGTGGGGGTGGTTCACATTTTTATGTTTAGGCACAACGTATGTTTCTCTCTTTCCTATAGTTTGGTGATTCTGAAAAAATAAGAATGATGGGCATGTGTAACCAGCTAATGACATCTCTTCTACTGGAAAAATATAACAAACTGAAGGGCATCTCATTTATCTGCTGTTCCTAGTTTATTAATACATTTTTAAGCACTGTTTCTCTCTAGGAAAGCCGCTTGATAAAAATCAAATTTTAAGAACCCGTATATTACCCAAGTCCTAAGACAGCAAAACTGCTGACAAAACCATCTCCTAGAAATTAAGAGTTATGTATATTGCCTTCAATTTTACAAAGCTGTTTGTGTTACTACTTGAATGGCTCCCTTGTTACACACAATTTCTGAGGCTTGGCAGCCACATGATTTTCATAAATCCAGGTACTACTGTTCCTAACCTCTGACCGTGTTTTAACTGTGCAGGGCCGTTTTAATTCATTTAACTCATTTTAATTGTCTTTCAGGGGAAGAGCGCTTTCTTTGGCCAGCTTAACTGGCAGGGAAAGCTGCCTGCTTGAGTACTTGCTGCCATTCAAAGAGACCTCTCATGAAAATGCATGCTTCTCCTCGCAACTCCTTCAGTAACTGTAATATTTCTCCCTTACTGTTTATGTCAGAGAGTCATTACTGGAAGCTGCTGACATTTTTGACATTCAGTAGCATCAGAGCACATTAGGTGGTCCTTAGATAATTTTTAGACAAAATTTACTTGTATCACACGCTCAGGCCATTACAAGCAACAGAAGTAAAACACTTCTGTGCAAAGATAAATCCGTCATGCACTCATTTATTGTGGACCTTCCTATATTATTCTGTAGCTGAACAATTTTAACCAGGTGGTGCATAATGCATAATACACTGTCTACCCAGCCTGTTCATGCTTTGGTTTTGGCTTTTGTGGAAGATCAATCTCTATTAGGAAATCTATTATCATCACTTATGTTTTACTACAATGAAATAAATAGGCAGCTGCAGTTGTTTGGCCTAATAGCTCTTAGTTTGATTGCTAGAAGTAAGAAATCAATGCAGGGTGAAAGGAAGAAACATTTTTAATAACTTACACTCCAGATATGAGATCCCCAAGTTATTACAAATTATAAGGTTAAGACCTCTTGAAAGAATCCTAGCTAGTTAAATATTTAAAACTCCTGGGTGAGAACACATGCACTAATGAGCTTCAGGCTACTAAATACCAGAATCTAGGGGGAGACATCTTGTTTTATATTAGAAAGTATTAGTGAGTATAAACTGGCCATAAGAAGTGTTAAATTAGGAATTATATTGATATGGGGAATGCAGGAAGAGAGAAATAGTTTACCAAATCTACTGTTCATCACTGTTAAAAGCTGGATTTGTCTGTGCAGGAAAAGAAACAAATGAAAGCAGCTCCGTGTCAAACCAAGGGAGACATGGTATGATACCCTGACCCTCCCAGCAGCCCTATCCATAGCCTTGGGGGAGTTGTGGGATACCTCAGACTGAATGTGGACAGAGCTTCCTACTGAGATTTTCTTTTGACATCCATCAGGTAGCAAGTTACCTTAGACTTTGATCAAGTCTGCTAATTTAATAATAGTTGTTGGGTAAAAACCATGATGCAAATGCCAGGTTCATACACATTTTGAAATTCTCCCACCCGAAACAAGAAAAGAACTTAATAAACCTGTGAATCTCTTCCCTTGTTATCCTTTAATTCATAATTTTAAGAGTGTAAGAATCCTGTTAATTGTACCTGGCTGTGTTAAGTTCACTGTCTTAAGAGGAGTTGAAATGTTGCAATTTAAATGGTACAGAGTGAAGATTGACAGTAAAAACTGGCTTGACATGATTAAGCACCAAATAATATTAAGTCTTGTCACACAAATACTGTGGGCGAAGGCTTGCTGCATTGTGTGTGCACATATGTATTTTATGTAAAGTAGCCTCAGTCTGTCTCCTCTCTGAAACAGGGAATGCGAGTGGGTAAACAGCTCATAGCAACAGATGAAAGGCTGACGAAGTTCAGACTCCCGGTTCAAAGGTTTCAGCAGCATGTGAAATGACAATCTCAGGTTATTTGTGTTTCCGAGCTCCTGTGTATTTGAATTGTTTGCTCATCTATGGAGGCTCTCCATTATCTTATTCCTGGTTGTGTTCATCAGCTGAGCGAGCTGCCTGGCTGCAGACATATTTCAGAAGAAAACTTAGTAAAATTTATTTCACCTGCCTCATAACACCCCGCCTCTGCCCCCAAGAAGATCAGAAATATTTTTTTTTAATTGATGATGATAAATTACAGCAATACAAAGCTAATATCCTGCTCGCTCCGTGTGCGTCTGTGGCTGCTTGGTCAGCACAGGTCCACCATTCCATTTTTAAATCAAATTATGCTTGTGATAATATTGTCTTGAGCTTACAGTTGCTGACATGGATATTGACAAAGGCTTAGCCAGTATTTTAATAAGAAAACAAAATACAGGAAATACTCTAGAGTTTCCAGGTGGATCATTAGCAAGACACCTTGGAGGGCTGAGACTGCCAGCCAGCACAGGGAATGCATCACAGTTCGTCATACAACTTAAACTTCTTTTGACATCTAGTTATGTCGAAATGTGACTGATCACCTAGGGGTCCAGGCTCCTGTGAGGGAAAAGTTCACTGACAGACAGCGAACGAAGCTGATCTTAAATGAGAATCAAGAGAAAGCAGCATTCCAGCGTCTGACAGTCTGCAGCTGCTACCTGGGTCTGCCTAACGAAGACGAGCCTGCTCTGCTGAACAGTTATATTAGCATCTGTATGCTTCTGTCTCATTATCACACATCTGCCCACCTTTATTCGAATGAAGCTTCTTCTGATCTGACAGCTCAGGCATTGTCAGTGAATAGATATTATGGGAGCCGGGTACAGCAGCTTAGGGTGTTAGCTTTTATTTTCTAAAGACTGTTGTACAGTTTGACAGTATAATGCCACAGAGGTAAAGAAGATAATTAACATATTGGGCAGTTTCTAAACAAAGCTGCGACAGTTATACTGGCAAAAGTGCTGCTGCTGGAGCAGTATTGTTTGCACTCTATAAACATCAAAGGCTTCAAGATCTGCCTTTATAAAAAAAGAGAACAGGTACAGCATGGTCCTCACACCACAAATAGGAAGTTTTGGGGGGTTCAGCCCACACCTACTAACTGCAAAACCTTTGGTGTGCTTGAAGAGCCTGTCGTGTGCGTTCAAACCTTCGCTTGCTCAGGCAAAATATCTCTCAGCATATGAGAAGACATGAAAAAGTGTGTGTGGCAAGGAGGTTTGTGGGTCTTTTCACTTTCATGAATTTATTTTTACCCCACAGCACAAAGCTAAGTGCTCATGTGAGCTTCACAGAGCTCATATTTGGATGGGGATTTAAGCCTTCTAAGTTAGAGATCACATGTGGGATTTTCTGGAAATGCCAAAAAAACATATGACGGAGGTTTCATCATTTGCTCAGTAATAAACTAGAAAGGTTTGTTAAAAAAAAAAAAAAAAAGAGGGGAAGTAGTATTTTGAGCCCACAATGTAGATGGATGGGGCTTTGATGACTGAGGAGGGGGATGTTCATATTCTCTTCTTCAGATCTGAGAAAAGAAATGCAGTACTGTAGTGGATTACTACACAGCTTGTCTTAAGTTTTCACCAGGTCCTACAGTCTGTATAAAATATTGGACAGTACTGGAATTGAATGGCAACTTGGCTTCATAAATATTTTTGACATGAAGCACTTTAAAGTTCACATTCTTTACATTTTTGAGAAAAATAGTGAATGGGATGTACTGCAGCAAGGTCATCCCTGAAATCATTGCCCCTTTGAGCCTGGGTTTATGCTTTCAAAGGCATAAATAATAACCTAGAGCCCCCTACCCACAAGCAACGTTGTGGCCAAAAAACAGATCTGCAGCTGGTTTGGATAAGTTGCTCATTTATAGCCAAAATACTCTTCCCTAGTCCTGTGGCAATATGTAGATTTACCCTGCTCAGAATTTAGCCCTAGATTTCTATGAAGTTATGGACTTTCCTCATTTCATTCAAGGCCTTCAGTTCACTGCTTTTTCTTTGTTCTTGAGAGCACAGGGTTACACAAGTTAATGTTGAAATTACTGCTATTTTGCAACAACGCAATCAAAGTCATTTCAGCATCTGCGCTGATAAAGTGAGAACAGCTCATCCACATTGGCCTCCAGGACCTGCACTCACCATTGCAAAGTTGGAATACAGAATTAGATTCATTTAAAAAAGAAAAAAAAAAGGGAAAAAAAGACTCCGTTGTCATTCATTCTAAAAAGGCATTACAGACTGCCGACACTGTACAGAAAAATAGGAGATGTTGACCTTTTTATTATAGTCTTTTCTGTGCTGTTGCCCTCCTTTGGAGGTGCCCCCCCCGCAGCCGCGCACCCCCGCACACACCCGCACACACGCGCGCCCGCTCTTCAGCTCTGTGTTATCTCAAATAATTACCCTGCGCTTCTGGCTGTCCCCAGTGACTTCTGCTGCTAAAAAAGCTACTCATTGTCGGTGAGTGAAGAGGGATTTCAAACCTGCTTCTTGTGGCCCAGCAACAGCTCTTAATTAACCACTCAGGTATTGAGCCGCCTCCTCGCCCGGCTCCCATCCATATGGCAGGAACATGTCCACAGCGATAATCACTGAAGGAAATATTGTATCAAAAAAGGCCTCACAGAACAGAAAGCTCCTGCAAATTATTTTTAATGATTCTCCTCTTGTGAGCGGAATTATTTGTTATTTCAAGCAGGGCCAGGAAAGGGGGCTGCAGGGAGACACGCGTGTCCTCCACTCCCTCTTCCCTGCGCCCAGGCAGAGCCCATCCCCAGCCCTGCCACTGAGCGGGCACCCCGGGCACCAGAGGAGGCCCTTCAGGCAGCCTAAAGAGCTTCAGTGCCCTATGATTTTGATAATCCTTTGTTTCTAGTGCGACTCGCTTCTCTACACACTGGATGTGCATGTTTCCTGTGAGCAAGGGACTTGAAGAACTTGCAGCCTTGACACAGACCCACACTTTTTCCTTCCCCCTTGGTTTATAGTAAAGAAAACAGTGATTTGAGTTTGTAAATCTAATTAAAAATGAAGCTGCATTTACATTTTAAAACCTTGCATACACCAGCATACTGTGTCAAAAGATATTATGTATGATTTTACTTTGTGACAGAAACCATTACATTTAAAAATTCATTACAGCAAGGTTAGTTAGACACATGATGGATGCAGCTTTAATCCTGCCATATATTATTACAGTTAAAATGTAAATGATGAAAAATATTTTGTGCTTATCAGCATTTATGTGGAAATGTGTTTTACAGTGATATATGGTGTTATATTTCTATTATTATGATGAGAAAGAATTAAATACAAAAAGACTAAGTGTTTATTAAAACATGGTTACTTGTGATAAAATATTCTTGTTGTACATGACTTTAAACATATTTACCAAGGGCATTTGTCCAAAACAACTGTGAAATGTGTTTGCTATGCAAATCATTCTTTGTAATTTTTTCCCCTCTGTTATACCAACTATAGTTTTTAATAGCCTAATGTTGAAGCTATGTAAATATATTTTTATTATTTTTCACTTCAGACATGGGGGCGGNATACATGCATGTATTCAAATAGATAGAAACATACATAGAAAGATAGACAGAAAATTGATCCTAGCAAAAATCCTTTTCACTATCTCCTCTGGTTTCAGCCTCTCAAAGCCACCCTTGGTCACAAGGAGCTGAGCTCCTTGCCAGCACAGCTCTTGGCACATGCTGATCTGTGAGCACACATGTGGTCCTGTCCTGTTGATGGCGGAGTGATTGAACACCTCACACAGCTGAACCTTTAACTCAGGCTTGTTTTACACCCTCCTCCCTCACACGTGGGTAGTGCATCATTGCACGGGAGATTCATCCCATGGACAGGGAACTGAATTTTTCTTTTTTCCCTAAGGATGGTGAGTTCTCCATTGAGCTTGTGTTTTAGAAGAGCCCTGCCAAGTAAATCTGTACAGTGTCATCCTAATTTGAAGGGTAGTGAGTTTTGAGGTCGGTATTGCATGTTGCAAATTCCTAGGTTAAGTAAGTTTTTAAAGAAATTTTACTCCAACAGTGACCCTTCTGGAAAGGTTTCTGGCACTAAGGGCCTGGTCTCCACAGGCGAAATCCAGTATAATCTTGAGCAGAACAATACAAAGGCGTAAAAGCCATTAAATGACTAGCCCAGTATCCCACAGGAAGTCTGTGACAGAAAAGAAAATAAAAACATGAAGGTCCCGAAACTTAGGAATTTAACCATTTTATCTGTGCATTCCCACGTGTGCTCTCTCCACTGGGTTTTCAGCTTGTTTTGGGTTTGTTCTCCTGGTCCTTCCCCTGACCCTGGCTGACCACTGCGTTATTCCAGTATTAAGTAACCTGGTGACCCAGGAGCTATTGCCTTACACCCCACATTACCCCAACTCACGGTTGCTTCCACTGTGTTCCCACTGTTTATTTTCTGGATGTATCTACTACAAATTCATGATGTTTGTTTTGTTACTTTCTATGCAGCTTATAATTAAAAAAAAATAGAATCAATAAACAAATAAATTGCATGGTTTCCATATAATTCCTGTAATTCCTACAGATTATATTGCTATCTCTTAAAAAAAAAAAATTGACTTGAATTTGGCATGATGCAGTAATCAGACTGAGATTGCTTCTAGTTACATGAAGCTGAGCCAATCTTTAGCAAGTCAAATGCACTTCCTAAAAAAGAAGAAAAAGTAAATCAAAATATTTGTGTTCAAGGTCATATATGCTCTTCAGCCCTTAATACCCTTCTTTTGATATGAACAGAAGCAGAAGACCTGGTGCTTGTAGTTCACTAAAGTGGCTATTTCCTTATAACCTTTCTCTTGTAACAATGCTTATTCAGTTATCAGGGAAGAAATATCATTTGTCCATGCAGCTACAATTACCCAGTTTGTTGTATAAATTATTATATTTTTTTCTCATCCTGTATTGATGACAGAATCATTTAATAGACTTTCAGTTGCTCAAGCTTGAAAATTGGTTCCACATTCTCCCTTTTTTTAGTTTTCCTCCCTAGGGCAAGTGGAACGTGGTCTAAATACAATCTCCATCCCACCCCCTTTCTTTTTCTTTTTAAACATCTGCTTGTATGAGGATGTTGTTGTGTACATTAGCGCTGTACAATTTAGCACCCTTTAGGACTACCTTCAGCTCTCTGCTTCCTCATTCCTGGGGCCAATCATAATATATCAGGAACTGTAGATATTTCCTATCTCAGCACTCTCCATAACTCTTCTGCTCAGCTGTCTGAAGCTGTTTTCTTTAGGAAGTCCAAAGCTAGGGGGGCTGGTTGACCTGGCATCAGTCCTATTTATAAGAATAAAACCTCTTCCCTGTACACCTTTGGAGCTTTGTCATGTAGGGGTCACATCCGTTTAAATTAATAGCCATCGCGCCCGTGGCGGAACATGGCCACCTAACCTTTGCTGTCCCCTCTACCCTTTTGTTTGAAGTTATCCAACCTACTCAGATGATTTTCTTCAAAGCTAAGGTTACAGGATTTGCAACTGTGTCGTTGCCACATAATTCATTAGGAAGGGAAAAACCAGCTATTGTCTGTCACATGTACTGGACTTTTTTTCCTTTTTTTTTTTTTTTTGGGTTTGTGTGTGATATGTTTATTTGTTTATTTAAAATACGCATTTGCTTTTAAATTTTTCCTCCCCTGCTGTTGCTGCTGAAATAAATGCCAGTCAGGCTTGTTTGCTTAGTGTAGGAGTTACTGTGTGGTTGGAGAAGAAATGATGTATGGAGTAGCCATCTCACTCCCAGGCTGCGATCTAAGGGCTTTTCTTAGAAGTAATGCCATTGCTGCTTCCGTGGCTCTGGAGATGTCACAGAGTTACCATCTGCCCACTCATGAGTCAACTGATTGCCTATGAAATCTATTTATTTTAGTTTTAAGCCTAAGAATATTTGCTGAAAGCAGGATTATCACTTTGTAGACCACCAACAGCTGTTGAAAAGCGGGGCATAAAACTTTGTTTATGTCTTTAATAACCCACTTAATGATGGAGCGAGCACATTATTCATAATAAAATAGGCTGGCATAATCTTACTGCAGTGAGTGGTGTCAGGGAATTAAGAAACATCTGCTATGCCATAAAATAGTATTGTATATACTATGTACATTAAAACCATGTGTATACACATATGTATATTATATACATTATTTAAAATGTCTCAGTGGAATTCTCTTTTTTAATTACATTTAGCAAACATTGAAATGGTTAAATGAGGGTATTTTTACTTCTGAATTTGAGTTTTATATAATGTTTGAGTTTATGGCTGGCTATAATGGCAAAGGACAGGATACTTTATCAGAGTACATTTAAGACATAAAGGCAAAGTTTCAAGTCTTGAAATTGGGGTTCAAAATCTATTTTTAGCCTCCAAATAAGTGACCTAATTTTCTGAACCACAAAGCATTTGTGGGTTCTTAACTTGATGAGAGTGTTGGTTGCTCAGCAGCTCTGAAAAATCAGGCCAGTATTCCAGGGCCTAAATGCGGATTTTTATTTACAGTGAAGGCATCTGAATTTGCAGCTTTTATCCATACTAGTTATAGGCATTACTGCTGCCCTCAGGATGGAAACCCCACTGTGCTGCTGCTGCACATGTGAGGGGAGCCACTGTCTCTGCTTAGGAGAACTTAGAGTCAAAGAGACCAACTGTTCCTTACCCTGGCTCTGCAGCTGGGATGCTGGGGGCACAGGGGGACTGCTTCTCCCTGGAAGTGGCTGAGCATGGTGGCTCCCAACCAGCAAAGCATGTAAACATGTCTTTAAATTTAAGCGTGTGAGATGTAAGTGGAGCTACTTGCATCTTAAAATTAAATACATGTTTCACTAGATCAGGCCAGATGGTTTTACATGCTCAAAAGTGACATTTACAAGGTCACATAGGAAATGTTTGACAGAGCCAGGAACCGAAACCAGATCTCCAGAGTGCCAACCTTCTGCCTTAGTTTTGCACCCATCTTATTTTTTTTCTTTATGGCATATTTCTCTCAATGCAAACAAAAATGGAAAAAAAGAATCCAGTAAGGAGACAATGAAGTTGTGGGGTTTTGCATGTCTGTCTGTTTTGGGTTGTTTTTTTGGGTTTTGGTTTTTTTTTCAAAAAATAGCTGGAAATCCCAGTGCCACTGTTTCAGAGATTAGCACCTTCAGCTTTTCAGAAAAGCATATATATTTATCAGCTTTAAAAAAATTTTTCCTCTATCTTTCAAGAATGTAAGTGGTCTGTTTACATTTTGTAGGTGGCCCACCAAATAAAAAATGTTATAAGTTAATAAAATTTCTATGCAGATTTATATGAACTGAATGAACTCCCCCAGTATCTAAATGTTAATCTGTTGGAAAAGAGCTGCTGTGGTACTGGAATAACTCAACGTCACACAGCAGGGCACACTAACAGTAGTTCTCTCATTGACATTTTCCCCACAAGGGCCAAAATAAACATGGGAAACTACTATGGGGGAAAAAGCCCAATGAGCTACTGGAATGGCAACTGTGATATATTGAAGGTGGTTTCTTCAGATTCACCTAGATCTCAGCTTTCACTAATGTGTATGTTTTTCTTGGTAGTCCTATCCTTGTGAATTATCTCAAATGCATTCGGGTTAGTCTGTCTTTGCTAGCTCTGCTCTTGGCATACACCTACACTCTGCAATCTCTGATTCTGCTTCAGGTTTGAATGCCTTTAGCATTTCTGCTCTTCTCAAACTCAAATACAAACCTTGGCACCATGAGAAAGTACCCTAAATGAAATGTTTTTCTTTAAATAACATTTATTGACCAGGATCTTATGAAAAGGAAGGAAGTAACATACTTACTTTCTCATAGGACTCTCCTAATATACCAGCAAACTCCAAAAAGGTAAAATCTGAGTACGGGAGTGTAGGTTTTATGTAGTGACCTCTTGTTTTGTCTGGCTGGGCTTTGTATTTCACTTGTGGGTTTAATGGACCTTTATTCATAAAATTTGCGTATCTGTGACCAGTTTGCAAAAACTCTTAAAAATTAGTGTAATTTAAGTAAGATTCATTTAAATGAACTCACCTAGTCACCTGTGGGGTCTGAGAAGTAGGGTCCATTTGTTCTTCTTGAAGGTTTTCAAGCATCATCACTTCAAGCTGTTGAGCTCCACCAGACCTGAAGAGGGGCCTGTGGCCAAGGTACTGCAGTCTGTGAGCTGGAAGGAGAGGACAGAGCCTGCAAGGGCTAGACTTAGTCTTGACATAGAACTGCATATTTTCTATTTTGTATCAAACTGAAAGAAATTAAAACTTAGAATCTTCCAAAGAAAATATTCTTAACTTGTTGGGCTGGTTCTTCCTTCAGCAAAGACCAACTTGTCTCGTTATGAGCATTAAGGATCCCTGAGGAAAGGATCTCATGCTAAACAGCATAATATATCTACCTTTAAAGGTGTACTTAATCAGCTTCTCACTCAGGACAGACACGTCTGCACTTGTCAGGAGAGCAGGCACAGAAGCTGTTAATATGGTATGTATCCATATTTTCTGGTTTATTTAATTGCTTCTTTTTAACTAAACCTGACCTATGCTGTACATGGGAACAGCTGTACAATGACCAGAGCAAATGTCCTGTCTAGGGAAGGTATTGCTCCTTTTCCACTAGCAGCAGGCACTTGAGGAAAAGACCACAAAAGGGTGTCTAGATGCTGCTTCTTCCATAGCAAACCTTCCTAGCTTTCTCCATCCAGCAGCTCCAATTACCTGAGCTAGAGCTGGCATCATGATTGCTTTTTATAGTCATTGATAGATTTCCCCACACCTCCCCATCCATTACTTTGCATAATCAGTTTTTAAGACCAGGTACACTTTTGATATCCATAAGATCCAGGGGCACTGAATCCCACAGTTTCATTATGCATTATGTGAGCATACACTGAGTTAAGTTCTTGTTCCCAATAATTATTTCCATGACACTCTTGATCTTATAAACCTTTGTAATACCACTTTTCATCCACCTCCACCTTCTCCAGGCTATGGAAACATCCTGTATGTAGATGCTCTTCAGAAGCAGTCCCATATCTTTAAAATGGGACAAATTTCTAGTGGGAACTTAACATTTACCTTTGCAATAAAATGGGCATGCACTATTACCCTCAATACAAGATCCAGAAATACCTTTAAAGGTGGAAATATAGAAAGCAGATTAAACTCTAATGCCCTTCAAACAGCAAGGAATACAGAGCTGAGACAAAGGCACTGGTGTCTCTCTGGATTCCCCGGGCAGAGAAATCTCCAGACCAGGGCTGTAGGAGGGTTTCCTTCCCATGTGTTCCCTTGTGTCTGGTAAATTGGGTTGAAGGCTCTTTAAATATCATGTGGATAAGTTCTTAGACATAAAATTGAGATCTAAATATGCAAGACAAGTGATAGAACTGCAAACTTCAAAATATTAATATGCTTAATTTTATGTGGTTTTAGCTAGCTCCTTCATTTGGGGGTTCCTTGTTTCCCACATACTGGGAAGAACTGGAAAGCTATTACCAGTGTAAGCAGCTTATTACAGAGAGTAAACAGCCAATGTTATTAGTAGATGAGCAGGAAAGGTAGATCAATATAAGGAAATACTGCTTTCATTCACTATTCCCTTTGTCACTGCCAGGCCTCAGAATTTTTCAGTTCATTGATGTCAGCAAGGATTTACTTCCCTGCCCAAGGAGCCGGGGCCAGATTATTCCCAGGCTGCAGCAGATACTGATCAGCATGTAAGCTGGCTGGGCAGCTGGGTAAGAAAATAAAATTTAAGATCATAGCAACTTAAATACTTCTTGGGCTTATAATGTCCACGTTGGTATTAGGCAACTTGGCAACAGAAGTGGCCAAAACGTGTCTCCTTTCACAGCGATGCTTGGTGAATACATCAGGTTGGTTAGACAGAAGTGTAAAATGTTGCATTAGCTGAATGAACACCTAGCTCAGGCCAAGTCTGGAAATATTTTATTCACAGGGCGGCTTGGGGGTTAAACTCTGTTTAGCATATTCACTTCCCTACTAACATGCCATTATTTCATTTGCAGAGCTGCTTCCTCCCTAGGAGCACCTAGAGCCTGTCCTTGCATACCCCCATGGTCTAATGCCCTCAGCAAGCTGTGGTTTACACCATACACACCTTCACATCACTGCTATCACCGATGGTTTCCTCAATGGAAATAATCATTCACATTATAACTGTTGCCAAAACCCTCTGGCACCAGAAGTGCTCTTGGAATGAAAGCCTGAAGGCACGCAAGAGCCTGAGCAGCTGTAGCAGCAGCCCAGCCAGTCAGCAGGCTGGGTTTGAACTGCATGAGGGGGAAAAGACATGTGACTTCCCAGAGAAAAATTGCACTTTGCTTTATATGCACATGTAGACTCACATTTTGTGTTCGGTATCAACCAGAGGTAGGTACCTAGATCTGCCTGGTCCTTGCAGACAAGTTCAGCTGTGTGTTGAGACACTCTTTTAACATACATTTATACACAGGAATGCTTGTGTGTTTGTGCATGTGTGTGTGTGTATGTTTGTGTCTGCTAATCTTTGCTCAGTGTTTTTACACCTTGAGGACTTCACTCCCTAAGTGCAGGTTAGGAGTTGTCCTCAGTTCAAGTTATAAGCAGAGCTAGTTCGATAATAAAGACTGTCTTCTCATCAGTGATATGACACTGCCTACCTAGTCACAGAATAAGATACAGCAACTTAGTCTGAATTTAAACAGTCACAGTGCAACAAGATAATGCGTCCAAATAGTCATTTGACTTTCTTGAATTTGCTCAGTGCTTTCACCTTTGGGCTACCGGGCAGAGGGGCATTCCTAAAGTCCCTGGCAGCTGGCATGTGAGGAATTCTTATTGTGGGGGTGCAGTTTATCTGAGTGGGCACATGTGAGCCTAATCACCAGAAGAGAAATCATCTGGTGTGCCCCTGCCTTTCTGCCTCCTGGGCAGCACTGTTTGGGTCCAACAACCTGTAAGAAACAAGGATTTTATTTATGTGCAGGATTCCACAGTGAAGCCTGAATGTGTGCCTCTCCATGCTTATGGTTTCATATCCACGTACCTGCAAATGATTCGTCATACAGTCCCACCACCGCATACATGGAGCCTGCAAAGGTTTTGAATAAGTTCAAATATTTCCGTGCCAAAATGGCATTTTTCACACATTCTGATTTCAAAGATGACTCTAAATGTTCTAAGTCCCTTCTTAGGTTTAAACATTTTTAGTGAGTTAAACTAACGGCATCTGTTATTTTTGTACAGTTGAATTGTGTAACTTGATTACCTGACATAATATCAGCAGTGTGAGGTTCTTTATGGGTCACAGCTGAGCTGTATTTTACACATAAGAATTTCCCCATTTTTGTTCAGGAGAGAATTGTTCTTCTGGGCAACACCCATCAACTCAAGTCTGGAAAAAAGAATGCAAAATACAGCCAGACACCTCCAAAGCAGTCTATTTGTGCCTTGTGATGAAGCAGAAAGAAAATATAATCCTATTCCAGTCTCTCTGGAGTGGGTCCACCCATCCCACATAAAACCCTCAGCCACAGCTCAGGTGGCCAGTTCCTTGCCCTCATGTCTCTGGGCAGCATCACCCACTGCGTAGAGGTGGCTGGGCCCCCCTTGTACCCTGACTGGACCCTCAGGCACCGTGCAATGGGTGACCACCCCCGGCAGGGTGCAGGTGTGCAGCCCAGCAGGTACCAGCACACACCCCTGCGCACCATCTCCTCTGCCCTGAAGCCCCTAAGGAGGCAGCGACCTGGGAAGAGGGGGAATTGGGACAGAGTGGCACCCTACAAAACTGTGCTTCAGCAAAGGTAACGCAGCTCCTTGTTGGTGCTGGAAAATGCTCCACAGCATCCAAACCCTGCGGTGCTCCCACCCCGCGCTGACGGGCGAGCTAATTGTCAGCATGCCACTGCCTCTGCTCCCTGTGTGGTCCTGCTGAGCGAGCCATCCCGATGGCTGCCAGTAATGAGCAAAACTGGTGTGTTTTTATTTTGTTTCCTTTAAATAAACTTGCAGTCCTTAATCTAGCAGGCTGGAGTCCAGCTCTGACAGCCCAATGAGTAACGAGGTGCAAGGAAAGACAGGATGTAGAATTAGGAGGTCAGGGCTGAAGGTTGCCCCAGATTTAATCTCCGGGCTAGATGTGTTACATCTCTTCCCCACCCCTCCTTGTCGTCATCCTCCCCCGTGTCATCATTCTTAGACACAGGGCATAGGTGCTCACTTACTGGGGCAATGGCCTGCCCAGCATGCCTGGGGAGCTGGAGGGGGAGAGACCAGAGAGGGCAATACCCCACTGGTTCTCCTGGCCCTGTGTGGGACCATCTCATGAAGTGAGCAGGCTGAGGCACATGGAGGTACCCAGAAGTCTGCCCGAGGTGCTTTGCACCCACCTCTTTCTTGTCTCACCTTGAGGAGAAGCGTCGAGCTGTTGTTCAGCTGGTTCGGATGCATGCATAGGAATGATACAGGCATATCAATAGAGATCTATATAGGCTGGGGGATTACAAATTAAAAAGTCATTTTAAACCAGCAATGTTTCTTCAAAATAAAGATAAAATATTGTTTGATATCTCTTCCTATTTTACACACACTTTCTCAGTTCCTCTGGGTCACCCTTTCTGTTTAGTCAGCTGATAAGGTGACTAATTGTCTTCACCTGCACACCATATTCTTGCTGTTCAACTATTCAATAGAAAAATGCAACACTCACCCAAAACATTTGTTTTCGTTAGGCTATTACATTGCAGTTTCGTTTTCTGTAATGATAAAGGGTTAGTTTGCCTTCACATTTATTTACTACCCTGTATTTTGACTTTTTATGGTTGTAGCACTGCACAGCAGGGAATTCTTATGGGTTGGTGTATCAGAGGTAGACCAAAACCCAGACTGGGGGGGATTTGATGTTTGTTCCTCTGTGCTGTTGCCAAAAACCTGAGCTCTGGCCTTTCATTCTTTGAGCCTCTGGGCTCCAGGTGACCCCACACCACAGTTACGTACTATCTTAACCCAGGAAAGTGTGGAAACATTCAGTGGAACTAAAAGCGGCCTATTTTATGTAGCAGAATAACCCCTGGCAGAGCACACCGAGTTTGTCAAACAAGCCTTTCTGTTTGCCAGAACTGTCCTGGAGGTTGTGCCCCTGCACTCACCAGCTGCCCTGCACAGAAATGTCCACGTCAGTTCTCATCACTGCTCCCTTTGGAAAGGCACTGCTGATAATTGATCACAGAGGTGTTCATCAGCTTCCAGATAAAGCGGTTCAAGAAGCAAAAGGCAAATCAGGTTCACCCAGTTTCTCTGGTGACATTTTTCTGGTTACATTGCTGAGATGATCTTTGCCTTGGTTCCTATCAGTAGGCCTTAATTTCCTTTTGATACCTTTTCTAACCTTTCAGACTAGCTCAAACCCGATTTTAGCATGAGAAAACCAGACATTGTGACAGGTAATAAATATTTTTTTCTGTTGCATGTAGCATTGGCAAAATTTGTGGCCATGGCTGAATTACAGCCATGCATGCACTAAACTTGCATCTCAACAAGTTCAAGACCCTCTAATCAGCTCACCTTGGCTCAGGTGTCCCTCTGCTTGCCAATAGTCTTTAACATGCATCAAGGAAAAGAATATAGTCAGCAAATCCTGCCGTTTCCATGGTGACCATAGGTGGCCCTGTGCTCGCCTCCTCTACAGATGAACAGATAAAAGGTCATCGGTATTGACGGCACCAGGGAGAAATTAGTGCAGGTGGTTTTGTGGACTGCTGTGCTAAGGCAGGACAGCAATGAAGTCAGGGCTTCAGCAGCGTGTGAATGCCTTTGGCTCAATGCCCCTGCAGCTCAGCCACGTGTCTAAGTGTGGTATTGGACAGGAACACTTTTGTGATCCGTAGCTCTGGTAGCACTGAGAAGAGCTCGGTGGTTTAGGTGGGCACCTATGAGATAGATTAAAATACTCGAAAGAAATATGACTTTTTCTCTGGAGGATTGGTAAACATGGTGAGCAGCTCTATGTTTTTAAGGCTGCACTTTGAAAGAGGCACAAATGAAAAAGTTTAGTTATGGGCTTTTCCTGACAGCAAAACAACTCAT
This sequence comes from Campylorhamphus procurvoides, assembly GCA_013396655.1. NCBI lineage: Eukaryota > Metazoa > Chordata > Aves > Passeriformes > Dendrocolaptidae > Campylorhamphus > Campylorhamphus procurvoides. The sequence goes on from WBMV01000309.1 coordinate 2,085,130, forward strand.
TCTGTATGTGTGTGTTGTCAAACTGCAAACCCAAAACAAGCAAAGAAAAAGACGTTCACACTGACTCACATTCCGTGCTGTTCTGACAAAATATTTTCAGCTGTTTAGTATAATGTCTGGTGTGTATTGATGTGTATTGATTTTTCAATCCAGCACTTTAATTAGGCTCTCGTTGTTCAACCTTGCACCTTTGCTGGGTTAGAGAATGAAAGCAGCATTTCTCCTCTAGGAGTCTTGGACCTGAGACAGTGAAGCAGAGCAAGGCTGGAGGAAAAACCTGAAGAATATTGACAGGGAATCTAAATATCTCGAAGGCAAAAAGTTGCAAATCTATGTTTA
>WBMV01000309.1:2090468-2217968 GCA_013396655.1 Campylorhamphus procurvoides
AACTTAGGGCACCTTTCCTGTGGTACAGCCCTATTGTGAATTAAGCTTTAATCTGCTTCACCTCAACATCTGTTCGCTGGAACTAAAGATCTGGCTGTGTTGGACACAGACAGTAATTTGTTTGTTAACTGCTTCTCCGGAACAATATATCATTTCAGAAAACAAAGCCTACTAACACAACGCATATTTATCTGTTTCCTCTATCTGTGTTCCTTTTTCCATAAGTGCAAGTTCAGGCTTTTGAAATGTTTTCCTAGTGATAATTTGTGATGCTGTCAGATTCATAACCCTGGAAAAATAGTAATTCCTTTTTCAAGTTTTTTTTCATCTTTGACCAACAGATGTTCTGTTCAAAATCTGAAAGTACTCACAATGTACTTACTAGAAAATTATAATTGTTAATGCCCCTGTGGAAGGAAAATGTCAATAAATATTTGCTATCAGTAGACTGTTTGGAAACAAAGGCATTTTCTTCACAGAAGTTCACATGCTCAACCTTCCTATTCGGCTTTTCCAACAGTCTATTCAATCAGACATTTAACATTTTGTTTGTTTTCAGAAGAGGAAGTAAAAAATAACTTCATAGAAACAAAAAATAAAACATAAAAGCCAGTGGGCATCCTGTATTCCATTGTAGAATGACAACACTTTTCGTAATGCGAAATTCAGAAACAAGCTGTGATCCAGCGCCAGCATTTTACCACTGCACACCAAGGTGGCAATCGAGGAATAAAAAACATCTGGGACGGGGATGCAAATAAATGTCCAAACATCTGTCTTCTGATGAGAGCTCTCCATCCTTATGGATAGTCTTCCCTGGCCAGACAGCTTTGGGGGAAACCATATTTACCTGTAAGTTTCCACCTCCACATCTCTCTAGTGAGACATACTGTGTTCACACAGTTCATACTTCCCACCAGTATTTTTAAAGGTGAGATTCATCCCTCCACTGAGGGGGCTAAAATGTCTCTCCTTCCCTCCATTTCTTTCTTTCTTTTGGCTTAAAACAAGAAAATCACTGTATTTAACAGCAACAGGAGGGTTAGCTGGTGTAGCCTCAGAACTCTCCTGCAGAAATGTCCTAAATCTATACCCTGGCAGTCCTTGTACACAATACCCCATCTCTGTATTGTGTTGTACTGTGCTGTAGCCTCTTCCACTCTGTTCTATATCTCATTGCATTATTTTATCTCCCTCATTGTATCACTGGGTGTGTCTGAACCCTTCATAGTGTTGTACAGAAGAATGGGACTAATGTCTAACACATGCTGTCATGATTTGGGGAATCAATCTTTGTACCACTAAAATTAATTCTGTTTTATAGTGTGGACTGCACTGCATCTGTTTCAGAAAGCAAGCCCCATATGGGCTGGAATTTCCTGGCCATGTCTGCAGCCTCTTGCCCTCTCATTGATGCACTGACCGTAGGAGATGCAGGTTATATCCTTTTACCTGGCTACACGGCTAACAGTGGAGCATCACTAAAATGTGAAAAATCAGCCATGCAAATCCGCCAGAGAAATGGCAGCCAACCAAAGCAGAGGAACTTTTCCAAGTCTGAATGCTATCAAGCAGCAAGTTAGTAACTGTTTTGTGGATTCATTTGATGAGCTGATAAGTCTGATAAGAGGGCACCTGAGGTGTTACACAAATCAGGAGAGACTGAGAATCCATGTTCCTGAGAAGTCAGAGGCAAGAATTTGTGTCTAGAAGAATTGTGACCTACTTAGAGGAATCTGACTTAAGCCCCAAATTATGCTCTTGCTCAAGCATGAATTACAAGCAGCTGAAGAAAGATGAGCTTTTGCACTTGTGCTTCAGCCAAGTTTGCCCACATTTAATGAGGAGAAGTACAACGTGGTGCCATTTTGTATTGCTGTGCCATGGAGCAGATGGAGGAGCTGCTCTGAGTGTGGGTTCAGAAGCCACTACTCCAGGTACTGCACACACCCTGCCCCATGCCTCTCCTTGCAGAGCCTGGAACTGGAAGGCATCAGTTCAAGACCAGAGAGAAGCAGCCTTACACATGGGCACCAGAGCTGGCAGCAGTGCCACAGCATTGGGCATGGACCAGGCTAGAGAAGAATTAACAGTCCTGTGCTCACAAGACTGGAGAGTGAGACAGCAGCAGTCATGCATGGAGGGAGGGGAAATGCTAAGCTGTCACACCTAAACTTAGGTGCAATAGTCTCAGTACAGTAAAATTCCCAGGGGCAAAGTAGATGGTGAAAATATGGGTCCTGGTTCACCCCCATGCTGGGCGATGCCTCGCTGTGAGTCAAGTCTGGGCAGATGCTTTGTGTATTGTGTTGTTTGGGCCAAAGTCCCACAGGAAAATAAGCAAGTCCAAATTGAAAGATGCTATGAGTCAGTCCTCTGATGAAAGAGAGGAATGTGATGTTGGGGCTGGCAAACATGATAGTGCTGTGGGATTAAAAGAAGAAGGAAAAAAAAAAAGAATAGCCCTCCAAGAAAGGGTATGCAGACGATGGGAAAAAGAGCAAAAGAGGAAATTTCCTCCAGGGATGCTACATCTCTGCCTTCCCTTTTCCCAGAGGGTTGTGGCTGTGGCATTGGGTAAGCTGGCATGAAGGAGTAAGAAGAATGTAAAGACTAATAATTGAAGCATTCCTTTGGCTTCAGTTCAGTTTTGAGGCTACCTGGGATCCTGACCTAAGCATATGCCCCAGAGCTGGGAGAGCCCTGGCTATTGTCCAGTCAGTCTGGGCAGGTGGTGAGAGCAGCAGCATGGACCAAAATCCACACAGGAAATGCTTGGACCCACACTGGTATTACAGGCACTGCCCAGGAGCACAGTTTGAAGCTTTAGCTCAAGTTTTAACCAACTCCTATTATCCACAAAGCAAAACTGGATGCTGGCATTGGCACTGCTTGACAATGGCAAGGGAAAAGCAGAAACTGCATGGAAGGCACAGAACAGGGGAAATTACTGACTGTGCAAGATGGTTGAACACTGCATGGTTTTGGTTAGCAAAAGAAGTGTTTTCTACAGCAAAGGCCCCACATTCAAAGACACCACTTTAACTTGGCCCCAGCAGCACTGGCAATGCAATCAGGGCAAAAGGAAAGTAGAAGAGGCGGCTGTTGTCAGAAAACAGTTCCTGGAAAATATTAAAGTTCTCTTGAGGCATGTAGAAAAATTCCAGGATACCGTATTATTATTGTTATTATTATTACCCTTGATCTTGTGGAAGGTGGGGAGGGAGCATGTGCAGTTTTAAAGGAAGAAGACAAGACATCTGCAGCCTTTGAAAAGAAAAGCACTAAAAAGAAGGCTGCTAGGCTCTCCTTACAACATTTTTAATTATCTTCCTTAAGTTTCCCAAATAAAAACACGTTGCATGGAGCCTCACCCAATAAAACTATGTGAGTAAATACAATACCCATTGTCTAATCAATATCATATTGCTCATGGCTTTAGCTTGTTCAATAGCTGAGTTCACTGATTCTTGAGTTGCACCTAAGGATGCCAATATCTGCTTAATGTTGGACAAACTACATTTATCATTCCCTGAAACTGAGTTCTTTAATCTCATTAATAACCCACAGATACCAAAATACAGCTTTGGCTTTTGGCTGGAATATGTCAGGTTTCCAGGGTGCACTTTTAGCTCAGAGGATCACGTGTTGTGCATTAAATAGGCTTGTTGCCCTTGCAGAGGCTGCAGCCCTCCTGCCCCATCACTCCTCAACTTGGACACCCATAAATGGCAGAAATTGCAAAAAAAAAAAAAAAAAACCCAAAACCAAAACACAACAGCAACGACAAAGAAAAAGAAAACAAACCACCAAAACCAAGAGAATCCATGAGATACAGGGAATTAGAGGCCACGGAAGAAACCCCCTGAATTATATCTGTATTAAGTGTATCATAGCCCCCAGGCCATGCTGTGGCCTCAGCCCCAAGTGCTGGGGGGGCAGGAACACCTCCTGCTCTCCAGGCCTCGTCCTCCTGAGTTCGCCTGCATATGGCAGCAAACCCCATCTCCAGCCCCAGAAATATGCATCAATAAATTATCTTCATTGGAAACACATTGCAAACAAAATGCAAATGGCAAGAAAGTGCTTGTTCTCAGAGGTCTGTCTTGAGAGTTCATCTACCCAGATTATAAACACTTGATAAGCATCCTGGTTTTCAGGCTAACTGTCTGTATGGCAGATCCTAGGACTTGGCTCCTGGGATTTCAAAATGTATCATGAAATAAAAACAGCTGCAAGGGAAACTCATATGACTAGGATAGGTGCCATATAGCAATTAACAGCCAGAAGTTTTGATCTGGAAAATCACATTTATTTTAATTGCTTCACTGTTGTGTTCATAAAGAATTTGGCTCATTTGATTATTTTCCTTATTAGATATACTACTTAACTTTGGAACAATGTAGTCATTAGTTCCATTGTTCCATGTTTTTCATTGCAGTGAAATGAATGACAGAGACATGTTCTGCAAGGAAGATTGTTTATAAATATTTATCATAGCCTTAACAGATACTTGTGTAATCCATCCTAATTTTTCTACCACATAATTCACCAGTTATTTAATCTGTTGCATGATGAGTGCAGGTTATTTAACCTTGAGTTCAATAAGGCATTTAAAGTATGTGATCTCTTATCACAAGAACAGAGCAGGAGAGTAACAATTCTTTTTTATATATTCCTTTGAAAGCTCCTATTCTCTCCATTTTCCTTTAGTGGGCTGTCTCAAGGAGATGCACATGTCTTATTGCTTTCACCTCTACCATTCCTCTCTTTTTTGACTCCACACAGTGGTCTGGATAAACCCTGCCGTGAGGAGCTGCTGCCGTGTGGGCAGGATGGCCCTGGCAGCGGGGATGGAGCGGGGACACGCGTGGCAGGGCACTGGCCGTGTGCAGCCGGGACGCTGGGAGTGCACCTGAGAGAGGGGCTGCGGCTATAAAATATGCATAGGGCCTTCTGCAGCAAACGAGTGTACTTAATTGAAAGGAATCGGGAGGTGAAAAATGAAACTTGGCAGTTCAGCTTCACTCCACCATTTGGTGGTTGTTGTGGGACTCCAGCAAAAGGGAGCTATCACTGCGGGCATAATTTACTTGATTTTAAGGATCTGTATGAATTCTGGCGACATACCAAGCAGCCATTAGCTACGAGGAGTGTTTCCCGATGCTCATTTGTTTTCCATGTGTGAATTTGCACTCTTCCAAACTTTCTTTAGAAAAAAAGTACTTTTTCTTCATCAATTCCATGTGGAAAATATAACAAAAATACAGACAATAAATTATTCAAGAAACACAACTGATTTTTTTATTTAATGGAAAAATACTGGTTCTGGAATCAAACTGGCAGCTTGCTTTGATTTTGATATTTTAAGTTAAGTGTTATAAAATGATATGCTTGTTCACATACTCAAGCATAGTCTTTCTGCACAATTTATCCTAAATAGGGTAACTCAATAGCAAAGTAGGCAAGCTTTTAATGCTATTACTATTAGGAAAATACTATTAATACAACACATGTGCAGGATGCTATTACATCAGTAGGCTGCATTTATTTAGTAAGTATGCGGGAAAAGGCCTGTGGATCAGAGCAGAGATGCTGGGCCTTTAACACACGTAGCTTGTCTTAGGCTCGAGGTCAGAATCCGTTAATGTAATTTTCTGTATAAGAACAAGAATTTAAAATCCATGTGGTTTTAATGACACATTCCAAGACTAGGGGGGTGCGGGGGATGTTGATTCTGTTGGCTTTTTTTATTTGTCCTACTCACATTAAATGTGAACTTCTTTGAAATGCGTGTGTCAGACACTGAAACTAATCTGTGAAGTAAGACAAACTTTAAAATAATCTCTTTCCATTTATTTGCTTGAAAAGTTTGATTTTGGTCAAGTTATGTTTCAAATTTAAAAGATCATTATTGGTAATTTGCATTTACTTATTGAGGCATTACATGATAAACAAAAACCATGTGTCAAAATGTAATTCTCATAAAATAAGTGCAGTGAGATAAAGGGACTTCAGAGATTTAAAAAGTCAATGTGACACTTAAATAAGACATCTAAAAAGGGTGCTTGCCTTTAAAAAGAGAGTGTTTCTATTCCAAACAATTAATATGTTTTGATTGCTTCATTTTTGTGGTCTCATAGCACAACTTATATGTAAAGCACTGTGTTGAACATGCATATTTTGGACTGAGCCCTTGTTTGTGTCTATTTAACAGCTACTCACAGCTGTCTCTGCTTTGAAAGTATTGGAATAAAATTTCTTCACAAGCTCCAGTCAATTCAAAGCACTGACATTATTTGAAGTGGCCCTGGCCAGGCATGGGTGGTGCAGGCAGGGTGCGGGCAGCTGCCTGCCTCTGGCACCCACTGTCCCTTCTCTCACCCAGGTGTCTGTACCACAATGGCACAGCACACCTTGGTAAAGCTTTTCTGCTGAATGGGTAGCCTGCAACTTAGCTGGTTAATATGTAGATTTATATTTCAGGATTTGCTGCTATTTAAACTGTGCAAAACACACCTGCCTCCCTGGAATGTTTTCTTGTGTTTAGCCTCCTTCTGCCCACAGAACATCAGCACTTAGTTAACGTGCCTCAAAAGCTTTTACTGTTCGTATATATTTGTAAAGCTTTGGTTTACATGATTTTTCACGTTAGATTAATTAGCAGTGTCTGAAATATGATACATCACATGAAACACAGGGATTTGTCGGACATCTTCAGCAGGAAGGTTGAGAGCCTCTTCCCAACAGGTCAGGCTAAATGAACTCAGTAGTCCCCACTACCTGATGAGGCCCAGCTCAGCTGCCTCAGGTGCTGCTGGTGGTATTTTCCTTTGAGAAATCTTACTCTCTCATCGTCACAGTGGTCTTGTCCTCCATGTGTGGATTCCTCCAGTGTGATCCCTCTCCATCCCTGGCTCCAACTGGTCTCTGCTAGACCTCTCACGGCTCCCCTTCTACCAGTGCACAGGCCAAGGGGCACCCAGTGATGCAGCCAGCAGTTGGACTGGTCAAATTTTATAATCTAGTCTTAGTAGATATGCTTTGTAGCTAAATATACCATACGTGTTTATCTGTGTGTGCTTATATATATATATATATACACACACACATGTCTATTCATACATATGTACACACACACACACACACGATGTCCATGTGGCATGTATACATATGGAGTGTGTGTCTGTCTATATTCATAAATGTACGTATAGAAACAGGATTTACTATGCGTACATATATGTATATATATGCATACACATATGAATACCTATATACATCATATACCCCCTTGGGCTGTGGTTTTGGTCCTGGCACTGTTGTACTTCATTCTGTACTTTCATTCTGATTGATTCTGTGATGATGATGGAATCTTCCATGGGGTTAATTGTGTTTTGGGAGGAGAGGTTGCTCTTTTTTGTTAAAAACAACCTGTTTCTGGACACGACTCCTTGAGCCTTACACATTCAAATGGTATGCTCCCTGTGATTAGCTTGGTAATGCTTTTGACATTAACAGCTCTCCTTTCATTGACTGTAGCTACAAAATATTTGTACAAAATTTTAATTATAAACCTAGCAATTAGGATATTAAATAATTATATATTAACTTATAATATTAATGTGTTTTAATGACAACAGCAACAAAGAGAGACATGCATTAGAAATTAGAGTGAATTGCTCCATAGTACAGATGACCTATGCTCTTCCAAAAGGTGAGCTGGTGCTGAAAAAGACTTATTCCCAGCAGGCAGAAATTTCATACAAAGAAAATGAAACTTTTTTTTTTTCCCCTAACAACTGCTCCTTTTCACTTTCTCAGTGAACTCCATGTCTCTGTTTTATAGTGCAGCAGGCCTGACTTTGCAAAGTTGCATTTTTCTGGTTCGCAATACCAGAACCATACTGCTATCTGTGTGAATAAGGCATTTTCTCCAAGAACATGCCTAATGGTTAGAGTCAGTCTACCAGATGGGTTGTAAAACACTTTGAAACAACTCCTCTCAAAGGATATTATACTCCTGAAGCTGTATGTTTGTTTTATTATAAACAGAGCTTTCCAAGTAAAAAACACAGAAATGCTGCCTACTTCTGAAGCAAACTGACATGTGGAGCCGTGCTATGTCTCGGCTGCAGCAGAACTTAATTTATCGCTCCCCCTAGATATCAAAGGGATTTGAGGAGGAGCCATATCACATTTGGGTTTTTTTAACTGAAAGACATTGTGGGTGACTGAAAAACCCATGTAGTTTTCATTTATCATCTGATCAGTAGGCATGAGATGGTGTCCCTCCAGCCAGCTGATCTCAGTCCTTCCCTGGTCCAGCCTTCCCTGCAGCCCCAGCAGCAGCCCTGCAAGGTGAGTAGCACATTCACTGCTGACTTTTCTCTCCTGTCTCCTCAGAGAGGGCCCTGCAGACCTCAGTGTTCAGCTGGAGGCAGAGCATCTGGCTGGAGATATGCTCCTGAGGGGGCCTCCAGAGGGCTGCAGGGTGAACCCCTGGCTGTGACACAGTGGTTCCCATGTGCTCACCTGCACCAGGGCCTGCTGCCAATGCCATCCACACCATCTTCTCCAGCCTTAACAGCCAGAGAGTCATCGAATGGCTTGAGTTGGAAGGGACATTAAAGATCATCTAGTTCTAACCACCCTGCCATAGGCAGGGATATTTTACACTAGACCAGATTGTTCAGAGCTCCATCCAATATGGTCTTAAACATTTTCAGGGACGGAGCATCCACAGCTTCTCTGGGCAACATATGCTAGTGCCATATCCATTCATGATGTCTTTCTTTTTTTATAAAATGGTTCTTTGTACAACTTTCATGCTTATCTATGTCAAACCCATTGGTCTAATCATTCTCCCAAGAAGTAGGAAGAAAAGTCAACAAGTTTCTGCACCATGGAAGTACCATCAGCTCTGTGGTGGAAATGGAGCTCCTGGCACTGTTGGCCTTGTCCTCTTCCAGGGTGTGATTTTCTTGCCTGAAGTCAGTAATAAAAGTTCTCCCCAAGAATTCACACTCCAGCTGATTTCCAGAATGTGCCATGCATCTGAAAGACAGCTCCTTAGCAGAATCCATAGCCACTGTCTACAGTTGCTGTTTCATTCCTTCAAAACATGAGAAACTGGAATTGTTGCTGTAAAACATAATTAGCGTCCACATTATGATTCGTCAGACACCACCCAGAAGAGAAAAGCTAAGCGGATTTTTTAATCTGAATTTGTACAGGCTTTTCTGTCATTATTTAAGTAGATTCATTATTATTTTTTGCCCATAATTTGTATAAAGTACTTAGCATTCAAAACAGATCCTTTTTAACCTTTTGCCCAACTAAGCTTTTTGTACTTTTTTTAAGAAAAGGTGGGGGGGAGATGGAAAAGGAGAGAAACCCTTTAAGTACCCTGGGCCTGGGTTCCTTCAGTATGCAGGCTGTAAATGTTTTACTTTGATTTGAGATACATGACAATAAATTAGGGGACATTTATCAAAGCTGCTTTGTTGCATTGCTGACAAAAGCTGCTTTTTGCATAAATTACTGCATTATACAAATACACTTAGCAGGATCCTGTTTCTTTGATGTTAGTGGAGGAGATTTATGTCCAATGGAGTTTTTATTTATCTGCCCTGTTCACCTCAACAAGGGCAGGACATATTCCTCAATTAGTTCCATACCCCTAGAAATGACATATATATCTCACAACTAGAAGCAGAGAAATTTAAACAAAACAAAACAAAACAGAAAAGCACAAGTGCACTTTTTCTGGCAAGTCTAAACTACTGTAGAGGTAAAAGTAAATATTAGGCTGGAGCTGTGGCTTTGAAATCTTTGTTCTTCGACTGCTTTGAAAGCTATTTAAGAAAGCTAATTTTGACAAAACAATATTCCCTTTGCAAAAAAGCTTTTCTCGACTTCATTAAGAGACTAAGTAAATACGAGTCCTTTTCAACAAATACTTGATAGCCAAATAAGTAGGTTAAAAGAATAGATTCCCTGGGCTGTAATCCTCTCTGGAACTGTATTTATGCTAAAATCTCTTTCGATGAATATCTAATAAACTAATGGAGGCCATCTTAGGCTAAATGGTGAATTAGAATGGCTAGAAAGGAACTTGTCAAATGAGTAAATTTGCTAAACAGTTACACTGCTTAAATGAATACAGAATCTCTTGAACACCATTTCTGAGCACTATTCTTCTGTCACTCACCATCTCCATACCTCAGCCTACACGTAATTTATTTTGTTCCCAGGTCAGCGGTTCAAATGCAGCCCTATGTGGCCACTCGGAGCTGTTGCTGTACAATGCCCTGAAATCACTCCAGAGAACTCTTTTCTGTCTCAGATCTCAAGAGAGAAACAAAAAGCAGAAAGATACTATTGCCCTCATAGAAATATAAATAATGTAAATATAAATACAGTGAGTCTATATGCATATTATAGTGTATATATTATATACATAGTGTGTTGTTTCTCAGTGTTTGATGTGTTTTCCAATCCATGCCAGCGTATCACTGAGCAAGGCCATGCAGAGGAGATGGTCTATGCTGGAGACTGCTGGTTACAGCCCCAAAGTTGTCAGGCCCTGTGTGAACTTTCAAGCTGTGCCAGTGAGGTGAAAAAGTTGATGCTGAGAGGGCTGAATCAGCTCCTGCAGACAGTTTGGAGCATTGTCCTCCACACCCCTGGACAATCATTCCCCAAAACTGGAGTGAAGCCCCTACATCTCTGGAGGCCTCTGCTGAAGCTAAAAGACCTGTCATTGGTTCCTCTCATATTTCACACTTTCTTTACTGGCCTTTGCCTGGCATTTTTTTGATCAAAATATTTCTATCAGAAGGACTTTGAATGCTTGTTCATTCTTGTCTATGAAGCTACTGAAAGTTTTCAAAAAAATTCTTTTCTGAAGCAGTTACAAAATTTCATTAGCAAACTCTGGTTTTGTTTTAAATGCTCTTACATGTTAATGATCTGGGTTTTTTTTAATTGAATCACACCCTTTTTTAAAAATTCTGGAAAAAGTCCTCTCTCCTTTCCGCTCTACCCAGCCTTAAGATAAAAAAAAATAAAAAAAAAATTCCTCTGAACATTTCATAAAATGATAGGAAAACAATAAAATTATACAAAAATAGGTTTTCATTATTCAGGCAGCTCTGGGGAACAGATTCCACACAGTGCATTTCAATGAACCCGGACAATGAATTACTATCATAATTTGTTCTTAAAGTCTGTTTAATTGGCTTACTTAGCCACCTGTTCAGCATAGTTACCATGAAAACAGTGGTTTTGCTGAATTCCTGAATGCCAACCTTTCATCCTTCATCCTGCCTCCTTCACCCATAAAGTATCAAGCAATGCTTAGCACAGATTTAAAAATAGTCTCATAACCATGCAACATATATTTTAACTAATCAGGAAGGAACTGCAAAGTTATAACAATAACATGCTAATCGGGGCATTTATTCACTGTCAGCTCTGCCTGTTCCTGGTTGAGCATCAATTTATTACATCCCACTGCACATACAATAACTGGGGAAAAGGTAAAGAATGATATGCATGTTTAATATGTGTAAAGAGAGAGATAGGTGCTACACACACCTCTAGCTGAATTATATCAACCCATTTCCCATTAAAAAGTTCCATAAAAAGCAGTAGAATTGTGAGAGGAAATTCAGCCAAGGACTTTGAAATTGTCCATTCTTTCAAAAAAAAAAAAAAAAAGGCAAGTAAAGGCATGAACTTCCATTTAGTGACACCACATTAAAACAAAAAAAAAGTTATAAAGCACTAGGGCACCCTTTGTTGTCTGCCACGAGTCAGATTGCTTTCCTCAAGACCAGTGTAAAGTATTTTAGCAGAACAGCAGATTCTGAGAAGGAGAGAGCTTCAGCAGTGGAGCATAATTAGCACTCTCTAAAACTGGAGCTACAGTGTAAACAGCTCGAGTCTTCACTGCACAAAGCAAACAAACAATCCCAGCTGAGAATTCCCTGGCAGGGATCGAGCAAATACAGCCCTCGCTGCTGACTGCTGTTATTGCTAGGGTTGCTTAATCTAAACAGACAGCAGCATGTAAAAATGTAAATATTTGATATTTGTTAATACAGTCCTAAGTTATTGCTCTAGCTGGCTGGTTGGGTTTCATGCATAGGGATCCTGTGTGCAACTCGCTCGTCATACATTTCAGCGGAGGAGTATTTTTAAGAAGCCATTATCTAAACTACTGATGTAATAAGGCACCGGTATATGAAATACACTTAATAACTCAAGTTTAGTTATTTATTGTGAACGAGGGTGCATTCTCCTTGATTCCATTTCCCAGCGAAATATAAGTGGAGCTTTCATCATGAGTGCTTGAATTTATGGCAAGCAGACCAAGTGACATTAAGAAAGCCACACAATCCCTTCATTCAGGCTTTAATAAGGAAGCCAAGGAAAAATTATCCAAGCTGGTTTGCGGGTGACAGCACAAGAACTTTTTGGAGTCAGAAAGTTAGCACGGAGGCTCCCTGTCAGCCCATTAAAAAGCAAGGTTGGCATTCCCAGATATTGGAACCATGTGTGCAGAGGAATTTTTCTTCTGGTAAGACATTCCAAATATTGTCCCAGAGCCAAACACTTCGGTGTTAGACTAATTTAAGCAGTATGTTGGAATCAGCTCTCAGGACTTTGATCATATGGAGATCGTTTGTTACAAATTGAACTAACCCAGTCTCTATTTCTGGTGGATCAGAACTATGGATTTGTTGAATTAAATGCCTCATTTAATGCAGTTTGCACATGAAAAGAAAGCTGCACTCAGGAATCTGATAGTGAATTTTTCACCTAACCAACAGGTCTACTTTTTTATTACTTTTAAACCTAATCCATACTCAGTCCACACTGTTCTTAATAAGCCCGAGGCTGTTTGGAGTGAAGGTTTAAATCAGCTCGTATGTTATGGGGGGAAAGCATCACTGAATTATCAAACCGTGTAATAAGGAACACATTTGAATCCAATTCTAGAAATAATTTTATGAAGAAAAATAAATTAGTCCTCAGTTGTTATTTACCATCCATATAGCTCAGTGCTCTTTCATGACAGCAGTGGATGAAAAGCTGAAAAATGATTTTGCAGACATACGATTTTCTCCCCACCTCTCATTGCTATCCCCATTTTTGCAGCTGAACTATTGTGAGGGTTAAAAGTGCACAAAATAAAGCATTTCCACATATGGCTGCACTTTCTTTTCATTTCTTGAAGTTATAATGTCTTTAACTGTTGATAATGATATTATAAACTGTCATTTAGTGCATTTTGAGTTTATTAAATACATGAAACAAAGATGTGTGGTTCCAGCTGGACCCTGATCAGAAGATCTGATTCACTAGAACTGCAGATAGCAACATGCAGGGCTTGTGAGGAGTCTTGTGGAAGAGGTAGAAGTTGCAATGGTAATAGAATAAAATAATTGATTAAAATAAGAGAATGTCACTCCAGGAGTGGGATGATACTGAGAAACAGGTACGCAAGTGATACCTAGTCATTGGCACACTGCTACACAGTGGACTGACACAGGACTTGAGTATATCACAACTCTCTGCCTTGGGGAACAGGATTTACACTGTTTTCAACACATTTTCATCTGGAGTCTCACACAAAATAAAAGTGGGAATGCCAGCAAATCCCAGGAACCCTTCCTCTTGGTCCCATGGGAATCTATACAACAGAGCTGATTTGGAAGGAAACGGGAACATTGTTTTCTGCCCAGAGGGGGCAAAATTAATGTCTCCAAAGTCACAGCTTTGAAAGGACCCTATAGCTGAGTTGAAAACCTCTGATACATGGATATAATTTTTAAATATGCCTTATTATTTTACTGGTATAGAGATAATATGCCTTGGATAATATACATTGGTATAAATAGCCTCAGCTAGTTGCAGGCATATGTGGCCCCTGCAGCTGGAAAAGGAATGAAGGGGAAATAAAAAAATAATTAAAAAAATAGGCGAAATCAATGTCCAGATATAAGTCCTGAGCAAGACCCTTCCTTTCAGATAATCAAGACTTTTATTGGGTCTTAGAAGAAAGGAATAGAAAATAATTACATGCAAATAACGTGACGATACCCTAAGCCTGACCAGGGCAAGCTCAATCCTCAGCTCATGCTGATCATGGTGTTTCCACTGCATTAACACAAACACCAAGGAAACTGGCCTGAGCCAGGCCATGGAGGGACAATGGTGAGGTTGGCACAACTGATACAGAATAAAGTGAGGGAAGCAGTATGTGTGTGCTCCACATCCCATCCTGGGCTGGGGATTGGGAAGTATCTCCCATGGATTGCTTGTTCCAGCTCTCATTGCATGCACAGAGCAGAGTTCATCCTTCATAAAGAAAAGGGAAACTGCTCCGTTGAAAAAAACACCACCAACACAAAACAAGTTATCTAGCAGATACTGATTTATATACACACACACGTTTATATATATATTTTATTAGCAAATAAAGAAAGATCATATCTTTAATGAAATCAGGATGGGTTTTGGAGGTGAACTTGAGCTGAACTCCCCAGATTTTCATGGAACTTCAATTAAAAGGGTTTCAGAGGAGTTGCTGAAAGCCAAGCACTTGCCATTGAAAGCCTAATTTAAAATGAGAAGCATTTTTACACCACATTTCTCAGTGAAATTCCATCCCTGATCCTCATTATACTTTTTTTCTAGAACAATAATTTTGCTTTCTTTTTTGGATAAGCCATGTAGCAATGTATATATATTTTGTCCTCGGGTGTTATGACCAGTGCACACATAGTGGCTACAGTAACAGAAGAGACCATCATTATTGTGCAGAAAATTACCCTCTCCACTCTAAAACTAGTGGTGAAATTTCAGGCAGATCTTATTATCATGTACAATATATAAGTATTTAGATATCTGATAAATGCTAGAACTTGCAAAAAATGTGGTTTCGGGCAAAGGAGTGAAATCTAGCTTTGGAAAACAGAATAAAATAGTTAAAGATGGTGGTTTAATTTCTGCTTACCAGTCTACTCTCATTCAATCCCAGGAATAGCAGGTTAATACAAAGCCTCACTGTAGGGCTCTTTTGAATACCAGGGGGATCATGCAACTCAATCTTTGAGCTTTGCTTTCAAAATGTATCCCTTGCTTGATCAGATGCACTACAATTCAATCTGAGTGTCAGCTTCTGGGTGAGGAAAGGGGACACTAACAGTGTTTGAAGACTGAACGAGGCTGGACAGTGGATCCAAGAGTATCAATGGCCTGAAAGCACTAAGGGAAATAATCTTGTTTTAACCAGGTACCAGGAAATAAATTCCTTTGAAAACCATTTAAATAAATAATACTTTACTGTACAATGAAATATGATGGAGTAGAAATTATTGTGAAACTGTTTTAAGTAATGATGGGGGGAGGTGTGCCTGAAATAACAAAATCCAGCACTGTGTCAGAGACACAGTTACCAGACAAACTTATTTCCTGTGGCGTGGAACCTCTCTGCCCAAGCTCTCTGCAGTGCAATTGAATAATAATAGATCTGCAAACCATAGCTGAGCTCTTGGAGCTGACATGCAAGGAGCAAGCACTGTAGTTTCCTGGTCTCACATGGAAATAGCAACAATAAATAGACTGAAGGGCCTTTTTCCAATTAAAACATTAATTTCACATATTTCTTTCATTTTTCATTTTACTCTGATCATTTCTGCTGTCCTCATTGTAGACCAAAGACTTTTAACTCATTTAAGAAAAGGCAAAACCAAATTGTCCTCAAAGGCTCTCTAGTCTCCTTCCCTTCCCAGCAGCTTTGTGAGGAGACTCAAGAGTAGGTCTTCCTTCTTTCACTCTTCTGGGACATTAGCTTTGCCCTAGTACCTTCTTTGTCCTCATTGCATTCACAGCTGTGAGGAGTAAACTCCAAAGCTCTACATTTCTGTAGTCCAGGAGATGAACTGAAAGTTCAGATTGCCAAACAAGGATGCTAGGAAGAGTGCTGGATTGTCTCTTATGGGACTGAAACACGATCTTAAAATTGTGCAAATACTCAGAATATTCAGTTTTGTCATTGTTCATTCCCCATGAGAACCTGCTCCTTTATTCCCCAGGAGTGGATCCTGCCCTGTTTAAACTTCACAACGTGAGAGCATTGGGAGGCAGCCAGTCTTTTCCAGGTCAATATACTGTGACTTGGCTGGTGATTAATGTATAGCCCCTATCAGAGTCAAGGACTGAAAGGCTTCCTGTTAATGTTCATAGCCATCCGAGCATGGCCAGACATCCAGCAGGACGAGGCTCTAGAGGGGTAGGGCTGCAGCTTTGTTGGGTTGAGCAAAGCACTCAGTTCATGCTGGATGTCTTCTGGTGGAGCAGTATGAGCAGTATTTGGGCATGGACAGGTGGCATCTGATCCCACATACAGACTGCCCCACAGCAGCGTTTATACCTGCAGAGTGGTGGTACATCAAATATAGAAGATACTGATTTATACACACAAACACAAATATATGTGTAATTATAGTATATATGTCAGTACATTATATATTATATTGTTACATTATATATTTTATAATATTTAAAATCAAGGTTTTTGGAGTTGGCACCAGTGGCCACCACGGGGATTGACACACCACTGGACCAATGTATTTAGATGAGTCTTTAATACAGAAACAGATAACCTGGTGTGAGTTAGAGGAAACAGCATGAGAGCCAGTGCCTCCCCCTCAGCCTGCTACACAGAGCAGAGCTAATGCCACCTAAAGCAGGCTGGTCCCAAGGTGTTCAGGATTTCACAGATATCAAGAACCTTCCGACTGATGTTTGCAGCCTCCTACAATGCATCAAGGAGAAAATCAAAGCAGATTTTTCTCTCTGATCATACCTTTCATTCACATAGTTTCCTATTTTACATAGAGACTAATGCTATTTAAAATGCCAGATCCACTATAAATCTTTTTTTTTTCTCTAAATAAGAAGAAAATGGTTGCTAGCAGTTTTATGGGAAGCCATCAATCCTTCTCAAAGTGACTTACTGTACAGAAGAAAATAAACATTGCTGTGTATGTAAAGCAGAGCAGAAAGGCTGCAGTCATGGGCAAAGCAGTGCTGTCTTTAGCAGTAGCACATTAAAGACAAATGTAGTCCACTGAAAGTGACATAAATAAGTGGATTTCCCATCTGAAACATTGTTTTTAGCAAGAGAAGCTTTTAATCCCCTTAAGTTCATTTCTAATCTGTCTTGGAAGTGCTTGTCTAAAGAATATTACATTGATATAAGGGATTTAATTTATTAAAACTAAACAGCAGCCAGCATACTACTAAAGAGTATCTTGTACGCAGTACTCTCCCAAATGAATAAAGCTGCTACAGGTAGGGAAAAAAAAGTGCACAAACACTTGGCACAGCGTTCATTAAAAATTCACACATTATGTTCCTGTGCTCTCCTGCTCTCTGTGCTTTTCCCAATAAAGCAAACACTTTAGAATTCATAATACCTCTTCATCCCATGTGCACAAATGACCTCCTCTCCTTTATGCACCTAGCAAATGAACAAGTACAAAAGGGAATAGAGTAAGCAGAAAACTAAACATGCCCTCTCCTACCCAAGAGCATAAAGAGAGGGCGAGCAGAGGTTCTCTGAAGGGTTTAGAGCTGCCTCAACCAAGATGCCAGTGCTCCCACCAGTTTCGGCCAGTGCATGCTACACAGGCAGCATCAATTATAAAGTTTGTCAATCAATTAATTTTAAGGGATTTTTCTTAAAATAGCAGGTGAAAGAAAAAAAAAGCTACCTTCAAACTTACTTGTTAATCACAAGTTCAGCAGACTGTTTAATAATCAGCAAGAAGCCAAGCACCAAATGACAAAATGGCCTCCTTGTCTCTTCCTGAGGGTATGAAAATAGCAGCCCATCCTGAGACACCATGAGACATTTCCCTGGCTTCTTCATGAGTGCTTTCAGTATGTAAGGTGGTCCAAACACAATAGTTTCAAACAAGCCCCCAAAGATCTTTTAATCCTACATCCTAAGCACGGAAAAACTTGCAGAAATTCAGTGAAAATGAGTAACCAACTGTTGTAAGGGAAGATTTAGTCCATAAGGAACAACCTACACCTTCAAAAATGTACTGTTCTGTATAAGGCCTCTTTCCTGAACCATACAGTTCAATATAGTATAGATCTCCAGGCTTTTTTTCCTGTGTCTTGCCAAAAGAGACATTATTTATGGAGAAAATTCTGCTCTGTTATGGCACAGTGTATGTGTTGTGACTCACATTACACCCATTGCTTCCTTCTGAAGGCACAACGGAAGCATACTGTTACAAATGAGATCAGTATTTGGTCACATATTGTTATCATGCTGGATCTTAGATGAAATTACACATATCATAGTTTCCGTTCATTTCAGTAATGGCCAGCAGCCATACTGCCTCCAGATTGGGCCCACAAAGCTTCAGTCAAATAGGGTCAAGATTGGTCAAGACTGGAAGGTCTCCAAAGAAAACCATGAGGCAGGCAGAGGTATTACTCAGGGATTAAAACGTTAAACCTACAGAGAAATATGTTCATGAGGAGTCAGTCTATTAGTGGGCGTTTTCTGCAAGTCAGTCTTGGGTCGGCACAGATGCTGACTGAACACACCCCATTGCCAGCCTGGGAGAAAAAGGGAGTCAGCAAGCCATGCTGGCTTTTGTCCTACTACACAATACCAAAGTAAAGCGATTGTCATACTCTTACCTACATCCAGCCAGTTCTAGCAGCATGGGCACATGGTGGCGTGAGTAGGAGGACTGGCTTTCCTAAGCTCTTGCAAAATAAAGTGTCCTTGAAACTTGAGGGCTATCGTTTTTCACTGGGTGTTATATATGTGCACATTTTAATGCAATAGCAAGGGCAATTGCAAAAATGCTCACCTATAAGGAAAAAATTAACACAGAAAGTAAAGCCTTCTGACTAATAGGAAATGCCTTTTCTTCCCTGCATTCTTCCCACCATTTTAGATGGTGCTGTAGCACAGTCAAGTGGTACTTGTTGACAATTTTATTTTGGGTAAAAGCCCATGAAAATATTAAAGCATGAACAAGTCATCAAGTCAGTTTATGAATCAATATACAGATTTCCTCCATGCCCATAGCTGATTTCCATAACCATGAGCGTGCTGAAATCCTGTCTAGATGCCAAATCAATTTTTCTTATATATGAACATCACAGCTACTTGAGAAAGGGAATCTGTGCCAAAAACCTCACGCTCTTAACTAATTATTTCTGTGACTCCCTCCTTGCGAAGCACAATGACTGCCACATAAATACACACAACATTTATTAGGAACAGGCACACTTCCCACAGGTTCAGCCTGAGTGCAGCAGCATCCCTGACAAGCTCATCTTCCCAAAATGTGCAGCCAGCCTTCATCATAAGAAATAGTTCTGCTTTTCCCAGGACTTTTTTCTCTGTGAAGTACTCAAGCCCTTATCATCTCAGGCAGGGCAGCCAGTAGGGCATGGAAATTCCCAGATCCCCATAGAAGCATCCCGCAGAGGCAACTGTTGTCTGGCATTTGCTTTCGCTGGTCATTGCTCCCAGTCTTGCCTGGTGTCACTGTGCCCTCCCATGCGCCCCTCTCTATATAACATCCAGAGAGATATATCTTCTCAAAGATGAAAAACTTGTCAGATCAGATCTCCTGGACCAAATGTATTGATGACATCAATTTGCACTAAATTTGTCCTCAAAATTTTACGCCCTCACATGCCTGAATTACAGAAAATAAGCAATAGTGCTGCTGAGAAGCTCTGTCACAATTCCTTCACCCCTCAACTCTGTCCCTTGGGCAGGGGTACCTTGCTGTTGGGACATCCTGCTTCTCCCAGAAACTGCATCACCCTGTGAATTCACCCCTGGTACTGGGACTCCCTCTCATCCAGTCCGGAGCAGAGCTGCTGTCCGTGGCAGCAAGATGAGAACAATACTTCATGTAAATAATTTTCAAGTGAAGAAACTCGTCACTAATGCAGACAGTTCTGAAAGTAAAAGCAAACAGCATTTGGCAGTGAGAACTATTAATGAGAGGGTCATTAGGGAATTCATTCTACAAACCACACAGTGATCTGCAGGGCAATATTTTCTTGCAAGGCACCTCAAAGCAGATGTTGCACAAGTGCCACTGATACAGAGAAGGAGAAAAGGGGAGTTAAAGTGCCAAGCCAGCACAGATGACCAAGTAGAAGGAAGACAAGAGGTTGTCAGGACAGCAGGGCTGAGGAGATGTGGGCTGGTATTGATGGGCTAAAAGTGCACTTATGTAATGAGCTACCATTGCACAACAGGGCCAGCACTGCGGTAGGTGACGGCTGGGTCTTGGCTCCAGCCTCCAGTTGTTCCTGGGCTTCCTGGACTTCAGGCACCATTGTGCTCCTGTGGGGGTGTGCAAGTGTGTGGGTGTGTGTGGGTGTGTGGGTGTGTGTGTAAGCATGAGGAGCTAACCTAGACTAACCCTTCCAGGCTACTCTCGAGTCAACAAGTCTTGCTGAAAGAGCATGAGGTCAGTGATAGACTAATGACTCCTGTGGGATAGTCTAAATATTTGTTTCTTGGTATTTCTTCATATTTTGAGTTTCCATCCATCTGAAAAGAAAGAAAAATCAAAATTATAAATGCAAAATAATATACAATATATTAGATAATATAATGAATAAAAGGATGCAATAATTTAGCCGATATATTAATTTACTTAAATATATAAACATAAAATGGATAACATAATATATAAATATTATGCTAGACACACTATAAATAATGTTATATAAAAATTTGCCCTAAAACAAAGGAGGTAAGGAGGGTAGAAACTCTTTGCTCCTTTGAGAGGGTAGAAGCAGAACTCATCTCAGCCCACTCTCCCTCCCCAGCAAACCCTGTGGAATCATGTAAAACAGCCAGCTAAACTGGCCCACTGGTAAAATTAAGGTTTCAAAGGAGAAAAGGAGTCTGTTCAAAAAATACTACTCTTGTCTTTCATAGGTGCCTTTTGTCACTGAAAAATAAGGTAGATGCAAAAGAGAAAGTGGGTGCAGAAGAGGAAGAAAATCCCTCCCTTGTGTTCCACATTAATATATATTTTTGTTGAACAAACTGCTGGCCCCTGATGTCCAATAGCCCACAGCCTGAGCTCTTGGCTACTCTTCCCCGTGTACTCCCCTTGAGGAAGAATGAGTTTTCATCATTTCAAACACTAGCAGTAACAAGAAAAGGAAATGTCCGACTCAAATGTCTTCCAAATTGCCACATACATAAGTTACAAATTAAATATATTATGCTAAAGTCTGAATCACTCATATAAAGCAAAAGGACAGAGTGTGTTCCGGGCTGCCTGGTGATGTGCTGGGTATCTGAAGAAGGTTTGAGGGAAAACTGCTTTCTTTCCTTGTTAGTAAGGTCTGGGGCGTATTGTGCAGTGTCCTTCAGCAATGCATTTACAGGAGAGGATGCTACCCAATGGAAGGTTGTCACCGGGTGGTGTATTCACTGCCTGAGTCAGGACTGGAGTCTAAGGCTCTGCGCATTGCAGCACTAATTCTGTGGTACCTTTGGGTGCTCGGTGGCCTTGGACCACCACCCATGTTGGTACCCTGAGCATTGGCTGATCTATGAGGATTTGTCTCAGTACATGTCAAGAGTGACTCTCATGCTCTCTCCTAACTTATAGTTATGTTTTCCTTCACTGATGACAAATCTCTGTCCCCTGTGCTGACCCTCCAGCAGGCACAGGGTGCTGCCAGCCAGGTGTTGCACCCTGGGAATTTACCCTCTCCTTCTCTGCCCTGACCCAGCTAAGCTGTGGCACAGGAAATGCCACAGCCATCACACATCACAAAGCCAAGCTTCTTCAGATTCCTGTGGGGGAGAGAACAGGAAAAGTGGGTTTTGAGCCAGTGCTTTCTGCTGCAATGAGACTGAGCCCTTCTCAGAGGTCCCATGGAAACTTTCCATGTTCCCTGGCGGGGCAAACAGTCCACGACACCTCTGGGGTACAAAGGGCAGAAAAGTGCTCCCTAAGAGTCTTTGCAAGTGCTACAAAAAGTCTAACACTCAAGGACTGCAATGCTGCAAGCAGGCTGCATCTTCCCTAGCAGAGACCTTTCTAAACCCTTTGTTTCAGATCAAACACATATGGTCCCAAGCTCTGTACATCAACTCATGGCACCTCTGAGAAAGAAATAATCCAGTAATTGCTTCCAACACATGGGCAGTGCCACTTTGTAATATCATCTTGCCATTAGCTAATATAAGCTAAAACCTAAGTAGAAATAAAAGCTACAGACAGGACAAGGCATGCCTAGGTAAAAAATCCATAGCTTTTCTGGGTACTTGGCGCATCAGTATCCTAATCAGTATCCTAATTCTATTACATTCTAATGGCCAATTCTCAATCTAATGGCATTACAGCTGCAGAACTAAAATGCTTACTATGACTCAGAACTTACTAAATTCTACCTCCGTCGCGTAGTTTATATAAGGAGATCATAACCTCCGCTGGCACCATAAATAACCATGCCTCTGCAGCAGCAGAGCCAGGCACAGCGGACAAAATCATCAAAATTGCTAACCAAACAAGCAAAAGGAGTTATTAAAGAGCGCTTAAGCTTCCACATGTTTATTTTCAATGATTTCTGCTGCAAGCAGTGCCCTGGCTCTCCCAAAGAGCCAGGACACTGATTGTGCTCTCATTAAACAATGCTCTGTCATCAAGCCGAGACACTGGATGAAATGCACGATTATTAATCCCTTCAACATAATTATAGATGACAAGAAATAAAGAGGGGAGACCGCACCAGTGGAACGACTTTGCTCACAAGAAGAGGGAACAAACAAGTATGATTGCAGATGTTAAAAATGGTTCTAATTCAACTAAGCTGTAATTCTATCTTTTTCCAAGTAGCATACATTAGGTTTCACCAATAGCTATGAACATTCACTCTTTGGTCAGTCAGACTGGAATTCTAGTAAGTATAGAAGTAGGCAGGGTTTCTACTAAAAATAAAATTAATTAGCCTTTACTTCATCGGCAAAATTAGTTTTTGCTTCAACAAAATGACAAACCTTCAGTCAGAGCTTGACTGATAATCTGGTGACCCAGCTCCAATATATGGTTTCCATGCACATTTTGGGTTATGCCTTTGGCTGTCTTTCATTACTTGTTGTGAGTGGAGGACCCAGACACAGACATGGCAGGTGGTGCGTTGATGACTATGAAGAGTTTTCAGCCGAAAAGAGAAGGAAGCAGCTTTATAAGAATCAATGTTCTCTGTCCTCTTTTCAAGAACTTGTGGAAACACCACATGTGAAGGGAAGCTAAACTACGGCCTTCTTGAAGGAGTAGGGTTGCATGGACAACACGCTATCTATGGCAAAGAGTGAGAGGTTCAGAGATCATTTACAAAGCTTGCGTGACCTACTGGACTGCTGAGTCCAGGATGAGGTGACACAAGTGTCTGGGAAAATATATTCCTGAGCTACAAGAAGAGGTGTCAAGTGAGCTGGGGAATGGGCAGAGGAGCAGGGCTATGGCAGAACCGTGATAAATGATTACAAGACGGGAGCAGGAGCTGCAGGAACACGTGAGGGTTTGCAGCTATGGAGCCTTCACTCCACAAGAATTGATACCAGATGACTCAGCCATACAAATGTGATACAGATCGCACCATGGGCATGTGACTGCTTCTACCAAATTAGATACAGCACATGATGCGAGCCTGTGCCAGATTCACTCAGGCTGTTGGGAGACAGAAAATAAGGATGAAGAGTCTTAAAGACAGCATGGAGCAGTCAACTACCACCTATTCAAAAGGGATTCTTCTCCCCAGACTCCAAAATGGTGAACAAATTTAACCTGTGGTATTGTGATATAGTGGAACAGTTCTTTGCATCACAGGACCATGACATTTTCTATTCACTAGCTGGAAAAACAAAGCCAGATGAGACGTGTCTCCAACAGCAGTGAGTGCCACACCATGCACAGGCAGAGGGGGACGTGTGGCACACTCCCACAGCAGAGGGGGTCTGCTCCAGCAGCTGGGAACAGAAGGAAAGGGGGCTACTTTCTACCTGAGACCCAAGACAGTAGATGGTGTTTAAAAGTTTTACTTTCTCATAGGACTGCTGTAGAATGTATGTCTAAAACTGAGACTATACTGCTTACAGCATCCTGGGAACTCTGATTTGCAAAACTCTGAAGAAAACCAAAACAACACACACAGACACACACAAAAAACCAAAAAACCTAAACCAGCAACCCAGATGCCAAACCTTCTAGCCAGTTCATTCAAGGCTATTTTTCATTCTACTTATCACTGCCACCAACATTTTGCTTAGTCTTGAAGAAAACGTTGTCATTCCACAGTCAGATGTTTTTACAAGTACATCCATCATTGCCTGATATATCCTGACCTTAGTTAAAACTTATGTTTTTTAAATTGTACTTTTATGTTGAGCAAGCCCTTAGGCTACACTGTTAAAAGTTTACATTGAAAAATCATTTATAATTGGTTTGTTTGAGTTTGTCTGCTTTGCCTGCTGCAAAGTCACAAGAAAGGGCAGTATTAATTAGCAATGGCTTACATATAGTCTAGACAATAAAAAAGTAAATTATTTTACCTTCTTTAAAAGCTATAAGCATCTTACCAGTTCTAATAAATGAGTCTGATATAAATTACATTTAAGGAAAAAAAATTGCAATATAATTTGCAACAAAGCTACTCTCTTTGAATAATGTATTTTTTCTTGAAATGTTTTCTTGATATGCACACATTGCTCAAATAAAAATATGTTTATTGGGAAATTGAGATGGCCAACAAAAAATTTTAATTAATTCCATTTGCTCTGCAATAGCTTGGTTGGAGGATTAAACAATAAATTTCAGTTTATTGCATAACGTCCTAAGTTTCACTATAAAAGACTTGTTTTCATTTTGGGTACATAATTATGACAATTGCACAGAATTTTTAAATAGCGCACACAACCAAAAACTTTCCAGAGCTCCAGCAACCCCTTCGCTGCACATATTGTTTCAGCAAAATGAAGGAGGCAGTTCATCTGGGTTAGACACTGAGGGACTGAGCCTTTCATTCCAAACATCCTCTCCAAGTGTCTGACATAACTTTGCAAAGCCTTATTAAACACGTATTAATGAATCATTGGAGCTGATTTTATTTATTCACAATGTCACTGCGAAGAGACATGGGAGTTTTGGATCACAGCACTTTGCAGCAGATGATGTTATTTTAGTTCATAATTGGTGGTGACAAAGCCACAAAACAGTTAGAGCATTTGGTTAATGCCAAGAAAAATATAATAGCAGGCAGAGAATTTATCTTACATCTACCTTCATTTGGAAACAGATTGCTTTGTCATCCTTGAGGAGATTGACATCAGATCACAATTTCTGTATGGGTTCGGCCCATAACTCGCTGCCTGCCCAGACCACATGTGTTGCAGTTTATCCTGCTGTCACCTGATACCCCGGAGGTCAGCATGGCGGGGGGTGCAGAGGAAGGACTGACAATACAAAAATGACGGCGAGCAAAAGGCATTCTTCGGGGCTGATTCTGATCTCAGAGCAACCAAAGATCAGCATGTATTTAAACAGATAGGGTTACTTTAAATAAATGTACAGTAGCAAAAATTCCAGGAAACCCTAAGGCAAACTGGAAAAAATAATCTGCTCTGTTTCCTTGTAGTTCTTTCCTATTTTGTAAAAAAAAAAAAAAAAANNAAAAAAGTGGGATTTTTTTTCCCAGCACACAGAATAGCTGAAATGAGCAAAGGAGGGAGGACTAACATGCTTCTACCGCAGGGCTTTGCTCAGCCTGAAGACAATCTCTAACTCAAGAGACATTCCCTTCTTTCATCTCTCCCATTTTTCACTGACAAAGGCAACTGGGCAACTGTAGGCAAACAGAGACAAGAAATGTAAAGCTCCATCCTTGAGCTGTTTCTTGATCCCTTTCTTATTTTTACCTCCCGTCTTCTGTTCTTCTCTTACAGACCCATCCTTTCCCAGCAGCTCTAGGCACACATTTTTGAAGTAAATTAAGCTGATTGAGATCTTGCTGACCCAGGTTAAACCCAGATTCATGTCATAAAAGCCAGAGGAGCTGTATCAATATCAAACCGGTGTGAGCAAAAGTAGAATCAGACCCAGTGGTATAAAGGTATGGAAACATATATGTCCCAGTTGCCTTTTATTCACATCAGTTTAATGTTAATGAGGTGCCATTGCCTTCAGAGAAAAGGTTTCTGACTTACAGAAGTAGAAGTAATTGGAGATGCCAACAGCTCATGTGTTGCTTGGCACTGCTCTCCTCCTGCAGCACAGGAGGACAAGTGCCAGGAATGTCTTTCCCTGACTGACCCTGACTGAGCCCTCTCCCCTGCTCCCAGCTGAGGTTATTCTTGCCCACCTGCTCTGGTAAGATGCTCCAGCACACATGTTTGGCATCAAGCACAGCCATGGGGTTCTCCCCATCCTTTGGCACCACATCGCGGGACGTGGCCAGGATACAGTGACCGGCTCCATGGCACTGCCCCGGTTTCCACACACAGCGTATTTCCCAGGGAGTCAGCCCCAAGTGCCTATTTGTACCTAGTCTTGCTGCCAGGTTAAAGAGCAGTTACCACAGGCAGAGGGAAAGAAATATTTTACAGGTTTGTAATTCATTAAAGCACTGGAGCTGTTCCAATATGAGTCTACTGTCAGGTAGAAGAGAAGAGAGACATGTTCAGACTGTGGTCTACAACAACACACCTGTAGTATTTGGGAACATATCTAGTGATTGAAACTATTTTCTGGGTGTTCTGCCTGTGCCAAGAGACTCAAGCACACAAATTCAAGGTAATGCTCTTTTACTTGCATGATTCAGGCTTGTGTCATTTCAAGATTTAATGATAGATTTAAGAGGGTCACTTCAACCATGCGCTGTTAGACAAACACTCCTGAAACAAAAAAATTCCAGCAAAGCACAAACAAAAAAATCACCTTAAATCTCTGGGGTGTGGTTCTTTGGTGCCTTATACTTAAGTGACTTCTATGCATGGGAACGAAAACACTTCAAGGATCCTTTTACTGGTATTATGGTCACACATTTACCTGGTTGGAGAAAAGAGTTATTGTCTTTTCTCTTTTAGAAAACTTATAAAATAAAATTCACAAGACTTAGGAGTCTTTGGCCATGATCCAGAAATCAGTACGTACCATCCTATTAATCAGAAATTAAAAGTTTAAGTAGAAACCAGTGAAATTGTGTTCTCTGTCAAAACTCACAACCACCTAGTAGGATTTCACAGCATTCCTTCAAGTGTCAGCTTCTGTCGGGTGTTACTTTCCATAACAGCAGTAACCAAGATATTTTTTCAATAGAAATAAAAACTATTTTGTTTTTAAAATTCACAGAAAGCTTTAAATTTCTCCTCTGTTTTCAAGAGGTGGCAACGTATGTGTGACACCATAAGAAAATTTTTTAAAAAAAGTGCAAAGTAAAGATTCACAAAGTGCATGCAGATTGAAAATTATTGGATGTTTTCATTTTTCTTCTAATTCTTTACATGCTACTGCCTAAATATTCCTCCAGTCTATCCAGTATCAATTTATTCACACTTATTCAGAATGATTTGTACAACTTATCACAAATAACTATACTTGGAAATGAAGATGTTTTTCAGAATAATAGCATCCGAAACAGTATCCTAAAAGGTAGAAAGGCTGAAGCTAAAGCAAGGGGAAAGAAAAACCTTAAAATGAAAAATAGATTCTCTTGCTTTACCCAGGTTGTAGCTAAATGCGCAGAGAGTAGAGAGCAGTCTCCCAGGAATGTATCAAACCAAGCAACATAAATGCAGCCTGAATGCACAGAGAGTCAGCAGCAGTGTTGCCAATGTCCAAGTCAGAAATTATGCCCCAGAAAACCAACAGATGTTTAAGCTCAGTGAATGTAAACATTCTAGTATTTGTTTGTGAAGTTTGAATTTGAAATTCACACCCAGAAGCTTTTTTCTACCCCTATGAAGCCTGAAAACTTTTAGTAATAGCTAAACTTCTCATGTGACTCTAGAAGCTAGAGGGTTTATAGAATACATCAAACATAGAAAGCTTGAATGGGCAAAATCAACAATTCCAAGACAAAAATTAAACAGCACATGAAAACCATTCCACCATGGCTGGAAAGACCTTGTGGACCTGGCAAGAAATGATCCAATGGGATCAGGTGCCAGCCTGGGGCCAGCCGTGCAAAATCACACAGTCATGGGATAGCTCATGCTCGTCAGTCCTGGCCTTGGGGTGACATATCTACTTCTGGTTCAGAAAGTTTGGGCAAGTTTCTTCTGAGTAAATATAAACCCGGCAAGTACACTCTGCTTGGAAGGAGGGCATTTCTGGATAAACATGCCCCATTTATAACTTGACTTGCGGTTAATTCTGTGTTGCTTCCTTACCAATGCAACCAGCACCACAAAAGTAAAAGAAACACACCTTTAACTTGTGCAATAAAAACTGCACAGCAGCCAGAACACAAGGATTAACATCCTTGGTCTCTCTGCCTTTCATTTAAGACCAAAAATGCTGGGGTTTTGTTGTTCGTTTTTGTTTGGGTTTTTTTTAACATCATTCTATATATTTCCTTTAAATATATTTCAGGAACCAGTGCTGTTTATTACAGTTCATTTCCTGAAGAGAGCCAGGAAACAACAGAAACTTGCTTCAGAAAACTAGCATGGTCAGATCCCAGCCTTCACAGAGACATGTGTTGGACATTTTAAAATCATTGCAACAAACTTTCCTACACTGATCCAACACCACTGATTTCACTGGGGTCACAGTACTGCAATGAGTGAAACTTTCCCCAATTACAAAATCACAACAGGTATTATTTGCCTGTAGTAGTTTACTGAAACTTTTTAAAACTTCTTGGCATCTCAAAGACTTTATTAAAAATTTAATGGAAAAGAAGAGAAAAACAAAGTCATACACTCTTTCTGAGGATGATGGTCATAAAGTCAGTACTTGACTTGTGGCAGTAACTGCATTGGCTGAGCAGAGGTGACTCTCAGATGGAAGCAGGCAAAGGGACCCAAGAGTATCAGCACTCTCTGAGGGCAGTGTAGCCAGCATGCTCAGTCAGGACGTGCCTCTTATTGCCCAGGTCTATCCAAGCAGGGCATGGGGGTCCCTCAGAAGGCTGTGAAGTCACCATTTTTTCATGGCCCCACTGGATCAAGTTCTGAGCAATCGAAAAGGAGCGGTTCCTCTGAGGTCACTTCCATTGCAAATTGCACTCTGATTCTGTGTTATAACAGTAATTACCCTAACTGAGAACAAACCATTGTCCTCATATATGATAAAGTATAAATAGACAAGCCCAAACACAAGCAAGTATAGACAGAAAATTGGAGCTCGCATGTCAAAACCCTTTTGCCACTCAAGGAACCCCTTTTTAGGCAGCATTTGCGTGAAGAAATCATTCTCACTGTCTCCATTCCCTCCCAGGTTCCCCCTCTCTCTACAACACATGACAGCCTCCAGGTTGCTGCCCTGCTCATGGTTTCCATGCTCCAGCTCAGCTCACACGCTCCCACACCCACGTCAGGATACACCATCCAGTGATGAAATCTGCCATCACCAAACGCCACGGCAAAACCCCAGGCACAAGCAAGGCAGGATTTCACTCCTGTTATGGCTAGGAAGCCCTTTGTGCTCCCCTTAGAACGAATTAGGACCTGCAGTCTGGAGCGAAGCTGAGATAATGCCCTACGTTTTCAGCCTCCACCACAGGCAATGCACACAGTGTTGAGTTTCTCATGTTAGGGTCGGGTGGAAGCTCCCTGCAGCCTCCCATTGCACTGCCCTGGTACAGAAGAGCTGGGAGTGGTTAATGACAGTCAGTCTTTCCCATAGTCATATCCCTAATGTACACAGCTCGTAACTCAGCAGATCCCAGCAGCAGATTGTCAATAAATATATATATATATATTTAACTATAACTATAAAGAATAAACCAAATTTTAATTTCTACTTTAGGAGCCAGGGTAAATGGCTCACTGACCAGTAGAGTTATGCAACAATTGACATATTTGTAAGTTGCAAATTACAAGACAGCACAACCACAACCATAAATATGTTCCTATCATACTGGAAATAAGCTTTGCTTTCAATTAAGTAGTTGTTAAAAGTATGTCTCCTTTTAAAGAACTGCCTTATGATTTGGGATATTTCTTCCTTGGCATTTTTAGTACATTGGAGCTTAAATTTAGGTTATAAAACAACCAGCCTGACCTTTTCCCAGAGCTTTAAATCCTAAACAATTTCCATGGCACTCAGAGGTTGCTCAATGCTTCTGAAAAATGGACCACTTCTTTGAATTTTAGGAGCCTAACTTCCAGGTTCCAGTCCTGACAATCCTGAACTAATAAGTTTCATAAAATAGTTGTTTTTCTTAAATACAGACAATTATAGACAAACCTTTCTGAAGTCAGATATATAGCCAAAAGTTTGAAACGCTTTGTGTCAGTAGTACTTCAACAAACTATATAGGCAAGGAGCACCAGCTATCAGAAAGAGTTTTAAAAAACACAGATCACCTGTTTTTCCATCTCTCCAAATGGAATTCTGAAATGTCATCAGTTTAAGGTTTCAGATGAGAAGATATTTTTATCCATTTAAGAAAAAAATCCATTTCCCATGCATTAGATTCATGTGAAACTCTAACGTTAGAGGCTATGTCCATTCTGCTCACTGATATAAATTGTACCCTGACAATCCCAGTGATGGGATTGGAAGTGGGTTGAGCACCACAGCATCTCATGAGAAGGCTCCTCAGTGCCATTCCTGCAGATAAGATATAATTTGTGCTCCCCTCAGGCACCAAAGGCAATGTACCAGTGCAATAATCTTCTGAGTATCCCAACATTTACAAATAATTGTAAAGACCTGCTAATATGGTTTAGTTCAGCAACTCTTCACAGTGTTGAGTGCTGACAGAAATGACAACTAAGAGAGTATTAAACAACCTTTAAGATGTCCTGAAGGAGAAGGTTTGTGAAGCAGTTTTTCCAAGGAACAAGTAGTGAGAAGCATACTGAACATTTCACAAATGTTGCCTCTCCAGCCCCATGTTTTGTTCATAGGCCATACAAAAAACAGTGTTTTGGGTTTTTGTAAAGCTCCTTAGCAAATGGTTCAAGAAATACAATGGTGAAGTTACAATGGTGAACTTCATAAATATGTTTGAATTTTATGTTCATGTCATAAATATGTTGTTTCTTCACTCATGTTCCAATTTTGTTACTAAACTGATGTGTAGGTTGGGTAATAGCAGATTCAGTGAAATCGTGTATGTATCTCAACAAAGTGACTGCTCATTGACTCAGGTGCCCCTGTGTTAATTGCACTGAAATTAATGATGCAAAGTAATCAAGGGAAAAAAAAAATATGTCAACTGAGGTGACATTTGGTCCCATCTCCCTCGGGTCAGGACCAGGGTGTGCAGTGCCTCCTGATTCCTGCAGCAGAGCCCTGGATGTCCCCCTCTTTTGCCACGCTGAACTTTATAGTGGGAAGTTATTTGGTACCAATTTCTGCCAGTGAAGTGCACAGGAAAGCATTCCAGCACTGGTGCCCAGCTTCACCATGAAGGCCTGGAAGTGCCTGCCAGACTTCATGAGGTACTGAAGGCTAAACATCTTGGCAGGGAAGCAGTTGCAATTTTTGAACTAAGAAAGCACACTTAGAGCTTCCATTCTATTAACTTTTGAAGCTGGATAGGAGGGGTTAGGGAGGTAAATAATTATTAACTTTCTGGTTTGCTACAAATTTCTTTTAGCTGATTCTACCTCAACTCTCCCATCCATTAAATGATGTTACCATCAATTCCAGCCTTCACATGAGCATCTTAAAAGTAAATCTGTAAAATCTGTTAAACAAACCACAATAAAGAGATATTTAAATATCAGAGAGAAGTGTGAAGCTTGTATATCACTTAAAAGAAATGAACAACAACAACAAAAAAAAAAGAAAACAAAAGCTGTGGTTTTCAAAGGTTTTTTTCTAATTATCAATGTGAATATATACATCTTTCATAAAGGTGTCACTTTATCCTTACATTACATTTATCAGACTTTTTCATATAATGCAAATTTCTGGAAAAAAATGCATGCTGCCAGCAACAAATGAGAGTTAACTAAGAGACAGTTACCCATATTTTATTCTTCTGGAAGTGGAAAATCCAAGCACATAAATCAAAGTGACCCTAAAGCAGTGACCAGCATGCCCCGAGCAGATCAACAGTGGTTTCATTGACCTCCAGACTCATACAGGGTCATATTTTCACACAGATGAACTGGTCTTGAACTGCTTTGCCATTGCATTGTGCACAAAGAGACCCCAGTCGCAAAGTGTCTCTGCTTTCTGTTAGGGTAACCTGGATCACTTCCCAAAACAAAAAAATCAAAGCCACATTCCATTTTAGAAAGTGTTTCTCTGTCCTGCCTGGATCCCTTTCTTCTAGTCTTGATTTTCATAAATACATTTGCATGAATTTACTGTTGATATTCATATTTTTTTTAAAAAAAGAAAGAAACAAAAACTAACCCTCAGAATTTCTTAATATAGCTTTTTCTTTGGTTCTGAAGATTTTTCTAGGGCACTTCTTCACACTTGTGAGACTCTGACTACTCGGTGCATAAAATCTGGACAGCTCAATTGAAAGCTGAAGGCTTTCCTTCTAATAGACATGCACTTAAGTGACCCTTACATTACAGCAGTATTTCACAAATGTTAATGTGAAAAACCTTGCCGTGTTCCTGCTTGGCGGGAGGGAGCACTGAGGCAGGCACTGACTATAAACAAGAGGTTCAGCCTTCTGCTGAAGAACACCACAAAGCTTACATGCCATTATAGTTTTCTAAATATACTTGTATAATGCTCAGCCAGTGTGGGTAAGCCTTGTTTGTCTCCCAGCATCAGGCAGCATCCAAGCCTCTAGCTGGCTCTCGGCACAGGGATGAATTTTGTCAAAACCAGAACATGCCATGGCTAGCTATGCAGAACATCTGTGGCCCAGGCAGGGGCTGAATCCAAACCAGCTAACTTCCAGTTTAATGCTTTAACCACAAACTCAGCCTCATTGTTGTCCTGTAGCATCCCTCTACACAGGGAGAGCTTCCAGAGCAAGATGAAGAAGCTGCAAGTGAAGGCAGGAACAGACAGAAATGGAAGGCTGAGTAGAGTAGGTCACCTTCTGGAGAGGTGGATTGTCATCCGTACCTTGGAGTTTTCCACGGATTTTATAAAATAATTTTGGCAGCTTTAGGGATGACTTCTGTGGCAGAACTGAGAAAAACAGAGGCAAAGTTTTGCCTGTTTCACAAGCCCACATTTTGTTTCTAATTTCAGTGCCATTATTGATATTAATGACAAATGCACAATGTTTGTGTTGCCTTCTTTTCTTTTTTTTTTTTTTTTGCAATAGAAGTGATTTCTCTCTGTCAAAATCAATCATCGAATCAGTTCTAATCAGATAAAGCTTTTGGCTTCTACTATCGAAATTGTCCTTCCTGCAGTGCCTAAGACAAGCATCAGCGCTCTATCACAAAATAAATGTGTTGATATTTGATAGCTCATTTGAACACGATGGTATTTACATCTTAGTTGGTTAGATTTTCATTTAACACAAGTTATGGGTTCACATTGAAAATAAAAACAATACTTCTCTGTTCCTCTTGCCATTCATGTCTACTTTTGTTTCAGCCTAAAATAACACATTGCTGGAGGGTATTTTCTTAACACTGCCAAGCCTGAATGCAAGCCCTGTGGAAAATGTTTGTGTTGGGCTTGCCATGGTCCAGGCTAATAACAACGTGATGATGTATAGGTGAATTCCTGCTCCTCAAGTCCTCTGTGACATACGGATTAGGTCTGCCCTTATCTTCTAAGACATCTGGATGAGTGTCTGGGTTTTAATTTCACAATGAAATCACTGGGGACTAGAGTTATGTTATGTGCTTATGAACAAAGTGGAATATCCCTGGTAAGGGCAAGAGTGGATTACCTTAGATAACTCTACTTAAACCAGGGAACATTTGAGAATGTTGAAGAAAGGAAAGAGGTTCCACCAATAAAAACAAACACAGGCTTAAATTTGTGTTCTGTGTACTAAACATTTTAAAGCTCCTGGAGGTTGAAATATGACCACATGTAAATGGACTGATAAAGCTAAGGCAACTCTTGAAAGACCAGATCAGGCTTCCCGGGACAACTACCAGCACTAAACCCTAATGGCATGCATAAATCATTTGAAGACACATTTATTCAGAAGATGCCACTTTAAAGTCAAAATACTCTGCTTTAATCACCAGAAATACCATGTGCATGCTAACATTTGCAGAAAATGCTCTAGGGCAACATGGAATTAGTATCTTAAAATTCCTAAATATATGCTTTTCCTAAAATGAAGATTTTTATCTACTTATGCCCATAAAACTGTCAGAAAAAAGACCTGTGAGAGCATAAAAAGGTCAGTCCGGCTGACTACAGCCCAGCCATGGACAACATTAAAAACATCAAAGTTCATAAGATGTTCATGGTTGGGCTCTGAGTGTTGCAGAGCCGAATAATCAGCTTGCAAGACCTCAATCCAGTGATCCGGGACTATTGCAGCTTTCCAGCTTCACTGCAGCCCTGAGACTCCATTCCCTTTTTGCAGCTTTTGTCAACATTTCCTCCACACTCTCAGCCCCTAGTCAGGCTATAATCTCAAGGATCCGACCCTACCTTGCTGACTTGTTGTCATGTTAATGTCTGTTTGGGTCTGCAAGACAGCCCAGGCTTGGCAACCTGGAGATGGGCTCTTCCTTTGCCCATATTCAGCAACACACAGCAGAAGCGGGAGGGGATCAGACCGAAAGCCTGAAGAATCCAGGCTTATATTCCAGTATTGGCTGCAAACTCTTCCCTATCTGCTTGTGTGTTTAAGTTTTAAAAGTGCTGAGCACTTGCAATGTGGAAAAAATTAAGATACAAATAATGGCATTGAGAAGAAAACAACCAAAATCCCTTTTGCTTAGCATATTAACTACAACTTCTAATCTGTCTATTAAGTTAAAAGCAACCCAGACATGTTGAAAGCATTTAGTAAACCACAGGGATTAATATATGCTTAGGAAGACTTCTGTTAAGACAGTATTAGTTAATAAATGTGCAACCAGATATTACTTTTTAAATAAGTAACAATGTAACCTGCAAAAGTTGTTGCGGTTTTGTTTTTGTTGGGGTTTTTTGTTTGGTTGGTTTGGTGTTTTTTTCCCTCAATGAAAATACATTGTTTTACTGAAAACCATAGAAAAACTTTTATTGACTTTGGTGGGGTGAAGATTTAACTCGATAGTTTTTCAATTTTCATAACTGCAATCAAATAAAACATTTTCTTTCTCCTTATTTATACACTCACAGTTTCTTTGCCTAGATAGGAAAATACTTAAATATCTGTGCTGTTCCCATATAGACAAGTTGTTCTATTTAGACTAATCCAGTCATGAAAAGAGCTAAATGAGGTGTCGAGCTTTCTTTTAGATCCTCGGTTTAACAAGAATTTTAATCAGTAATAGATCTAACATACATGTGACGCCCTGCAAGCAACGCAAGAAAAGTGTATCAGTTTCTTTTCTGAGCACTTCACCTGCTTACTTTGCCTAACAAGAAATCAAAACACAGATTCTGTCGCTATTGTTCATATATTAGATACAAAGGGGGAAGATCCATGCAACTAAACTTGCTCTAAATGTGTGACTGCAGCTTACAGACTGCAGTGTTTCCAGGGAAGATGCTAACCCTGCCCTCAGTGGGACACCAGCCCTGGAAAAATGAATGTAGGACACGAGACATCATTATACGTCTTTCTTATGTGTTATTCACAGCTGTTTCTTAACAAAGTAAAATGTCTAATATCCCACTAAAGAGCCTCAGGCCAACCTTGTAACCATAGATGTCCTGCTTGGCTGGAAAGCTGGTGGGGTCTTTTAGTATATGAAATGATATATCACACAGATGCATTGAAAGACACTAGAGAGATGGCTGAGATTTATTGTTCTTTTCATTTTGCATAGAGAGCCTACAGCTCTGGGCAAGGCAGACAACAGCCACTGAGGGCTGTAGTCAATCTCACTGAATCTGTTACCACCACCAGGTTCCTGCTGCACACTTCCAGCAGCAATTACACCTTTGTAGTGTGGGGTGGAAGAGGATGCTCTCAGCATCTCAACTTTACAAACAAACATATTAGCTTAAACCACTGGTAAAATGCTGGATTAGTCTTTCCAGTTGTGCCATAAGGGTAAACAGCAGGGTGACTGGCAGCTGCGTCTCCAAATCGTGCATTTATCACTGGGAGCTGTTGTCAAATAGAAACTGAGTCAGAGCACTAAAATCAGTTCAGAGGTTTTAGGGTGTGGATAGGAAGCAGGTCAAGTGGCTAAAGAGCCTGGACTTAACCTCACACCTTCCATAAGACAGTAGGCTGGTGAGAAGGAGTTCCCTCATCTTTGACAAGTTAACAGGTATGCCTGAGGATGGAGGCAAAGCTCCAGTTTGCCAGATGAAAGCAGGAAAGCTTCCAAGACCAAGCAGATCTGTCTCTCATCTCCAATGACCGTGGGTACGCTGAGCAAATTTGCTTTCCATGTTCAAATGAAGGCTCCAGCATTGCGAACAGCAGCAGTACCCCACCCACCCCACAGATCCATCTCACCTTTCCTCCACAAGCGTGTGTGGGCCCACCTCAGCTACACATCTCTCCTGCTGTTCTGCGGTCACCAGGCGTGCTCAGTCTTGCCAATGCTTGTACACCTAGAAGGGCCAATCTTGCAATCGTTTACTCAGGCAGATGGGTTGCACATAAGTAATGAGCTGCTAGCATCCCAGCATGTTAGACAATATGCTGACAATGTCATAACATTATTTCATCCTTCTTAAAAGATAAGACCCAGCCTGTTCTAACCTGCTCAGGTCATTATCTTGTTACCACAAGATCCCCTGTCACTAACCAGTTTAGAGTATGCAAAGCTATAATTTGCACTAAAATGAATTATGTATTGTTTACAGTTTACCATTAAATTACAATGAACGAAAACAAGCATCTAGGACGCCTCTTTCAAAGTCTTCCAGATGAGTTTAAATGTACACAGAAGCCTTGATACAACAGCATTAGAAATAAGCTGGAGCTTGCTTGGATAATTTTCACACTAACTTACTTAAAAGCAAGAAAGAAAACACTGAAGATCTTTATACGGGACCATCAAAAAGCCTGACTGCAAGTGTTTCCAATTTGCTTTAGTAATTAAATCTAAAGGAGTTTAAGGGGTTTTCACCCAGGCCATTTACTACTTTGGAATTTTACTGCTTGCTTTGCAAAGAAAACAAACTGGAATGAGTCACTGGTGAGTATAGAGAGTGGATGAACACCGCTAAACAAACCAAACAGTGAGCTCAAGTGGATATAGAAAACACAAGTCAGAATTCTAAATATGGATCTGAGAATAGTGTAAAAGGATTAGACGTCTTTGTCACATGAAGAGCAAACCCGCATGCCAGCATGCCTTCCCAGTGCAAGCAACCACTGATCAAAGTAACATCTACCAGTTTGTAAATATGCTAATCTTCATGTTTACACAAAAGTGTCAGCACTTGCTTTACATCACAAAGAGCCTCATACAGTTGAAGATTAATTACTTCCAACACTGAGATAGTGTGTAAATACTGGTTTCACCAGAACCCTACCTTTTGCTGTATTTGCACAGCTCAGCAGAGGTGTATGTTGCTAAGACAGATAATTCAGGGACACTTAAAAAGTGTCAAATACCTCCAGATAGACAGGCTTTTGACAGGTATTTTGGTGGTTACATGAAGCTAGGATTAGACAGGTTGAGGCTTCATACTGCAAGCACTGGATGGAAAAATATTTATGCCTTTTTCTATTAATTTTAGCTCTGAATAGCACTATCTATCCTAAACCTGATTTGTGGCTTAAAGTTTTACACTAACATGTGTTTACAAAACATTTAAAACTAATTTTTTCACTCACTGTGTTATTGCTAATATCACTTTTTTGCAATTATAATGGCTTAGAGCCACCTCACAGTCCACTGAGCTCTTGACAGCGTCCATATTTGCTTGC
Source organism: Campylorhamphus procurvoides (assembly GCA_013396655.1). Classification (NCBI taxonomy): domain Eukaryota; kingdom Metazoa; phylum Chordata; class Aves; order Passeriformes; family Dendrocolaptidae; genus Campylorhamphus; species Campylorhamphus procurvoides. The sequence continues at coordinate 2,128,680 of WBMV01000309.1, forward strand.
TGAATGCTCTGTTCTAACTTGTTTAGAGAAGGATAAGAGCTACGCTAGGGACACACAAATAGTGAATTTCAGAAACCTACTACTGTGCTATAAAACAGGAAGAATAATTACAAACCATGCTGCAACTGAGAGATCAGTACCTACTGCTGCGTTGTTGCAACAGGGAATGATGATAAAGAGATGAAGCCAAAGTAAGACTGGATTCCCAAGGTTCAGGTGCTTAAGTCATGGCTTCCAATATATCTTTAAAAGGTATTTTACATTTTCATTCCCATTACCATGTACTCCCTACAAAATAACATAGTGGCAGTTCTAACACTAAAGGGTCACCAGCAATGATTTTAAGAAAGGATCACTTTTTAAGTGAGAATTCTTAGCTCTCTCCACCTCTCCCTGGCTGTTAGTGCTCAGCACGATGACTGCCACAAGAACGTCACCACTTGCCAATAAATACTATCACATTTGTTTCCTATTCTAAGCTAAGAAAAAAAAAAAAAGAGTGATGCTGGCAAATGTTAGCATTACAAGATTGCCAGAGTAAACATGACTGAATAGAGGGGGATAATTTAGGGATTTAAAGAGAAGAGAGTCAAAAGCAATGTTTAGAAAGTGAGAAAGAAATAGCTTCCATGTGAAACACCAAGCTGGAGTGGAAATACATCCATATTAAACACTCAATGATGTATTTCACATGAGTACTTGCTGCCCAAGTCATACAATCTTGCATTTTCCTCTTTACTGTGCATATGACAAGGTGACAATGGCACCCCAAGGTGCTCTCAAAGCACAAGCACTGACAACAGCCAAGCAAGATTGACGAGGTGACACATGGGCTGCTCTGTCCCCAGTCCCTGTCCCCAGGAAGGCAGCTGGGAGCCAGCAGACCCCAGTCCAGGTGGCTGCAGGAGCAGCAAGGGCTGTGCCAGGTCGGGGCACATGGCAGCAACAGCATGTGGAGCAGAGACTGAGGCTGCTGTGGTTAAATCAACATGCTCCATCTCACGTTTGCATAGGGCAACACAATCATCAGATTAATTACTAATTACAGTGGATTGCTCCTAAGTAGGTTCACAGCAATAATAGTAATAAAAAGACTAAAAGAAGCATTATTAGCATAGTTAATTATATGACCATTGGCGAGATTATTGATGGAGATACAAAATGCTGTTGAACAAGAAAGATATGTTTGACGTTGCTTAAGAGAAGCTTCATTATTGCTTCATATCTTTTTGGATTTTTCTAATCATCTCATCTGTGTTCTAAAAGTGCAAAAAAACCAGTAATTATCTCTGTTTGATCTTTGAGTAACAATTGTTTATGAATCTAATAGAACAATAGTGTTTCTAAAATGTAAGTAAACCCAGTAATCTTTATCAGCATAAAATCTTCAGCTGCACTGGACTGGGTTATGGGAATCTGTCATGTGATGAAAGCAGACAATAGTAATTTATTGGTTTAGTCATAATCCTTTCAGTAGTCCAGATTGCTGTTGCAAATTTGTTAAAAATCTGCTACCATTCACTGAGCAACAGTACAACACCTGAAGCAATAACATGGGTGGGGAATGTAAAGGAGCACCCGGATATTCATGTGCAGCATGAGTTAGACAAGGCCACGGAAAAGCAGATGAGAAAGAACAATATTGCACAAACCAGAGAAAGATTCCTGTTCTCACACAGTATACATGCAATTTAATCTCCAAATGGATATCCAGTTTAGCTTTTCAAATGTTTCAAAACTATGAAAAAGAATTACTCGCTCAAAAGCTATTTCTTATCCCTTACAGAGTGGCCACACGCTTCTGTGAAGGACTTACTGCAAGGAGACACTACCTGCATAAAACCACACTCATGTTAAAAGTATTTACATTAGTACACACTATTTTCTCTTTAATTTTTCTTTATTTGGTGCACTTGGCAACACATAGCTCGCTGGTTCAGTCAGCCAGTTGGCCCAATGTTTAACATGGCAACTTCAAGAATAAATATTAATATTTTTAATCATCTAGTTTGGCAAAGGAACTGAGGAGCAGCTGCTGTATGTATGACTGCCTTTAATTCATGTCCTGAAATAGACTGGACTTGACTGCTCCTCTTTAAAAAGGGCAAAACTCTCTCGGAGTCTGGTGGCAGGTACAATTACAGGCTCCCATTGAGAAGGAAACAGAATTGTGACCAGTACTACAGATCTGTTTTCAGAGCAACGCTCAGCAAACAAACAATCCTCCCAAGCACTTCAAGAGAACACAGCACAGCACAAATGGTTGTGTTAGCACAGGTTTTTCTCAACATTTCATTTTGGTTATGTTCTGATCACTTAATGCTAGTCATCATATTTATGAACCTCACCTATGAAAACTAACATGGACCCTGAAATTTAGGACTCCTGACCTTTAGCACAAACTGGCCATAGGTGTTCCCACAGCTGTTAAATAAACCCGTGTTTATGGAGTCATAAATGCAGTGCAGGTGAAGTTTCCAATGATGTAATAACAACTTCCATCGCTGTGCAGTTTGTCATTTATACAGCAGTGTACCATCACCGGTGAATATTGTTTTACAATAACAGCACAGGTTCCTTGGATTAAATCACTCTTTCTTCATTTATGAGTCATTTGACCTTTAACCTTCCAGAGGAAGATCAAACCACTTCTTAAGGCCCCACTGTTTTAACCGAGGAGCACAACAGTTGGTTAGATAACTAAGGAGGTTGGTATGTGCCCCCAGGGTTTCACAAACAACTGTCCTAGATCTTTTATAAGATAATCTTAAAATAATCATGTAGCCACAAATTGTCGTGTAAATTCCCAATTAAAAACACCAAATAGGAGCTGTAAATCATGACACAACTGCCACCTTTTCAGGACTGAAATACAGTTCGAAAAGTAGTAGAGAAGCTCTTGTTTGTGCTTGTTCTAACACTCAACACACCAACAGCAAAACAGTCCATTTGATTTACAAGAGAGTGACAAAGTGACAGGATGACTGAAACTGCTCAAAATTTAACCTAAGTAGCAATGGAGTACACAGAACTTACAAAACTGCTCCATTCCCCATTCAGGACTATGCTTGTAAAAATGAGCATTTGTATTGGCATGGTTCCACACCCACTCCTTGTCCCAATTTACATTAAACTGCAGCACGCTCCTGTTGGAAGGATTGATGGCAATTTGGGGGGTGGGAGGAGATCTTGTTTTTTAAAAAGTGGCAGCTTAATTACAATACAAATGTTAGAAAAATAAATAGTCACTAAAGCCCTTGATTCATGGCTGATTGGCTTCCTTCCACAAACTTTAGCAAAGTTTGAATCAGACCCTAACTGAAGACATTATCCCAAGCCTGCACATGGAGGGAAACACCCCATCTGCTGCAGCGCTTTGGCCAGGATCCAGCTGAGCTGTGGCACCGACTCACAGTGGGTGACACGTGTTCATCAGGATACAGATCTCCAGCAAAGCTCATGGCACCACAGGTGCCTCGTTCCAAGACATTTGCTCTTCTCCTACCACCATCGAAAGTCAACCCCTGTTTCCTTTGAGAAGATCCTTCTGTAGCCTAAATTATTTCAGGATTAGCCTTTAGTGCTAAGTATCTTGGCTCCTTGTTCTTCACATGCGCATTCATTTGCAGATGCACACAAACACACTTCCCTGCAACATCCTTCCCCACTCTGGCAGCCAGAAGCACAATCAGAAAGGGTTTTATAGGTTGTGCATAAACAATCCTAATAATTAATTAAAAAAATTTTAAAGCATTCTGCAAATGTCTTAGTTGCTGTCAACAAGCAGTCAACAAATGCAGATCAAGTTTTTCTCCTCCTACTTCACACTTTCCATGTTTCCCAACAGTTACCAGAATGTTGTGGTGATAGATACAGACAATAGATACTTTACTAAACATGTCCTTGATATCTGCATAATCTCCTCTAATATATATCATTAACTTGGGCCAGTCCCATGTTATTGCTTCCCCAACACTGCTAGCACATCATGATCTGGAAGGAGCTATTTATTGCTCCAAGAATGTGACTCTCTTGCCCAACCAGTCAGACCTCAAAATTTTACTTACTCATCCATTTTAGCTTCTGTTCCCTCTGGTACCTAATGCGGAAAAGACTGAAATGAGAAATTGTAGCCACTGACTTGCCATATAACATTCCTTTCAAACACTTTTCCACGCTGCTAAAGTCTGGGCATCTGCAAATCCAAGGTTATGGAAATGTCTTGTGGTCACTAATGAAATCCCTCCTGATTCAATTTTTCAACTGTAAAATATAGTAAATAATATATATGATTTTTTTTTCCATGTGCAAAATTCATGCTTGTGAAGCGCATAGAATTTTAATACTCTGAAGGGAATCTGAGATATCTCAGGACCAGAAGAGTTTCAGAACTGTACAGGGGAGACCTTCCTCTGTTAGCTGGTAAAAATTTGTACTTGAGTCACATTGTGGAAACAAATTGACTTGTCAGGAATGTGGAGAAGGCAATAGTAAGAGGTATGTGTTGAAGAAACAGCACGTTGAAGCCATAGGCAAAGCCAGATTCTCAGCCTGAGTAACCCAGACTAAAGTAGAGTTCAGGGAGCCACAGCTCTTTCTCCTGCTCCAGATTTACTGAATGAGCCCCAGGACCACAGTCCTCAGACAAAGAGCCTCAGATGGGGCAGCCTGCAGTGAGGAAATGCTTGCATGTCTATCTAGGGCCCACATCTCACAAAGGGAAAACAAACCTGGCTGAAGGCTCCCTTGCTGTGATGCAGCAAGAATTTGTGGTCCCTCAAAGCCAGCTGGAATGGTCTGGCTCCCAGTGGAGAAGCTGCCCTGACAACCTACTGCTGTGCAGCGCTCAACAGGACCCCACTGCGTTGGCCACCAAGGCATGCCCGAGGCTGAGCTCATCAGGAATGCTCTCCCATATGGCGTGGCCCCACCATGCTGCTCTGAGCCTCCCTCCTCCCAGTGGGTCCCACATATCACTCTGCCACCAGTCTCCCTCCTTCACCCCCTCAAATGCAGAGCACACTTCAGTTAGCCAAATAGCCTCTATCTCAATACTGCTTCATTTCTTACCTCACTTTTTGGGTTTGCTTTTTTTTTTTTTTTTTTAATTCATTTTTTTTCCTTATGAAGACAGCTGTCAGCTTTTCAGAGGACAGTATCAGCAGCCACATCTTCCTTCTCTGTCTTCTCACTGTGGTCAGCAAAGGAGATCCTACAGGAAAAATATTAATACCTCACCCTACTTTTGCCCAGCATAATACTATGACCAGATATACCAATGTTTCCAGTGTCTTTCCTGCATAAATACCTTCACAAGGCTCTTGTCATCATTCCTTTTGGATAAATGCACTCAGATCTGGATGGTTTCTATATACTTCTAAAGAGTATCTGTTTCAGGAGTCACTGTAGTCCCATACTTTGTGCTCCTTAGCAGTATCTGAAGGCCATGGGGACAGCTGCACAGGGTACAGCATCTACTCTGCTTCATCTCTAAGGCACTTTGCAGATGATAAAGATTCAATCCTCACACCATGCCAACAGGGCATGCTTTAGGCCACAGGGATCATCTAGAATCATGCCAATGAGAGTCGACAGTAGATGCCTAAAATATGAGCCCTGTTGGTGTGCATTACATAGATATTTGTACAGGCTCTGCAAACCTTTCCCAAAATGCACACAGTTCAGTCTGATGAAACCTATGAAAACTGCTCTGGGACCAATTTAATTTTTGATTGTTCTTAAGTCCTGAGTAGGAGGCTAGAAGTTTTGCTCCTAGGACCCTAATTTTTGTCCAGACTGTATTTATGATTGTTCTACAGGTACAGAAGCCAGAATGCACAGGCTGTGTCCTCCCAGAGTGAGACAGGCAGATACGGCCCCTTTGTTTTCCTTTTCTTTTTAGCAAATGCCACAACAGGCTCCATTGGTCCCCAGACAATCCTGAGTGAAGGCAATTCATCTTTTAAGGAAAGGCCAGCAGGTTCACCAACCTAACTAATAGGCATGCTACAGGAACACTAGAATATGTACAGACAACAGCCTTTTCCATTTTGGGTAAATGCACATGCCCCTCATTGGCATTTCCCACCCATTGTATTCTCGTGATAAATTCAGTGCATTACCCTTTGCCCACATTTGATGGGATTTAAGTCTATATATCCTGTATCTCTGTAGCGTTCCGCTGAAGGTCTGATTTCTTCCCCTGGCAATCTCTGTTAAAATCATGACAGAACTTACACAAATGTAAAATGGAGTCAAGCAGGAGCAATTTTCTCCTTTGCTTTGAACAAAGCTACGAGCAGTTGTGATAGAAACAAAACCAGGTTCAGTGGCCAACCGAAAAAGGCAGGAAGGAGATAAAGTGTTAGCCACCCTGAGTTCCACTGGTATCTATATTTTTCTACATCTTCCACTGTTATTCAGATTTCACTGCTAGACTAGCAATATTCAGTACCTGATTTAAATTTATTACGGAGATGAACATTACTGAAAACAAGCACAGCAGGAATGTATTGCTCTTTAGATTTGGGTTTTTTGATAAGCCATTGCCATCATGAAATCTGCCCAACTGCTCATGAAACTCTGGCAAACTGAAACGGGATCCTTTTGCCTGAGCCCCATAACACAGAACCTTGGGCCAGATGACTGTATTTCTTGCATGCATAAAATTTGCTTCAATGGGTTGACAGAAGGTCTGGGGTTTTCCAAATGTTGTGAACCTGGTTGAGATTAATGAAATCCTCAACTCTAGGAGTGTAGGGTTACTGTTCTTTTAAAGCATGCTTCCTCTGACAACAAAATGTAATTAAGGAGGCCATCGCTGTCATGTTACGGTCTCTTTTTAGAAGGTCTGGAAGAATGCAAAAAGGGCATACCAAAAGTTGGTTAACCTCCTTAGAAATAAACGTCCCTAACATTTTTATGTCTTCTCTTTGGTCCATATTGGTCACAATGATGAACTGATTTAAAGGAGAAAAGGTCATGGCAAAACCAGTGAACTTTATATGCTCTTCAGGACAATAAAAGTTTCTTAATGTATTAGCATGGGAAAGGCATGCCTGGCAATATGAGAGAAGAGGATAGATTTCAGATTCTCAATAGGCTGTTCAATGAAGAAAGGCTTTGGATATCTGTGTGAATCAAACACCAAAAAAACTAAACGCTAATTTTCCATCTTCTCTATTTTCACTAAAAGCAAGAAAAACCAAGTTCAGCCTTTCCAACCAATATTCAACACACATGAAGTATCACGAAAAACCAGCTACCTCACTTCCAACATATGTGATATACTGAGGGTAGATTCAAAACTTGGCTTGGTTAAAATTGTCTCTAATTTGTCATCAAAATTACAGACAGAAAAAGATAAATATGTGTCAGAAAGATTATTTTATGCTTCACATTGAAAATTAAAATCATACCTAATTTTTTTATCATATGTATTTACTATTTTGCTTATAAGCAGCAAGGGTATGAAGGAAAATTCTTAAATCATCTCCCAGTTGTTTAAAAAACAGCACTTTCTAGAAAATTCATCTTTTTCTCCTTGTGCTCATGCTGCCAACACAAACACAACTCCCTCCAATACCACAAATGTCAAACCTTTCAAATCTTTTTTTCTATTAATGGCAAAGATTCTACAGAAACAAATAAGAACTAAAATCCACACATTTCTTGGGTTTGGCGTTTGGGATTTTTCTGTGGTGTTTTTTACCTTATATTTCTTTTAAAAGTGGCTGAAGTTAATGATCTTCCTAAAGCAATCCTTTCGGATCCCTAAATTTAGAAACTGCACTGGGGGTAAAAGTGATTTTGTTTTTATATATAATTTCCCAGAGTATGTTTTCTTCCAAATCTCCACATAAATCCCTTTTTAAAGCTTACTCCAGTGTTCATCATTCTGGAGGTTCACATTTTTCTTTGTATTTCTGACCAGTGTCAAAAGAAGGGTTTTTTCCCCAAGCACCCTATTTTACAAAAATTTGTGAAGCCCATTTGCATTACATCTCACAAATCTTTGCAACATCAACTGATTACAAAAATTGCATGGAACCAGTCAAGAAAGTAATATATTGTACTGGTATTGTATTAGTAAGGCCAAACAAAATCACCCCAAACTTCAGGGCCTGAATATTCAAAACCTCTATGAGTAAACTATAACCAAGAAGAATCCATTATAATAATTTGAAAAATGAAAACTTGAAAAAGTTGTATCTGTTTGTGAACAATTCATGAGCACAGAATGAGGCACAATTCATGGAATGAATTATTCTTTGTGAATTATTGGCCCAGTATTATCCTCGTAACCAATGAGACACATGATTTACATTTCTTTTACAGGCGATAGTAGCTAATTGATGTCCTGGTGTGATATGGAATGAAGCACAGTCATATAAATAAATTGTTTCCTAAATTCTTCACAAAAACACATTAATATCTTTGACACCATGCAATTGTATTCAGTGAACACTGCTAAGACAGTAATCGTGTCATCAAGAGTTAATTTATTCTCAGCAAGTCCATGTAATGCAGATATTAATCTCCTGGAGTACACACTGTTGTTCAGGGTTAAAACATTCAGTTTCTGAAACATAAACAAGTCTCACACTCACAGCTGTTCTCCAAGAGCCAAACTGAGCTGTTGCTCAGTGAGGATTTGTCACTTAGATGCCTTTTTTGAAGAACAAGTAAAGAAAATCAGAACACAAAGACAGGTTGATCTTGTTCATATTTCCAGAGACTTTTCTACTACCTATAGGTTACAGCTATAGAGTTACTGATGCATATGGATTCTTAAAAAGTGAGAAATGCAGCTCCTGGCAAGCGGCAGGGTTACACTCAAGAATCAGAGGAAACACTCTTTTGAGAAGGAAATCTGAACGCAAAAAGGGCTTAAAAAAACCAAAATCCCTTCCTAAATACATCTTGCTATGTAGTTTACAACCTTACAATTCAAAATGGACAGAATACACCTCCAAGAGCAAAGCCAACAATTCAGCAGAGCTGTTGGCTTGCTTTTCCAGCAGCCAGGACACGTGCAGGGCCACCGCTGGAGTAACAGCAAATGAGCTTTGCCATATCCAGCACACAAGAGCAGAAGTAACCTCTGAGCTGGAGGCCACCAGGAACCCCACATGAATTTAAGCCTTCAGAATAAGGGCACAGTACCACCCTGGCCCCACGTGCCAGGCAGCCCTGGGTCTGGTCCAGCATCCTCCATGCTGCTGCTTCCAGAGAAAGTTGCAAACAAGAAGATTTGATACACTACCCTGTGGGGTAATTTTTTTAGAATTTTTTTCCCAGCTTTCTTTTTCTCCAGTTGGATGCCTTGACTATGCACTCAGCATAACCACTGTATGATATCTTCATCAACCATTTGAAAGCTCTGGGTCAGAAGCTCTGAGATTTGAAGGTAGAACCATGCTAATTTGCTGAATGGCCCTTTTGACCATAGTCAATTTCTACTAATTAGAAAAAAGAAATAATTAGCTAATGTTGGCGAAGAGCTTTGAAGATGAATAAGCTATGGGGAAAGGACTAGGCATATTAGTGGGAAACAAGTTTGATCCTTTTTTAAATTTGTATTTAAGTAGCTCAAAGTGATTATAAATGGACCAAATGTAATAGCTAACCACCATAAGATTAATACAATGTCTTTTGGGAAATTACAGTTTATATTATACAATTAAGTATTATACAATTGCTTTATTTTAAGGACTCCTCCTTGGAATTTTCAATTTAGTTCCGGTCAGTATGCTTTTTATACATAATTTAATCCTTCCTTTAATTTGTACAAGTAAATTATAATTAGTATATAATAATAATAATAATGGCAATGGTTAAACAAGCAAGTGTAAGTCTGCACCTGAGAAATATTGTATTATAAAACAGTCTAGTATAAATTACTCAAGCACATTGTTTTGCATTCACTGGATGCTTTGTTTACTTATAACTCTTTTCAGAACAGCATTGTAAACACCTTCATAGAGTGCATATGATGGGCCACATCCTGAACTGGTTATATCAGCATAACCCCATTCTTCATCACAGTCTAAAGCAACAGGGACTTTCAAATGACATGACAATGACAAAGCAAAAGATGAATCCTTTCTTCTTACTGAATTCTGTGGGCATTTGATATGAAAACTTACATTTCTATAATCCTGCTTACTTTGCATAAAGAGCATGGTGCACACTGTCCAGGACTGAAACATTGCTGGGGCCCCATGTGAGAGCATTCTGTTTGGACAAAAATATTCTCTTCATTTCTACCTGCTATAAAAAAGGTCCAGCTTTTGTGTTACCCCTAGATCAGAGCCTGTTCCCATCTGGATATGCATCCAGGTACTTTAGCTCCAACAGCATGACCAGAATTCCAGCATGAGTAATGCACTGTACTCCTCCTGCAGGAAGGACTATACTTTAGCTTACCAAAACAGCCACTCCTCAGAGACACCTCTGCAGCATGAGGTACATGTTTGCACGTATTAGTGTACGCTTCTTTTCTCCCCTCCCTTTTCAAAGTGCCACTCAGAAATAATTTAGCCTCTGTTAGTTGGGGTGACAAATGGGAGATATATTTGGCAACCTTCATACCTGGTTTCCTTCTTGGCCCCTCCTCTTGCTTGTAAAACTCTAAATGAAATTACCATCCTCCTGTTATTAGTATTCCATTGCCACAAACCATCTGGACACTTTATATATGGGATAGAGGAAAGAAAGGAGTAAAATAAGCTGTGGATTTCTATGTTGGTTCATACCCTGCTTTGTAGACACATGATGCAAAGCCCTCAGGTCCAATAACATACCATTTTGTGCAGGAGTAAACTAAATGAGGTGTCATGACATGAAGACTCAAGGCTTAAGCATCTTTTGGCATCTCAAGTTCAAATAAAAGAGGAATGAAGCTCTTTTCTGAGATGTGTCTGCTGGATTGACCTCATGAACTGTTCAGAAACATAAACCCACAGACCCTGTCTTCTACATGTGGCAAAAAAACCCTAATTATATTTCCGGTAAGAAAAAGGCATTATCCATTATGCTTGGCTTCTGTGGGACCTACTGTCCATTGAACTACTGAACTGTAAGAAGCTTACTTGAAGTGGGAAAAAGGATATGAATATATATATGTGAATATGAATCTATGTGTGAACGTATATTAATGATTGTTTGGTTGTTGTTTACAAAAGGAACAAGTTGTAGGTACATTCAGGAACAAATATTTTTAGCTAAAATATGCCCCAGGGCTCAAAGAGATGATCATACCTTTAGAGAAGGTTGACAGTCTGCCAGGCAAAGCAAGTCAAATCACAGGGGATTGGCATGAAGAACCTGTTGTTCTCACAAACTCAAAGTTTAGTTTCGAGGAATTGCAACCATGACAAATCATGAGTTCGTGGATGGCAGTACACGAGGGATGGGTCATTCTCATGTACTACTGATCCCTAGGGTGAGGGAAGTCCAGAGGGAAGGCACTTGAGTGACATTTTAGCTTTCATTTCACAACAGAGGACAGTGAGCAGCTTTTTGGAGTGTGGAGCCTTGCATTTCCTTAGCAGTCCTGCTTTCCCTCCCCACAACTTCTGGTGTGGGTCTGGGCAGTGAACCTCAAAGCAGCATGATGGAAATACTGTAATGAAAAAATATCAGGCAAAAGTCGCTTATTTTACCAAATAACCACAGATTTCTCTTTTTCTCCCAGACATTTATTCTCATCCTACTCTGTAGTAATAGCTAGAAAATGACATATTCATAGCTCCCTACTATAAAAATAGAAACAAAAGAGAGCGATACTCCAAACCAGTCTACTAGGAACAAGTCTTTCCTTAGAAGTAGGAAAAAAGCCTACAAAACAGACAAAGCATGTGAATTAATAAGTGCTGCTATTTCCAAAGCCACTGAAAGCAAAGGAAGATCCAAGAAAACACTGATATTTATATATATGAGAGTGTTCTATCAGATCTTGCAATGTGACAACAATACATGTCAGTATCAGCACAGGTCTTGCTGGCAACACCTTGAAACCTGTGTGGAGGTATAGAAAGTAAACAGCACTAGCTGTGATTTCCAAGATAAAATAAGAATGTAAGGAAAGCCTCTTGGGATCCATAATCTGGAATTGTCATGGGGTACAGATTGTCTGTCTTTCTGATAAAAGATGTCAGTTCCTTTTCCTGGATTTAAACAGAAAGAAGCACTTGTGATTATTAGGCGGGCTGTATACCATGAGGTCCATTGACAGAATCACTACAAACAGTGGATGTGACTGCTCCAACCATCAATGTTCCTTAAATTTCTGTATCAAAAGAACAGTGCAGCACAGTCTCAGGCACACAAAATGCAATTTCCTGACTTCAGAACTTCTAATTTGTCCTAGTACACTTGGTGGAACAAATCTAAAATTTCCTGGTATCTACACAGATCAAAAAGCATCCACTAGGTTATCCCACATCAGGCATTCATAATTTTAAAAAAACAACTGATTAATTAAGCTTGGGGAAGATGAGGTTGTTGTTGCCATTTTGCAGAGCTGGAAGCTCATGCATTGTTTCACTGGGGAAGGATGTGCCCACAGAGCTAACACAAGCTCACACCCTTTGTGGGAAGCACTGCCTGCCTTTTTGTAGGCGAGCCTAGGCTGCAATGTGCTGCCTTTAAAATGAATTAAGAAGAAGTGCATACCACACTGAGAATTATTATATTCAAGTATCTTTAAAAACCCAAAGAAGGCCAAAACCAGGAATACTGACCTTTCTTCTGTCAGCATCAACATGGCTGCCAACCCAGCAAATGGAGAAGCAAGTCCTAAATAAGCTTGTTGCTCAACATGCATTTTAAAACATAGGACTGAAAAACGTTTCTCCAAGTGCCAGTAACAAAGCAGAACTCTTATGAGCGTTCTAAAAACAAGCCTTTGGGCTGAGTCAGCACCAGGTCTCATCTGATACATCACAACCTGGATGGAGAAGATTTGAAGAGCAAACACCAGGACCTGCACTTCTGTGAATCTGAATTTCTATTAAAGCTGAGGGGTGGAACCTCACTGTGTTTAGAGACACCACTCTAAAGCTTGAAATGGCTCTTCTCAGAGTACATGCTGTGAATGAATGGATCTGTCACTGTGGGTGACTCTGAATGACCATGCTCTCCTAATGTCAGATATCCTGCAAAAACAAAGCAAAGAGGGACAGAAAATATGCTCTTTTCTTGCTGATGTTTGCCCAACTGAAACTGCAGCCACTCCACTCCATAGATTTCCTAATGCGCTCAACACAGTATAAACCCAGGTGCTCTCCAGTTTCTTACACAAAACCAGTTGCATGTGCAAACAGTAAACTCTGGAGCATCACACACTGACCCAGTGAGTCATCCATTACTGCAGTTTTCAGGTATACATCGCTGCCACAGGAAAGTGACTGGTTTCCCTCCTCCACTAGTTACAACAACTAGTTACAGACTAACTCTCCTCATATCAGTGGCACTGCACCTGGGTATCCAAGGAAAAGAGAGCTTTCATCCCTCAGCATTACAACTGAGTGCCCGAAAGCATGGATTTCTGCATTAAATTATTCCAAAACACAATTTCCACCCATAGTGCTGTTTGTGACTCATATTTGCTTCACTGTCAAGTGTGGGAGAAGTGCCTCAGCCCTGCCTGTTCACCTTAATGCTCCTCCTGTGGTTCTTCCTGGCACCCACAAAGTCAGTGCGTCGTCTGCCAAGGATAATGCAGACACCCATGAAGCCCTGACACACAGACCCCTTCCAGACTGCTACATGGCTACATGGCAACATGACCACCCAGAAAAAGGAAAAGACAACCAGTTCATAACAATGACCTGTCTTCTACTGCAGAGCTACACAGTGATTAAAAAATATTCCTGTCATCATGTGTTGATATTCACGGTATTTCTTCACCTGTGTCCTCCTCTCTCTTTCCTACATCTCCACCCACTTCTGAACTTTTCTGTCACCCCTTCCCTAGAGCACACCAGCTAAATACCCAGCATGTAATCTATGTTGATGAGCAAGTAATCTTATTAATTAATCCAGGAAGCTGGATATTGCAATATTTTTCAGGCAATTTCTTTCATCAGAGGCCTGGCTTTTAGTTGATTTTCTGTATGTGTATGGTATCAGTGGAGTACCAGAGAACACAGTGAAGAGACAAGTAAGCTTCATGGGAGGGTGGATGCTTGTTATCCAAAGCAAGTAGCTCCAAACAACCAGATCCGAACCACTGACATCAAAAGAAATACTCTTTCTTCATTGACTTCAGTGGGCTTTGGATCAAACCCATAAGCTTTATGAACTCTGCAATGTTACGAAACTCAGTTTTGCAGAATCAGAGTGTCTGAATTACTGCTGCCCACTCCCACTTTAATATTTGTCCTAGTATGATAAAAGCATCATGTCACATGATTTTTTTTCCATTTACTTTTCTCTTTTCTTCTTTTTCGCAAATACGTTTTGATTACGCCAAAAGGGCAAATGGCCAGTTTAACTGACTTGAGCCTTTGATCCTCATGAGTTACTTGTCTCTTCAGCAAGGTTCTCATTTGAAGTGCTTTCAGCACCTGATTTATTAACAGTTGGGTGGAGTTAGGCTGTTTTGCAATTCCCGAGAAGCTGATAATAAATCTGATGCTTGTATCACAGGTGGTGCTGATATTTTAGCTGGATTGCAAAAAAAGTTCATAAACTAAAACAAATGTTTCTATATTGATGCTTCCATCCTGGAGTACAGAAAGCGACTCGTGTTGTCCATTCAGGTGGACATTTTGCCTTTCACAGATTTCCTCTCTGACTACTCTACAATTCAGTCTTTTAAATGTCTTCTCGTCATATTATGCTCATAAATTTTATTTTAATAAAAATAGGTGCCTAACAGGCATAAACAAAAAATGCCAAAAAACCCTGCCATTAATTCTTTTTCAAACCTTTTGCACATTTTGTTTAAAACAGATGTTTCCCTGACTTGTCACTGTGATGAAAGGAAACCCAATATCCCCTCTGCTTTCCAGTGCAGAGCTGCAGAAACAAGGAATGACAAGAGCAAGAACCATCTTAACTGGGAGGTGATTATTACAGCTAGAAGAGAAAGAGTGAGGACACATGTTGATGGTGGGAGCTCATGTATTTGAACATTCTTGTTACCTTTTTTCTCACAGTCTAGATTAATTTTAAAGGCTGCATCTGTGTGGTTCAATACTCCAGCTGAAACAGTCAAATAAACTCCACCCACCTGTTAGGCAACATTCTGCAAATCCAGTATTAATGTCACGTTCCTAATTATATTTCACTTCTCCTGTTACATTTTTTCCTATGATTCTGTGTTCGCTGAAAGCAGCTTTCATCTGAAACGCAGTTTTTCTGTCTTCCAACTCCCCATTTACCCATCCCAACCACAATTCATTATGCACAGCCTGGTAATAGTTCTGATTTTCATGGATAATCTTAATCCCAAATTTACAGTAAAGTATTTAATTGTATGTTCTCTTTCAGTCTGACTCATACTTGCCTCTGTCAAGCTATGCTTAGCTTATAGAGCCATCACAAATGGTGTGATACACTTGAATAAGAGCTGAAAGCTTTGTAAAGATCCTTTGCTTCCTGGAACAAAGCAAAAAATATATTTCTTCTCTTTCAACAAATTGCCATGTTGCCTTCGATACAAAGGCAATGTGAGGCAAGAGACAATGCACAGAAGTGATGAATATTTCATTCCTTTACCCAGAAGTTATCTGCTGCCTGGTCAGTGTGAAAACTGGATTCTTCACAGATCTAGCAACTCATTTGGCAAATGATTCAAGCCTGTGCTTAAAATATGCAACTGCTAGAAGGATCTTATAGGTAAACAAATCAGGTATTTAGGTAGAATAGGTTGACAGTTCCATATGTAATTTCAAAAGAGTCTTTTCCTTTTAGGGTACTCGTGATTTCCTTCTCCAGTACTACCCGCATTTAATTTTGAGAGTAATTACACAAGAGATGTAGATGCATGAGGCAAAACTTATGAGAATCATCATGTCTCTTGAGGAAGCAGAGCCCTTATTTCCAACTTCTCCCACTCTTTTCTCCTGTTTTTGTCCCATACTGTACTCAAGTAATCAAGAAAAATCAGCTATCCTGGTTTTTCTTTCTGGACAAACAGTGCTGCGCGGATGTGCTTTTGATGTGAAATACAAGCTTTGTTGTGAAGGCATAGGATCATTTCCTAAGCATGATGTTCAAATGGAAAATAGAGCACTTGGGAAAACCAGTACAAATTCCCTTCCCCAGATGTAGCCTGCTGATGTAGAATTCAGATTTAAACAGGGAAGAAAACCTTCTCCTGTACTGCAGACATAAATCTTTTCTCAGCATTGCTGGAAAAGGCTCTGTGGCTTACATAGGTGAGACAGCTGTGAGGGGGATTTGCCATGGCAGAGCATGTCCGGTTTTCTGCCTGCAAAAGGATAAGACCTCAAGCTGATGGACATCTTACTGCACAGATGGCAGTGAAACCACTATGTTCTCCTTCCAGAAACACAGGAAGAGATAGGATCGCCCCATGTATGCTGTTTTATATTTCTTTCTTCTCAGTCTTTTTCAGTTTGATTTGGTTTTGTTTTGGTAGACAACTGCTCCTCCATGGATAGTTAAAATACTCAAGGTATTTCCTAACATTGAGCTCTTCTCTTAGCACTAAGCCATAGCTAAAGCTCTTCTTTCCACTTTGCAGAGCTGCATGTAGCTGAGGGCTTAAAAATCTTAAATCTTATTCTCACTAATCACTAATGGGTTCCAGGCTGAGAATGTCAGTATCACTGATCTGGCAAAAATTTTACCTTACACCAGCAATTTACTCCCCAGCTGTCATCCTTTTGTTACCCAGAAGCTGCATGAATTTTATCATAGCTGCTCTCAGAAGTGGATAATTTGCACCTCTGCATCAACACCCAGGTGCCAAAATAAGGCCAAAGAGTTCTCAATGAGTGAACTGTGCTTGCATCTGCAGATCTCAGACCAGCCAGCCTTTCCAGAACAAGTCAGTGCAGCCCCTGACTTGTTGCAACTGGCGCCAAACTTTTATAGCTGCAAGGAATCAAGATTGTAGGCAAAGATTTTTTCAGATAAAGAATGTCTTGGCTGCAGCCTGAACATTGTAGTAGGGATGTGACACAGGAGCTACAGTAGCTTGGCTACCTTGGGCTCTCCTATGCAGGGACAAGTCTGGAGACCAGCTGATCTGGTTTGAGGACAGACTTGCACCAACAGAGCAGGAGCCATCAATCCAGAATGAAAATATAAACCTCCTTCTTAACCTGCGTGCTTGTGCTGGTGTGGGTGTGGGCACCGGAATACGTGTGATCTAACACTTCCATGCACTGCTACCAACTGGGGACAAGAATGCACCTTTGAGAAATTGCAGCTAAATTCACCAACACCAAACAGCCCTGTTTTGTTTCGGTTTTTTTTTTCTAGAAGGGAGTTTTAGCTACGTGATTTTCACTGTTTTGTTAGCAGTTGTAAAGAGAAGCAGGAATGTTGGAAGTGTTTGAGAGCTGACATGACAGAATGCAACAGCCTTTCAGTGTCTCAGTGGTCGGC
Source organism: Campylorhamphus procurvoides (assembly GCA_013396655.1). Taxonomy (NCBI): domain Eukaryota; kingdom Metazoa; phylum Chordata; class Aves; order Passeriformes; family Dendrocolaptidae; genus Campylorhamphus; species Campylorhamphus procurvoides. Next base: position 2,146,269 of record WBMV01000309.1, read on the forward strand.
TGTGTAAATTAGTAACTAGACCATTTTACAAATGTATATTATTTACCCAGCAGATGCTGTTACAGTCTCTTGTGTAAATTCATAATTAGACTATGTACTGCTTTGTGAAAATCCTTTAATAACAAAGGTGCCACTGGGTGCTGAAATAATTAAATCAGCCCATTTGAAACAACACTAGTTCACCACTTCCACTTGGGTGATATAATATTACACATTCCTGTAAAAAAAGCCAGGGAAATTGAGAATGATCAGATACAAGGGATAATGTTACCCATTCAGTAGCTTTGGGTTTGGCATGAGTCTAGTGTCACAGTTGAAAAAGTTGCAGCCAACATACCAGCAGCACAGACAAAGAACAGATGATCCATCTCCTCTGCCATCTATCATGCACAGCATTGCCAACTCTAGGGCTTTACCAGCACTGACATTTAAAACAAAGTATGTGTCAACCATATTAAATAATATACCAAGCTGTGGGTTATTAAGTGTGGGGTAATTTGACCACAGCAATTAAACTGAGATTAAAGAATGATAAAGGCAATGTTATACGCACTGTTCAGTGGGGTTTTGGGAACATATGGAGTCCTGAATATTTCCAAGTGTGAAAGCCACATCAGATATTAAGGAGCACGTCAGTTGCAATCAACATACTGCTCCCCTGACCTCCCTCCTCCCCTTTCCCCCGTGAAACGATGCTTTCAAATGGCAATAGTTTTCATTCCACATGTATTCAACCAAGGAAATATCTTCTGACTTCTGTCTCCAGACTGCAGCCCAAGGGACATGTTAACAAAGTAATGGTTTAACACAGTAGCACACTAAAAACACATGATTTGTCAGACTCTCCTGTAAGGCAGCAGTGAGTGGGTAGTCCATGGACAGTCACTGTGCACACAGGCCACAGACTCATAAACTATCAATTTTTAGACCATTTTAGAACACCTACTCTTTCCTCCTCAAAGGATTTTGTGATTGGCATCTAATGGGGAACTTGCACCTAACCATCTTGCCTGCTCACATGAGAGTCACTGTATCCAGTCCAGGCAAGCTAAATCCACAGAAAACTAAAATCTAAAGGGCACAAGGTGGCTCACCAGCAATCTGCTCTCATATCATGTCTGCAGGCATTTCCCCTTCCAACAAGGTGGCCAGAGAGAGAAGCAGTCAAGAACACAGGACTACAACAGCCAACAAAAGCGCTTTGGAAAATCAGTGTTGGAAATTCCTATGTATGGCCATATTCCTAGAAGTATTTTATTATTTAGAAGAAAAGACAAACTCTAGTTGAAGATGAACTCACATTCCCAAATTACACAGTTACCAAGCACACCGTGAAATTGTCCTCAGGTATCTGGAGAACAAACTTGCTCAGCAATTGCAGCAATTGTGTGGGTCAACTGTAACACACCTAGTTTTAATGTGCACAAATAAAACTATTGAAGCTCATAACCCATTTATAAACAATGTCTCTTAGGATGATCCTGATGAAGAGATATGCCACTGTGATTCTCATAAATTCCTCAGCCTTCCCTCTTTAATATTTCTAGGTTGCTGCCTTTGGGATCTCTTTGAAAATTTTAAGTAAACAAAATTTCTCTAGTATTTGCTCACCTTGGACTAGAATAATTCAAGTATAGTAAATGGAGATTTTCTTAATTTCTATCTATATTTTAAAAGCCACCTTTCCCAGGGGGTGGGTATGGGGGGGGAAGCCAAACAGAATGGTAAAGAAAATTTTAAAAATAGCTACAGCATGAAAGAAAAATAAGGCAACATTCTAGTAAAACATAAATGTAGAGAAATATATACATTTAGATAAGAAAACCTCCATTCAGAAATGTCAAAAGAAGTCTTAAAATATTCCCAGACTCAATGAAGCATAAATAATTAAAAAAAACCCTTAAAATCCTTTGGAAATAACTGTGATATAAAACAGTCTACAATTGTTAAAACAAAAGCAACATACCCAGACGTAAGAGAATATTGACATTACTAAAAATTCTAACAGCTTACCTCTTATTTGAAGGCCTTTATACACATTAAAAAGAAGGCAATTCTTGCATGCTTTTCCCTACTTCCTTATCTATAAGCACTTAAGTAGTTCTGTTGCAATAAATGAAGCTGCTCCTATTCTCAAAGTTGAACACATATTTCATTCAAAAGGAAAGGAAAGAGGGGAGAAAAAAGAAAAGGTTATAGTAACATTAAAGACAGTTCCGTTGCAGTGATCCCAAAGGAAGGAACTGTCAACACAAGCCTCTGCACTAAAAACAATTTTTAAAAGTTAATAAAATTGCAACAATATTAGATTTCTATGTATGACAAAATGTATGCCTTCAGCATTCCATCGTTCTTGTTATTTTATCATACTTCAGTGTTACATTAATATAATTACTTTTCTAATTATATACATTTATTCTACTGAATTTTGTGTCTTCTGGACCTTGACTACATCCCTCCACTCTATTATCCCCAAATGATATTTCCAACAACCTACAAATTTGCTTTGAAAGATAAGATTTTGGTATGAAATAAACTGTATTTAGCCCAATTGAAGGAAAAAATCAGTCTAAGAGAAGAACACAGAGGTCAGAACAGTGTCCAAAAAGACCTGGGCAGTCTGAAGCAGAAACCCAGGCAACATCTTCCTCTTCTGAAAGTCTCCTCTAGGTTAGGAATGAATCTACCATGGTGCAGTGAGTATAACTGATAATGTATCAACCATGACTCAGATCTTCTCAAAGATAAAAACAAACAGAAGAAATAGTCTCAGAAGTGAAGCTGACCCATCATCATTCACAGGAATTTCTGAGGCCTCCACAGATGTCCAAGTCATAGTGCTATTCCTAGACCTCAGGCTCTACAACACCCAGTCCATCTCAGGCCAGAACAGCCAAACCAACTAGGACATATTGTGTGGTAGTGCCTTTTGCCTGTCTGCTCTGTGATGGGCTCAGAGCTGCCTGAAGTGCAGCTCTTTCAGGACTTGGGCAGCAATTTTTATTCCACTTGTTATAAGCTGTAGGAGTACGGAATTACGCTAAATGGAAGAGAGACCACGGAGTGACTTGACGAGATTGAGGAATCGAGAAGGAGAGCTACAAGCAAGAGCTGTTTCATATAAGTGAAAGTTTATTGCCATATATCGGCTTGTTACGGGTTTCCCAGTTTATAAATTCCCAGCTATGAAGTTCAAGATCGTTATCGCGTGCTCTACAAAATGGAGTTTGGTTTTCTCCCTCACGTTGTCCCTGCTCCCTGATTGGTTGGATTTTGCCCCAGTGGGGCCTTTCCTTATGTGGTTCTCTCCATAGCCCTTGTTTACCCTTTATGGTTGGGATCCTCCCCTGTCTTTCCTTTCATGGAGGAGGATTTGCAGGCGCCTCCCAAGTTCAACCCCCTTTCTGGAAAGTTCCATGCTGCTCTTATATAAGCCGGCACCATTTTAATAAAGGTGCCATTCCATCATACCCCTCCCTGGAGTGTGCCTCTCCTTCTTACCCTCAAAGGGTCTCATCAATAAGCTTTTTATCCACCTGTCCCTTTTGCCACTAGTATGGATGCATAATTTTTTCTCATTTTTTTATTGTTTCTATGCCATATACCATGAGAGTGAAATAGAAATTGGTCAAAGAAACCAGATTTTTAAATACTTGACTCAGAAAAACTTCTCTCTATTGTAATAACTTTTGTGGCACCTTCTTTTTAATAACTGAGCTATAAACCTCTCAATAATGAGTATTGTAATGGAAATGCTAAGTCTCTCTTTACTGCTGTGGCGTGAACTTCCAGCTATAATCAGCTATTTTTATCAGTTAGTTGATTACACCTTAGAAAAATGACTGCTGGCAGCACAAGTCCTATTTCATTAGAGACATTCTTAAAGTACTCCAGTGGGATAATATAACTGAGACCTAAGAGAAAGAAGAGTGATGGAAACAGTTAAAGAAAGAAGGAGGGGGAGAGGGGAAATATAAAACTAAGGAGGCAAGGGGAAGAAAGAGAGAAATATGTGGAATGGGTGACTTGTCATTTCCAGTTCTCACTAGCAATGTGAAAGTTTGGGTTGTTTTTTGCCTTGGCTCTCAGTGCCACGCTGGAAATGTCAGCAGCTTCTGGGCTCTTCCTGGGTTCCTGCCTCTCCAGGTAGCTTTGGCATCCTCAGCTTTGTGGATAGAAGTCTACCACCACCATTACAGCACTGTCAGTTTTCCTTCTTGTTCAAGAAAACTTGTGGATTTCTGGCCATTACTAAGGGGTTTGTCTTCTCCCAAGTTTCCCTGAAGACTTCAACCGGCATGTGTTCATCCACAGTAATGAACCTGCAGATTCCTAAGCTTTCTGTGACCCAGTTTGAGATAAGGGGTATCTATTATATACCAGTTTAGACTAAATAGTTCACTCCCTTTCCTAAGCCAGTTATTTTCCTGAAAGAACTTTGAGAAATACAAAATGCAATGCAAACCAGAAATATTGTATCTATTTTCTTCCCTTTAAACAGTAAACCTAAAACTTTTAAAGCTTCATATTAAAATGCCATTAACAGTATTATCTGTGCAGGTGCAGCTACATATGGAGTGTCCCAAGGAGACAGTGGCATTCTCTCTAATTCTTACACTAGTCAGTGGGAACTGGAGTCATTTCTACAAAAATTCTTCATTTCCACGAGCACTTTCACTTAAGAGCTATGTTATGATGTTGCTCAATATTGAGATATGATGATCCATAACACACTTACAATACACTGTATGACTAATTATTGAAATGTGCAGATGTAATCCTCTGACCTTGAAAAAAGTACAAGTAAAGTATTTGTAAATATAATTATGATGGGCACATGGTTGCAACATGATGACAAACACTATTAAACATGCAAAAGGAAGGACATTCAAAGAGGTTTACTGCATGTACAGAAATTGTACTTTTTTTTCCTTGCTAGCTTCCCAGGCAGTATTGTGCATATGCAGTTAACCATGTCTTTGTTTATACAGACATATTGCAATTACATTCAAGTTTTCCTAACTCTTCCACATTTAAATGGAAACCATAATGCTGACCATTAGACAGAGCCAAATGCTGTACTGTAAGGATAGAAAACACAAACCCTCTGGATCTTGTCTCAGCTACAAGATGAGGAGGCATTAATTACCTGACTTTATAACCCTAATCTTTCAAAAAATACATTTTAGCCCTATTCCCTCAAAAACTTCAGAATTTAGCCTATTGCCTTTATCTAAAAGAACCCTAAAATCTTTTGTGATCCTGCACTTCTGCAGAACTTCCACCTGACTTGGACAGAGCCAAAATTAGACCCAAGGCAAACTCTTGTCCTCAGCCTTTGTGCACAGATTGCACTATATTTCTTCCAGTCTTCAGGGACCAAAACCTAGCAACAGCCTACCAACAGCCATTTACAGACAAGCACTAGGATTCCTGAAGGACTTCTTGTTCTACTTTAGTAGCCCAAAGATGCTGGGAAAGTAGAAAAGAACTAAACTAAAGAGACAAGAAGTAGAAATGAGGTGACCATTTTATACAGTCAATCTCTACCAGATTCCCTGCTCTAGGTCTCTAATCCCCTTAGATAAGACTTCAAAAAATATTTCTGCCACGAAAGGTCTTCACACTCCCACACTGACAGCATGTATATTTTTGTGTACTAATTTGGCATAGGTTTTGAAAAAAAAAAGGAAAAAAGAAACTTTTTCTTGCAAAAAAAATAGAGTGAATTAATCAATTATATAAGAAAATCTATGCAGAAATGCTTTCAGCAAGATGCATGTTGCAACCCTCAGTCAGGCAACCCCATTAATACGAGTGAAGGTGAGCCATCTGCAAAGGTGAGGCATTGCCTCAGAGTTTCACAGTAAATATGAGTATCACATCCTCAGCCACAAGGCAAGTATATCACAGGTGTATTCTAGGGCAAGAGCACTGAAGCAGAGAACAGAATAACATCACTCTTAAACAAAGCTTTTGTGGTTACAGAACAATTAAAAGAACTTTCACAAAACTGCTCTGTTTTATTAAGCAGAAAAAGTCTCCTCCACAATGTTGTGAAACAGCAATTCCCACAAGTGACTGAAGTGTAGCCACTATCTTTTTCTTTTATTCGTTTGTTAGGGTTTTTTTGATACCTTTAATTTGCTTGTTCTTTATGTTCATTGGCAGCCCTGCTAAAATGTATCTTTACAACCTATTGTCTTAGGTAAGATTATATCAACAGCTCCAGAAGGACTACTTTTAAAAATAAATTCTGCTTTCCCTTATCATTGACAGGAATCACATTTACATATTCTCCTGGTGGAGCTGATAATGCACCAGATGATTAATGCACCTCGATGTACTGATACCTGTAGACTGCTTGATCAATGTCTCGCAAAGAAAGTGTCTTTCATTCAGTATGCTCAGAGTCCAAAAACACCCTGTGATTAATGTAACTAAATGTTCGGGGTCAGCTGAAGCTACAGTTCTTGTTCCTGATTCAATATCAAACTGAAGATGGGTCACAGGAGAGTGGATTAGTCATGTGAAGAAAAAGTCTGAGTGTGCAACTTCAAACTGTCTCCTTAAGAGGAGCTATGGAAGACTTCTAGCATTTTTTTTAGTTCCTACTACAGTCATCTGCACCATTTTTTTCACCTCATTGTTAAACAGAACAGACCAAGATGCTAAGCCTTTTAATGCCAGGATATTTTCAGTATAAAAATAAGTGGGTTTGATTCAGTCCCTGGCATTGAAGTTTGGATTTATTCAGATTTATTTATTACAGTTAGTGAACCATGAAAATCCAAGTCTCTGAAGTTATTCCCCAAAGAAAGTACTTCATAGAGTTGGAAGATAACAAAATGTCTAACAAATACTAGACCTTTCCCTGGTTTTACTTGATCAGCTGGGATAACACTGCCTATTTCTGCTTGTTCTTACAACAGCTTTTTGCTGTCTTGTTAAAAATAGATGTGAGATATAGGAAATACAGGGACCTGCTGAGGGATGGCTTTCACTTCCACCTGTACTCCTTTACTCTTTTCCTCAACTGTGTAGGAGGTAAAAGAGCCATTCATCCAACCATGGGAATGCCAGTTCTTTTCCCACCTTTGTCTCGTTACAACCACATCCCTGACTAGGAAGTAAGAAAATAAGCTGAGGAAAGAGTTTAGACGTACACTGTGAGCTAACTGCCTGCATGGGGAACTTGATTGGCTTAAGCTATAGTCATAGAAAGTCCTTGAAATTAAGTGAGATAAATCCAGGCCAAAATATAGCATGCTGGGAAAAGATAAAGACACCTTGTATGACATACAGAGGTTGGAGCTGGAATGGCTGCTGGTTCCAAGAGAATAAAGGTGATGTGCAGCTCCCTTAGTCCCACTTGCTGCTGCACTGTACCTCCCTCTCTTTAGCTCAGCACTGGCTTTCCAGTCTATAAACTTAAAGGAGTAAATACCATTTATGCTGATGCTGTGTTCTTCTGGTGACTCATGTCCTCATGCTTTTAAGTAAGACCTCTGTAACATCAGCTAGGAACAGTTTCTTGAGACTGACTCACATATGACTACTGAGATGACCAAAACTTCTCTGCTACAGATCGGGTGAAAGTGAAGAGCTGAGCTCCTGCAGAGTAGACAGCATGTGAGAAAATAAAATACATGCTGTACTAGGAATTATGCAAGGAGAAAGGAGAAGGAAGAAATCTTCATATTTTCTAATCCAAACACAATAAATTATCTCTTAATTAAACAATAAGCTATGTTGATGCAGATATATAGGGGTGAACTATGCCTGTCCTCTGTGCAAATGTACTTGGGAAGAGAAGCAATAGAGTGAGCCTTTCCTTTCCTCTCACGTGGGTTACAGAGGGATCTGGTTCAGCTGCCACTGCTTCCTCCACCCTCCCTCCACCAGGTCCAGTCTGTGTCTGCAGGGCAGGCCTGACCTTGGGAACCATTCCCTCCAGCCCACCGAATTGTCTTACACGGGTACAGACAGTGTCAGTGAGAGTGGAAATGACAATAAATGTCACTATAGCACCTCAAAAGCCCAACAAATGAGTCATCTGGCCACCGTTCACATGCCACAGAAACAATGCCTTGTCAACATACAGGACATATCCTGAATTATAGCAGTCCCACTGATGCAGAAATCTCCTCCTATGCTATGCTGCCTCTTATGCTATTGAGTAGCGAGGCTTCATAAGGCCAAGTAACAAAGGAGATGACATTGTCTCATCTGCAATATCTGTCTAAAAAGAAAGAGATGATGAGATCCACCCTGAAAATTGCTAGTCTGCTGTGTAGTTAACCTTATAGACCACAATGATCTCAAGAGTAAAGCAATAAAAGAGTAGGTAAGAAAATATATTACTAATGAATTTTCACACCTCTCCACGTGTCCTCAGAACTGACCAGTAAAGTATAGCCTGGGCCTCAAATTCCTACATTGCAAATGAAGGTCTCCGGCAGCAAACACAGTTTGCAACTTGCTGAAATTTCCAGCTGACAAGGGCTTCAGCTGCTGACTCTTCAGATCAGCTGATCCTTTCGCATATTGCATAAAGGAAGATGACAAACCTGATACCAAGTTTACTCATGACATGTAATTAGTTTCAGCAGCATCATTTCTTACTTTCCTTACAGCAAACAAAGGTTTCTGGGCCATGTCTTGAGCTGCAGTGGTGAATGGGACATTCATTACCCTCTTTTTAATGTTTTTCTCAAATACAGCTTAATATGCCACTTTGTAATTACACTGTGGTCTTACAGCATTAAAACTGAGGGGAGCTTTAAACTTCAATAAACTATAAGAGGCTCTGTGATTGTATTTATTACTCAAGAAATACTCAAGACTAAAAAAAATATCAATGCTAATATAGCTGCAAAGTTAGTGCATAAAAATAATTATTATTAAAAGCATTATCAATAATTTTAGGAATAACGTACATGCATAATGAATGAATTTTGCCCAGGGGTAATAGCTTGCATCTTGGCCTGATTTAGTATGGAGAAACTGCATCATAATGAAAGGCAGAATTATCACATAGTATAACTGCTAGCTTTATCACTGCTTGGTAAGATCCTAAAACTGTCATCAAAATGTTAAAATTACACTCACTTAAATGATCTCCATAATACAAAACTATGTGCATGTGGATTTATTGCCCTCAGAATAATGTGAACAACTTCACCATCACTGATTTGTAAAATGCTAATTATTCTGCTATAAAGATATACATCAGAATAAAACAAAATGGCACTTTTAAAGAGGGTAGGCTTGAGGAAGAAACTTTACCAAATATGCTATCTTGATTTTAAATATGGGTGAAATTATTTATTTGCCACTTGAAAGGTTTATGGTTTGCTATTTAATTTCTTCAGTAATTTTGTAAATTACATTGACTTAGGCTACTAAAGCATAAAGGATATTTCATTTATGAGAAATATATTTGATATGGTTTTTTTCAATAGAAGAGCAAGAAGTTAAGAGTAACTTCCTTGCTTTCCTTCCTTCCTTTCCTGGAGGAAAAGTCAATCTCACATAATATCACTATTTATTGGTTGTTATGATTATAACATTGTAGGACCCTCACATATATTTGCAGGATGCCTGCAGAAAGGTCTCCCGGATTTCCACCAACTTCAAAGGGGTTTCACCTTTTTGCCTTATTTTTATAGAGCTAGGGTTACTGTGAATCCATGAATAGGTTGTAAACTGCTCCTCAACTCCACCTTAGTCCAAGTAGAATTTACCTAATATCCTCTAAAAGGAAATATTTAAGCTCTAAAATTGACTCAATTCTACTGCGATTCATTAGAAATGCTATTCTTTTTGCAAAATATGCAATTGTATAAAATCCAACTACGTTTTTCTAAAAAAAAAAGGAAAAAAGAAAAAGAAAAAAGCATCTCTGCTGTATTCATCTCAGGCAAATTAGTTTCTTCAAAAGCACATGAGCATATTGGGAGAAACACTTGGAAATGATTGCTAAAGAGGAAGGTTGCATGGGGTACATCTTCTAAGACATTGAAGAATGGAAGCAAATGGGAGTGAATGAACAAATTAATGATTAAGGAAGATTTTTTTTTTATTTATTCTGGAAGCTCTGTCCAGCTTGGCCTCCCAGGTTCGAGCAATCTTTCACTGTCAACGTATGCCATGAGATTGATTCAATTAAGATTAGCGGCACTAGGGGAAAAAAAGTGGCATGGTTTACTTTTGATTAGTATTGTCTTTCCTCCCATCTCACAGTGGCTGTGACCCCTACAACCAAGAAAGTTTAAATATATTAGATGATGAAAGTAAATAATTTTTCCAGCATGCATAAGCATAAGAGGAAACAAGCTTAATCACCACTTATATTTTAGATGCTTTTATATCTCTGTAAGGATTCTCCTTTCCATTTCACATATTGAATTTAATTGACTTACGATTAACTTCTGCTCATATCTAAAATAGTGGCAGTGGTGCAGTGCTGGAAAAAAAGGGCAGGGTACTGAATACAGTTTACTGCATGAAGTAGTGTAATTCCCAATATAATTACCTTTGAAGGTGGATTAGTTTCTATCCTTCTTGCATCTGAAGTGCTTTAAGAGTATATAAAGGACACTTAGTTCCCATATCACACATTAGCAGGTAGATTACATTTGAAAATTAGCTAGATAGCGTGTTCATCTCCCTGCTGTCACGAGCATGGCCTACATTTTCTGCTGGTACAAATGGGATAAACTGTCTCGAAAACAATAGAACCAGACATACTTACAGTAGATGAGACTTTGACTGAAAGCCTGTGGGGTTTTTTCCTTACATCAGAATCAAGCAGGAAGCTAATTCTCATATTATCCATTCTAGACAAAAGTGTTATGGCATTTTTTCTATTTTTCACATTCTCCTAGGACACAGAAAGATGAAATAACTTAAATCAGACAGGTATTCTAGGCTCCATGCTAACACAGATAATAATAGGTAAAGGAACACCATTCATAGCATGCTTATGTTTCTGTCATTGTATAAAAAGGTTTTATTCTGTTCAACATAATAGATCATAAATCTAGTACACAGTGTCAATATGTACAGTGCCTTTACATTTCTAGAGCTACCTATAAATTAAAGGCTAACTAATACATCTATTTTAATTAAAAACAACAGAGAGGACAAAATCTCGTCTCTAACTCTGCAGACCAGTGTTAACCAGCAGTTTTCAATAGCATTGCTTTGGCCAGCCAAGGCCTGATTCTGACACAGCAGGGAAGTTTCTCCTGACTTATACTAAGATTTCAATCACGACACAAAGGTTTACTTAGTAAAAAGTACTTACTAGCACTCCCAATGTTTTATAGAAACATACATAAATCACAAATATTATTTTCCTGAGACACTTGGGGCAAGATCCTTGTCTGGATCCATGCCAAATAATACTGGTCGAGGGCTGATAGGTACAGGACATGAACATAGCCTTTATCTTTGCCCCAAATTCATATTCCAAACCAGCCTCAGCATTGAGTGTAATGAAATCAGAAGTCTCAGTTCAGTCCCTAGTGGCATTAGTTCACATTATAAAATCATTACACATCATTTGACAATGTTGTGCACTGTTAGCATAGAGAAGAACTTGTTCTGTGTCTCTGGGGGGGATGGTCCCCACAGAAAAGATCAGGTTTGTGTGTGATGAGGAGGTGCAGGGGGGAGTGCAGCTGGCTGGTTGATAATGAGCACTTTGATGTTTAGCGTTTTTACTCCCTTAACACTCATCAAGACCAATATTTGTCAGAATACAAAGAGGGGAAAAAAGTCAAATTGTTGTTTTCTAAAAGGGCAACTGAGTAACATTTACCTAGTACAAGTTTAAAGGGAAATTCAGATGTTGGAAAACACACAGAATCTATTAAAACACCTTTGTCTATTGCTAGTCAAAACATCTTTGACTATTGCTATGCTGGAACTTCAATGTAAAAACATGGATGTTTTCCTATTTCTTTCCTTTTTTTTTCCCTTTTAAAGACAGATTTACAGCATAACATCTGATCTCATACACTTGTCACCATGATACTTTCCAAAGGCCCTGATAGACAATGGATCCTTCCAAGTCAAGCAAAAGAGCGAATGTTTGCAGACTGGGTGTCTAACTACCCATCTGGGGGAGACTGCAAAACACAGGCAGCCTCAGCTCATAGTCTCCCCAGCAGACAGTGGGCTGTTTATAGCCTGCTTGCACAGCTTGCAACAGCACATCTTTAATTACTGTGAAAGAATCCTATCTTTATTGTAGTTGAAAAAATAAGTCTCTTTGCAGGCCATAGAGTATGTTTTTCTCAAGAGGGATGAGCTGCAATTGTAATTGGAATATAAAGAAGCAAGGACAAATCATTAAGCAGTTCGTTAGCTTTCCAGTTTTAGTTAAAACTATGTTGGTTTTTCAGTCATGGAAAAATCACCATTCCCAAGAGCACAGGTGACACTATCTGGACAGTTGCTAGAAAACCCAGACCCCAGGGGTCACCTGAGCATCATAACTGCAAAAGCTAAGGATGGTAAAGTCAGGTAAAGCTGGCTGGAAGCCATCCATTGGCCACATCATGAGTCCCATGACAACTTAACTGATGCAAGTCGAGAGCAGAGAGTTGTCCTTTCTAAGCCACATCCTCCTACCCTGTGCCTCCCTGCTCCGCCAGCAGGCTGAAATAGATCAGCTGGAGATCAGAAGGAGCCAGGGCCAGGACCATGTTGGGCAGAGAGGAGCACAGGAGCCCTACTTGGACAGGTCTAACCACAGCAGAACCAGTGACAGCAGAACCAGTGCCTTACTAAACTATATTGTGAACAATCTTAGCTCCAGCCTACCATAAACACTACAGCAATTCAAGTGATTTACAGTAGCCTGCAAAGCCTGTTGTCACGTTCCACATTTAGGGTTGGCATCTGGATCTGAATGGTAGCCATCAGCCTAGGGCCCACAAAAGCTATGCCTCAGGTCTTGAACACCATTAATATGTGGATTTGGAGGCAATTTCATTAAGCAAGTTGCACTTCCTTATGTGTCATTCAGTTCTCAAGTTCTTTGATTTTGGCTTCTGCCTCATTTTCACAATTTCTCTGAAACTAACATACCATGGTTTGGTTTTATTTATAGTACTAATCTTCTGGTACAGTCTCAGTACTCAAACAGACTGGGTTTTAAAGAGAGAAACCCCGCTCATTCTTGCCCTGATACAATAAAATCAGGAGACCTCAAAATACTAAACAAACTTTAGGTAACTGTAAGCAGGTTTATCTACTGTTCACCTCAGTGTAAATAATTTCAAAGCAAAATTAGGGAATAAATGACTATTCCAAATTGTTCCAAACCTCTGAACATTTCTGCTTTAAATTGCTTCTCCAGCAGCTGTAGTCTGGGGGTGGGGAGACGATGGGTCTTGGAGATATCTGGCTTCATTCACCATTCACTCTTAAATGGTGTAACAGTTTTATGGCCTTTCTCTAATGATCACCTATTGTGTAGTGGATTGCCAATCAAGGATCACTTAATGACAAAACAGAATAATTTAACCCCTATTCAAATGACAATACCCAGAATTGCCCACGTAAATGTCTTGACACAACAGAAAGTTTTTCAGCTGAATGAGGTAAATAACATTAACAAGCTATTATCCCATAGCTGTTCCTCGCCAGTTACAAAGGACCGACCTTTGAACTTTGAACTTTTCCTTTGACTGATGGCGACCATTATAACATTTGTGTTACCATTTAAAACTGCAGGTGTAGCCTAATAAAATGTGTAGGCTTCAAGGGAGGAGAAACTCTGGCTCACAGGAACCAAACCGCAAGAATTAGCAAGGGCATTTGAAAAGGATTAATGTCCCGCCGCAGTGGCCGGAGCTGCCCGGAGTGTCCCGCACTGCCCCGCCGAGCCGCTGGTGGTGCGGGGGTGACCCTCACCCACCGCCAGCTTATAGGGTCACCTTGGGAAATGTCACTTGGGTTGCTACATCACACACATAGCCTTCAAAAAATACATCGTTAGCACTGCACGTGCCACCAAGAAAAAAGTGCGTAGCGTGCACAGGACACTGGTAACTTTTCCCAATCAGGGAAGGTTAGGGGTATCACTTGGTGTAGGTGACTGACCATAAGCTTGTGAAAAACATGAAACAAAGTGGCTGAGTGTGATGTAAGAGCCAGGAACTGATGGGCAGGAGGTCTATGGTCTACAGGTACCTGCTCTTTCAGTGGAACTTCTTGGAACAGACGTAGGAAGACAGAAGGTATTTTCAGATCGGATACAACTCCGAAGAATCTACAATAGGCCAATGGGCATTTTAGCAGCCCCACAGAAACTAAAATTAGTGAATACATTGCTTTCTTTAAACCACAGCCTGGGGTTAAGTGAACTGAGACAGTATAGGAGGCAACTGCTCTGCACCTCCTTCCCTGTCTTCGATTTGAAAGTCAATGAAGAGACAACTTGCACGGCAAAGGTAACATATGAGAAGCAGTTCGAGGACAGTAACATAACCACCTTACAGTTTCCATGGGATCATTATACTTTTTTTAAAAAAACTGAAACTAATCAAAGGTGAGTGCAAAAATAAGATGTTCAGCATTTTTCAAGGAAGGTGAATTTAAAAGGCAAATCAGTACAACACAACCACTTATTGCAATCAGATATTAAATTTGCACAGTACTTATAAGACTTGCCTTGCAAGAACAGCCACAATATATTTTGATTTATTTGGACAGTCTGAAACAAGCCACCTACATTGCAGACCAAAGTTTCAACTATACAATCAATTCTGTGAGAAAAATATGCACAATGTATTTGTCTAGTAATAAATTTAAAGAAATTTGAACACAGTTGTGGATATACTGTAATTAGAGCAATAAGATAAGTTGATGAAATAAAGCATTCACTTTGAATCAGTCATGCAGCTCTATTTTAAATAATTGAAATAATAACTTTATTACTGTTTTAAGTTGAAAATAATATCTAATAATGTAATAACATTTTAGATAATTAGTATGTAACAGGATCTAATCTAATGTAAGAAAAAAATGTAAAAAATCAAATATTATTATGAATGGCCACTTGATCATCATCAACCTCTAGGGGAACTTGGGAATTCTAAACCTACACCGCTTTAAAAAAATTGGTTTTTTTTCTTTTTTGCCATCTTCTCTAGTGATGCCTCACAAAAACAGATTACTCCTAGACCCCATCAGAAAGGGCACACAGATCTGCTCTCTTGAGTAGCTGCTGTAGTCATATATTGTAAGTATGATGACAAAACCAAACCAAAACAAAATAAAAAAACCCAAACAAACAAAAAAAAATAAAACCAAGACTTCTTACCTAATAACTAAGCAGATAAGTCCTAAAGACGTGGTCGTGGGACCCGAAGCCAGAGTTGGAGATGAAGTTCTTGTCTTGATGCATAAACACTCAGAAATTCAAATGAAACCATTTCTCTGTAATGTCAGAATGGATAGCCCACAGATCCAAACTGGGATCTGCAGACCTGCCCTTTTCAATCACTACTTTAAATAAAGTCAGGAATGTCCAAAAGTCTATGAATTCTCAACAGGCTAGCTGAATGAGATGGTCTTTATCATGACGAAAAGACACAAATACACCCCCATGATAAACACATTTCCGGTAACTTCCATAGAGATGATAAAGGAGGAAGGAAATATACAATTTTATTTTTTTTTCTGAGAAGAAAGCAGATGCACGTGTTCCTAGGCAGGCATGTGTCTTTCTCTGCTTTCTCTGCAAGGAGAAAATATTGCAGCATTAGAGCTACCAGGGCAGCTGGGCCAGAAACAGTTCCCACTCAGAATTCTCCAGTTGCAATCCAGTTATTAAATCTGGACTGATGAAGAGAATAGGAAAAAAGACTACAATACAATTGCAGTGGTGACTGATTCAAGACCAGGCACTTCTCACAGCTTCTGGTGTAAATGTATCCATCTCCAGCAAGGAATGGAATCCCACTGCCACTGTTTTCTTCCCAATTTTCATTAACTTTCTTGTATTTAACATAAAACGCACACACACACATTGTACCAGAAATAATTATGTACCGCACATGATAGGTTATGAATGCTTCAGATAATTGGCTGCAGTGTCCCTGACATGACAAGCAAAGAGCTGAGGAAGAACAAACGTTTTTAAAGAAAGCTACATGTATTCTACAGGTTGGCATGACTTCAGATGTCAGTTTTGGAATAGGTATGTACACACCAATATATACAGCCTGTACATTGAAGTACTTACTTTAAGGCAAAAAAAGCAAAAGATAATTTTAGAAAAATACTAAACATTCAAATCACTTAAAGCCGCCACCTTTGCTATGAGACATGCACAAACCACTCTCTCTTCTAATGGGTTCTCTCCGTTTCCTCGGGATCCCTGTTGAACTGTCTGGTGTCAGCCTCAAACACTGACCATGAAGCCCCTCAGTGTGATGCTCCAGCTTGTTGGGGCTGAAGATACACACATATTGTCGCACACGCATCTGACACTGTCTTATCTCGGGCCCTTTGCTGTTGACATTTGTCACCAGTTCAAAACTCATTATACCCACCATCTCCGCTTAAATTTACAGATACGTTTTAATTAATGGCGGGGAAAAGCGTTTATCTCCTTCCAGCAGCGACTGGGTTCCAAGGGTTTGTTATCTCCGGTGTGAAATTTGGGCTGACAAGAATCAACGCTTCCCACGGGGGGAGGGGAGGGGAGGGGAAGGGAAGGGAAGGGACCGGGATCTGGCAGGGCCTCCGGGAGCTGCTGTGCTGCCACTGCCTACCCGAGCCCTGCTTACACAAGTGTGCAGAGCACATCTGCCCGGGCTCTGGCAGCTGGGGCCGTGTGACCAATTCAGCGTCTGAGAGTGAAATTAACGGTAAAGAGTCTAATTGTGAGTAAACAATACCGCATTAAGGAGCGGTACACACAGCAGCAGGGACGGAGCGGCTGGGCATTCAATCACAGATGTGGCCGCTCCGGTGCTCTCTCCGACGGCCTCCCCGTCTGTGCCTGTGCCTGTGCCTGTGCCGTGCGAGGGGCTCTTGGCACTGCTGGCCATTCACACGCACCGCCTCCTCTCGCTCCTGCCCCGAGGGATGTGCGGGACAGCCTTGGCCCCACGCACCACCGAGGCACTGTGGCTGCGGGGAAAGAAACCCTGCCCAGCCCGCACACCCAGAGAGGGACACACAACGTGATCAGACGGCAGCGAGAGCGTGCCAAACACCTCTAATGTTTTTCTTAAATAAAGAATGTGTTTCTTTAAAATTTTGCCTGACTAAATATGTGTGTCACGCACCCACAAGCACATAGGCCTGGGCAGCCTGGGCACAGACAATTTGGAAACAGAGACGTGGTAGGCATGAATATTGACCCAGATTCTGACTGCCCTTGAGCAGGTTGCCTCAGCCTTCCAGAGGTAAATCTGAGGAGCTGGAGCAGTTGCTGCCATGGCCACTGTGCCTTAATTTCCTTCTTCACAAAATGGGAAGAGTTCCAAATCATGAGAGCAGGAGGCTGTGGGGATTATATGCAGATTTTGTGAAATGGTAAAACATACATGCCAGCTGAATAAAGTCTAGGAGGGAAGATACTGAATTCTTCATCATTTTGTTTCTTCATTTTCCCTCTACTCCCATTCTCATTGCTTATTGATTTCTGTTTACAGCTGACATATGAGCAACAGCCTATATTAAGACAACAGCAGCTGAAGCATCAGTAAAGTCAACATCACTATATACCATTAAGAAATCTGCTATTTGATGATGCACATTTACTGCTCCAAGAAGTGCCTTAGGGAAATACAACCACTTCTGAAGGGGGACTAGTACTAGGTGGGTGGGCTTCAAAAATGCTTCTCTGTGTGATGTCCAGTAGGAGAATCCCTTTCAAAAACAGTGAGACAGATGAGCTGTCATCGACCTACTTCAATCTCTGCTTTGCAGAACACTCATAAAATGGGCAAAGGACAGTTCTGGTTTGTTCAACACGTGATAAAAATGCACAAAAGGTGATTGACATGAAGAAACTGCAAATGTGGTAAACTAAACATATGCTTCTGGAAGCACCTATCTACTAGAATAACTCAGGCATGTGTATCCTTCAGTTGCTGAAAGACTAACCACCACTTTAAAACAATTGAAATCCCTATATATTGTGAGTATAAGCTTTTAATTAATTTGCTATATTACATGTATCAACAGCTAGACAGAAATGGAGCTTAACAGTAATTTATCTTCAATATGGTTTTGAAGCCAAAATAAATATTTCTTCATTTCACCCTCCTTTTGACTCACTATATAAGTAGAAACAAGAGGGTGCAAACCACTTCTGATGTTAACGTCATAAAAGGTGTAACCTGGCTTAAATCAGTGCCATTGACTCTTCTTGTGCCAGCAGTGAACTGGGATCCCTGTCTTCACTTGTGGCACTCTGCAATTAAAAGAATTTTATGTAAGAATAATTACGAATGAACTCTTGAGACTCTCACATGAAGTGTCACAGGCAACAGACTTGAATGGTCCCAAAGCTGCATTTTGATTGCTAGGCATAGACCTTTCCCCTTCCCTGTTACAGAAAATCAACTGTTCTCTCTCACCAAACCTACATTCACTGTACAAACCCTGCACAAAGGTTCCCACCAAGGTGCTCCCACTTCTTCTGAATGCACAGTGGAACAGGAACCTCTGCTCTGTGCTGACAGAAGCTTCTTCCCTTAACACAAGCCACGGAGGAAGCAAATCTCCAGCTGGGCTTCTACATGTGTAGGACACACTCGTCAATGATACCAGTGGTGCAACTGAACAGAGAGGATTAAAAACCAAACAAGAACATAACAAACCACAAAAACACCACTTTCACGTAAACACATGTTTAAAAATGGTTTTTAAAAAAAGCAAAAACTAAAAGGAGGGACATGTGAAGGAATAAGGGACTGCCCTGATTATTGTAGCCAGGCTTTTCACCAAGATTTTGGAGATTTTCACCAAGAACATAATCAGGGGTTTGTGCTGCTGAACACAGGCACCACATACTTTGACTTGGCCATTCATTAGCATTATACTACCAGGGTGCCTGGCCTAAGCTTGACAGGAGCAGGTAAACAAGGAATTTCCTCTATCTTTTACTATTCAGATCCATACAAGTGTTAATAATAAGGCAACTCTCTAAAATCCAGATGCTCATACCTAAGGAATGGTTACAGAAGGGCAGAAATCTTCAACAGAGACTCAAGTGAAAAGAAAGACAACCTTCCTGAGACAGCTGGCCCATATTTGTATTCTCCAGTTTATTCAGTCTTCCTCTGATTATTTCATTAGCTCTTCACTTTTTTAATGAGTGTAATCCCACAACTCCCCAAGCATGCACACTACACAACCTGTCCCTAGAAATTATCTCACTCTGCCTTTTGTAAAAGCTCCCTCACAAACAAACAGACTGCTCCATGCTGTACACACATATACATGTAACTAACACAATTTGCCAATTTGCCAAAGGGTAAAAAACTCTAAGCTCCCTTTATTTGCCTTGCTGCTGAGTGATCTCAACCCCAGTGACTAAGAGTCAAGCAGTGAGCAGTGGGGAGATGCCATGCTGCAGCTAAACTCACCTCCGTTGCAAGCAGCAGAGCTGCCATCTTGTTAATCAGCTTTAATTTAGCTGTCTCACAGCTTCATAAGTAAATAAAGACTTACTTAGTGTCAGAAATATCAGTATTTAACAGTAGAGTTAAAAAAGTATGGTAATTAAAAGAGTGCCACAAGTCACAGCTCGGTGCAATCCTAACAGATTGTAGGGTTTGCCTTTTTGAACCTCTCAGCACGTTTAGAAACTTGAGTAAAACAACAAAAGGTGTTAATAGCTTTAAGGGGAGCACCATGCTGATAGATTACCCATTACGGTTATCCACTCACAGCGAAATGGCAAATAGGTTTGATCAATTCGATTTTAATGTAAAGTGGAACTTGAAAAAAAAAGCAATGAGCAAAGAGAAGACCTTTTGTTGCTAATGTGTCTGAAAAAAACCACTTAATTGAGGTCATAATAATATTAGCAGTTATCACCATCAATAATTCAGCCTTATTTATTACTACATGGTAAAGTTCTGTCAAACAGGAACTGTTCAGGCTTTGTTATACATGTTAACATGAAGCTAGCTGTTGGATGATTGGTATATATTTCACCAGCTGCTCAAAACTGCGGGATAGCAAGAACTAATGATATTCTTTCTTGGTCCTTGCATTACACAATAGTTAATTTGCTGCATGCAGAAATATATGTTACAAATATAATAGTCCCACATAAAGTATGCGTAATAAAAAAAGCATTATATCTGAAACAGTGACTGACTAATCTTGCCTGAGCTATCTGTCATATGGAAAACAATTTCAATTCCTGCATGATTTAGTACTCCTACAGCAGGAGAAACATAAATTCTGCCCCTTCACACAGTTCTAGTCACCTGTGATTAGTTATCTTTAAAAAATCTAAACGAACGTATAATTGTACAATTATAGATGCAAACTCCAGTGTTAAAATTTAAAATGTATTAGTCTCGTAAAATGGCTCATTAATCTCTGGGTCTTAAAGGACATACTTGTCCGGTAATGAGCCAAATGCAGGAAGTATGTGTGTGATGGTGGATGGGAGAATTTTACCTCGTAAGTATCTTTTCCTTTCTTTTTTTTTTCTTTTTTTCTTTTTTTTTTTTACCTTAGAATAATTTTATTCCTACAAAATCTGTTTACCAAACACGAAGAAGTTGTCAGTGACAAAGCCAGTTGTAGTTCTCTGGTCATTAACTATGGAAATAAGCTGGTTTAAGAGATTAGTTTTTCCTTATACACGATATTCATGGATTTATAACAGCTATATAATTACTGACTGGAACTGCAACCAGAAAGGTTGGGCAGGAATATTGATCTTTCCCTGTCTGCTAATGACTGCTTCTCCCCTGCTCTGATGGCAGGAAGCCTTCTATTAGGTTTTTACCACCCTCCTTAAGGAGAAAAGAAAAAAAAGGTTTAAGAAAAAGAAAGAAAAAAAAGAAAAAGAAAGATCAGAGGGGCACCTGTGAAAGACAAAGCTTATCCCACTTAGAGACTGCCAGGCAGGGGCATTAGCCGCTGCAGCGTTTGGTGCGGACGGCCGGGAGCCCAAATCGAGGGGCGGAGCGGGGAGCGAGCGCCGGGGGGGGATGGATGCGATCCCTGAGCGGGAGGGAGCCGGCAGCCCCTCGGAGAGCTAATCCACTTGGCAGCAGCGAGATGGCTCCTTGAAGGAGCTAAAGTAGACTGACACAATGGCCTGCGAGGCATTAAAATGTAGGAATTAAAAACTGTTAAATTGCACAGAGGGATTCTTAACCTCAGCCCTTTGGCAACACAGTGATGTTTCTTCCCTTTTCTTCTCTCTCGCCTCTTCTTGAAAGTGCCATACACAGTAGATTTATTTTTTTCCAGATGCCTCACTGCTCAGACCACACTAATTCTGGATGCCAGAATCAGTTGCCTGCCGTAAACAAACCGCGCTAATGACGGCTATAAAGCGTCTGAAAGAGTGCCTCGAAAAATAACTTTGCCTTCTGCTCCCTCCTGCTCCTGGCCCTCTCCCTCCCCTATTCCACAGCAAAGCTCAAAGCAGCCGTCACTCAAAAGCACATCTGGATTCACAGATCTGGACCTTTTGATCCCGTAAATGTAAGAGCTCCAGACAAACCTTCCTCTGCAATTGGGGCTGTGCAGATTCTCCATACCATTTCAATGCAAAAGGTGAGGCTCTGTGTTGTTTAAATGGACAAGCAAATGTTCAAAACAATTTTAAAGTGGGGACCATTATTGTTTGCCCTGGAGCTTAAATGGATGTGGCCTTTTTCTTTTTTTTTAGCTTTTTCTTTCCCCGAAACACAAGTTATCCTCAGGCTCAACAAACTGACATGTGGTTCCTGACAATAATAGGGTATCACTCAGCCACTTTGCAGAGAGCTGCCAAAGAAGACTCTTCCTCTTCTCTAGCTGGTGGGTTGGTTTGGGGTTTTTGTTGTTTTTAAACACCGTGACATTTTAAAAGTTATTAGAGCATTAATGCTGCTTTTTAATGAATAAAGCTTTATAAAACTACTGATATGGAATTAACATAAGTTTACCTCTCAATGCAAGTCTCTTTTTTTCTCTATTTTACTATCCATTACTTCATTAAATCAACACTGAAAAAGACTAGCCTTGCCAAATTTTTCACTGCACATTCCACTGTTTGCCCATGACAGTATTTGAATGTGCTTATTATTTCTAGTAAAGCCCTTATCATTTTCACTGTGAAATTTAAATCACCCTGATCCAACTCTTCTTAGCTAAAGTCAGCTTTATCAACCACAAGAGATGTGGGATTTTAAAAAGATCTGAGTAAATTCACATTGTTTGGATAAACTCATTCAGGGGGTTCAGCAAATGAAAGCTGAAATAGATATGTATTCCAATGAGGTTATGGACTGCTCAAAAGCAAAGAAGCTAAAGCATAATTAAAAAAAAAAAGCTAATAGTATCAGTATCTTTTTAATGAGGGCATTCACAACCCAGATTTTGAGTTGGTATTTTTGTGCCTCCACAATAATTCAAGTGAAAAGAAAAAAAACAAACAACCAAAAAACCCTAAACCCAAAAACCCAAACATTAAACTGTGTACTCAAGATATAATTTTTTTTCTCTACAATCCACTCTGCTATGTTATCTGGTCAGTGTTGTGCTATCAAAAAATGTTAAAGGCTGCATTTATGCATTATCCCACAATTTAAGTAACTGTGTATCATGTATATTTAAAACCGTCTCTCTGTAGTTTTAATTATCTCAGTCTGCAGGGACAAAACGCAGCTCCCATGCCTGAGACCGAAATGAAAGTGCTGCACGCTGACAGCTAAGATGTCTGTCCTAGCTTGTTGAGATTTCGTGTAAAATTTGCATTGAAAAGGCAGCTTTAAATATACTTAAAATAAAAAGAGCATTTGCATCTAATTTGCTACACTTGCAGTATTAAAGTTTTATCTGAATAAAGACATGTCAAATGGATTTATATAGTTAAGCTGATAGCTTTTAAAGTCAACACAGTAACATCAGCTAAATTCAACAAAGTAATGGCAGCAGCTAATGGCATTTATTAGTTTATCATCATTTACTTAAAAACCATAACGCAGATCATTTTATTTTCACATTACTGTTTGTGATTCTTTGACTCAATTTGTATTGATTCCACAAATTATGGCAGAAACTGACATTTATCTAACAGAGTTTTCCAAGCTATAAATGTTGGCTTTAGTGGGAAGCAATTGAACACTTGCCACACAATGGTTTGAGCCATGCTAGAAACAACCATCTTCAAATAAACACATTTGGCAACCATTTTAAAATACGATTGTTGCTTGTCTGATAATGACAGAAGGGTTTTTGTTACTGATAAGGCTCTTATTACAAACCACTGCCTATGTAATCTACAGCTTGATCACACAAAGTGCTAAGCACACTCACCCCAACCCAGCAAATAGCTGAAGCATTAAGCATTGTTTTGAAGATATGCATAATAGCAAGCAAGTCTTTTTACAGTACTTCTCTTCTGCAGATGTCAAAGAACTTCACAAAAGAGATCATCACTATTTATGCAGAAGGAAACTGAAGCTGAGAGAATCCAAATCACACCCAGTGCTGCAGTGGGACTTAATGCTGTGAGCCCCAATTTAGTGTTCTGCACATTATGTTTTACTGCCACTTTACACTCCTGTTGAATTCAGAGTGTCAACATCACTTGCCCAGACTTCAGTGTCACTCTTTGCTTTTGATAAAGACTGTTGAAGGGGTCTAAATGTTTATAAAACACTCTTTTGACTCTAAATCCATGGTGAAAACCAGGGCTTATGCATTATATTCTCAATTCTGCTATAGCTGCCTATTTACTCCTCTTTTTAATAATAATTACTGAAGCCTAGATTTGCCCTGAAATACATAGCAATATTTTATTGCCAGCATAAAAACTAGGCTCACACATAGCTTCATTTGTATATATTTTGGGTGTGGACACCTACATGTCAACACCCAGTTTTACAATTGCATTTGAAAATTACATCAAAAGATTCCAATCATGAGATCTACTTTCCTCTTCAGTGACATCTATGCTTGTTCTTCAGTGAAAGAAAAAATCCAGCTGAGCTGGAGATAGGGTTTATTTTCAGAACTATGTATGGAGGTCAACATTCTTTCTAGCAGGAGGCCCATGTCTAATTCTCCATATCATATCCTAAACCTTTAATTCCAGAGAATCACCAACTTCTCTTTTCTCTCTCTCTCTTTTTTTTTTTTTTTGGTAGCAGACCATATTCCCAAGAAAAGTGACAATCCCAAGTCACATTTGGCAAGAATTTGAAATGATCATGCTTTGTTCATGCCATTTATTATAATTCTCCCATAGCAATGGGCTTTGTTCTACTGTGTCCTCACCCTGAACTCTAGCTTCTATTTCAGCACACATTTGTAATTCTCTAACCCTGGGCTGAAAAGCAGAAACCTCTGACTCCCCAGAACAGCCTGAGACAGCTGGAGCAATGGATTTTGAGGCATACCCATCCTTCTTGAATCACCATCTCACAGCTGGCCAACTTTCTTATTTGTAAATGCTGGATCAGGCAAGAAGGAGTGAGAAGGAACTAAAAACTGTATTGACCTTTACTTGGAGCCCCAGTCTGACCTCATTCAATTCAACAGGAATTCTGTTCTGATTCAAACAGTGGCTGGATCAAGTATTTATAAGATTTTATTGAAGATTACTAAAGAAAAATTACTGCAAAAAATTTTTCTGGGGAAAAAATTACTTTTCCTGTATAGCGTCTCTTCCTTCAGCTCAAGGAACACAGTTGCAACCTACTAAAAATGCACACCATATTTTACAGCTGTTTCAGTCATGCTAGACAGGATGACAACCCCAGAAGTTTCCACTGTGCCACAGAGACTTGATGTGTTCTCCTTGGGACTGGAGGGGAGACAGTGCCTCTAGCAAGGCACCTCTGGTGGGGAATATTAGGGCACAAAGCTTCTGAAATAAAAGCCCAGAACCAAGTAGCTACAGCACTGCAAACAACATCCCTGCTTAAGAAGTAGGGCAGCTTAAAGGAAGAGAGATAGTTATATTCAAAGTCAGAAAGAAAAAAACCAACCTCTTGGTTTTCATCCAACTAGAAAGCCAACCCTGCAGCTGAAGAACTGGTTCCTGCCAGCTCCACCTGAGAGGGCACTTTGCACAGTAGTAGTTAGAGCCTCCATATGGCTCTGAGGTACAGCCCCGAAGCAGTTTAGTTTGACCTGAAAACCCCAGGTCATGGGAGAAGTTTCCCATCCCTCATCACAGTCATGGGCTGTAGGAATTCTTCTGGGCACTGATCCCTCTAGAGTAACATGAAGCAGAGCAACTTCACTAAGTTCCTGTAATTTCAGTTGCATCTTACTATGTTATGCTAGTTTTCCTCCTTATTTCAAACGTCTTATACTTCAGAGAGCTCATTCCTAACTTGTGCTAGCAATGGCCATTCTCTACTTTCATTCTCCCCCCCAGAGGCCCTTCCTATCCCACACAGGAATGGAACAACAGCACCCCAGCTGGTGTCTATTACTGTAGCAGGCAGGATAATGTCAACCAGATATAGGGTCACATCCTCAACTGATGCAAATTATCCTAACTTCATTTACTTCAGTGGAGCTCTTGGTGTTTTCTATCAGATAAGGATGTGGACTTTAGCATTAATCATGTGCAGAGCAAAAACCCACCATTTCAAGCTTCATTATGAAACAAGTGCTACATTAGCACCGAGCATGGAGAATCTCAGAATTTCCCTTTAATGATCTTGAAGATTATGTGCAGCAGGAAAGAAGAAGTGGAAAATCTGTCATAAATATCACTGAATATTTTTAATAGCTAAAAGCTAGGCTTTCTTTAACACTCTTGCCTGAAAAAAACCCTAGAGAGTATTCATTAACTAGGAAGCAAAGGGATTGGTTTGTCATTACACTATGTGAGATGGAACACAATGGAAAGACAAGTTCTCAAGCCCAAAGACAGCATAAGGTAGGAAAAACAGTAGATGGGCAAACAGAGCAATTTTAAAATATAGTGTGTATAAATACGAAAATAACTGAAAAATCTCGGGATTCACTTATTAAATATTCTGTTGTAGCCTGTTCTTTTCTCAGCCTTGGCAACCCTTTTAGTCACTCCACATCACCTGATGGCAGCAGGAAATACCTGTGATAGTGACTTGCCTCCCAGTCTCTCTAGTGACAGCTGGAGACAGCTTACACGAGTGGAGTCTGCAGTGCACTTCCCCACTCCCTGATCACGTGTAGTAGGTGCACCAAACACCGTAACTCTAAGCAGGTATCAGAAGTTGCTGCTTGAATTGACTGTAGCTTCAACTTTACAGTGAAAGAAAACATTCCTCAGTCAAACTTTTCCAAGCCCTGGTCTGTGCTCATGCCCTACCCCAGTGTGCTCCAATACATGTGCATCTCCCAGCAATACCTGAGGTTGGTTTAGGCTTGAAGAAAAATCTCTAACCCCATCCCAATCTCAGAACAAAAGTGGAATCCCATTTCCTACCAAAGCAGTCATGGAGATGGAATATGTTACAGCTTTGTGCACTGTCTCAGTGTGCTCATATGAGTCTAAGGCATACTGACACAAAACCTTGAGAAGTGTCCATGTAACAAGAATAATGCTTGACAGGGAGACATAAAGGACTAGTCAAGAAGGCTGTAGCTGTGATAGTGTTTCTACAAGCAGCTAAATTTACTTCCTCAGATGGTTGCGTGAAGTAAAAAAAAAGTTGTGTGAAGCATCTTCTCTCTTTCACAGGAACTGGAAGTCTATGAATTACATGTTATTTGTTAAAAAGAAACAAAAAATGTTATTGAATATCATTCTCTATGGGAAAGGAAGTAAGCCAGTATGTAGTGCTGCATTTCATTGACTTTTTTAAAAGAATAAATATCCCAAAAATCTTTACTTGAAAAAGGGAATTTTCAAGTACTCCAGTCTTTATAAAAATTATCAAGTTACTTTGAATGCATTTGGGTGACAGATTGGGGAGTTTTTTGCTTGCCTAAATTTTATTACACTCCCAAATCGTGCTGCCAAACATAATTTCATTTGCACTTGTCTACAAAAAATCTTTGCATCTCTATTTCCACAAAACTATACCCGCCTTGTATCCTTGCCCCACAGAAATCTTTGAATTTGGGGAAAACAGCCTTTTTTTCTTTCCTTCCCCTACAATCTGTTAATGACAAGTTTGCCCTCCTTTTGGAGTCAAATTTTGCCAAACAAAAAAACACATCAACAAAACCTTCTCCAGAATGAAAGGAATGAATATGCGAACTACACAATTACAAACAGACAAATAGGAAGAATAACAATAGAATCATAATTAAAACATTACCATTTAGTTTATGGACTGATTTCATGCTCCCCTTCTCCTCTCTAGTCTTTCATTTAGAGTTGAAGGGAGCAACAGAAATGTCTCGGTCTCAGCTGCTAACCAGCAAGGCCTAAGATTTAAAAAGGAAGTAATTTCTATCTGTGCATGGCCCATGAGCCCCCATATATGTGTTTACTAAAGGATGGTTCCCAGCCATTACACTGCATTTTTTAATACCAAAGATCCAGGTCTTGAGAAACTGTTTTATTCACTTATCACCAAATAATGTGCCAAGTTGAAAAAAGCTATCTTCAGTGATCTGCTTATCAGTCTTTCCTACTAAGGTCTACTCTATTGTCTACATTTGAGATAATGAATATTGAAATTGCACAATTCATCCCACAGGGTGTTTTTCAAATTATACAGAACACAATAGAATCCCTCTTCTTGCTGTTGAAATTCTGCCTTCTTCAGGGTGGAAATACAGGAGATATGGATGAGCGGAACATAACACTGTGCAGCAAAGAGGAGAGGAGAAACCCATGCTAAATATAGCAAGACAATCCTTTAATCCTACAGAAAAATGAAAAGGTTCTTGGATCTTTGCAGCCTAATTTGATATCAGCCACTGTGCACAAAATCAAATAAGTCTGTGTGTAAACCACAGCTGGCCAGATGCATGCAAACAGAGCAGGTTGTGTAAATAGCGACAAGATCAGCATGCAAGTTACTAAGCCTCACACACGTGCTGATATATGTGGAGGACAGAAAGGGCTATCTTATATGGAGAGAACAAGCATATACTTGCATGTGTATGTTCAACAGCCAATCCTAAACTACAGGATACAGCCCTAGAGAGGTTAAAAACAGCATCAGCCTGGCTGGGTGGTGACCAGGTATCCAGCACCTCTTGGTTTGCAGATCTCAAAGTGTCTGTTCTCTGGAAACAAGTGAATGACACAGGGTTTCCCAGTGGATTGGTTTTATAACAACATTGTTTCCATTTATTAAATAACAATTTTTTACAATGGCAAAAAATCACAGACATTAAATTTGAACAGAACTTTTGAAAATTATTCAAAACAGTAAACTCCTGGTGGGTTTGGTGAGAGAAGAGGCGCAGAATGAAGGTGTTTTCAAAGGTTTTTGCTTCAGGAAACTTCCAGATCCAGAATCAAACAGAAAAACTTTTCAAAAAACCTATCCTGCGCCACTTGTTCATTTATAATTAGACAGGTAGAATATTTAGCTCACACTTCTATGCCCTTTTCAAACCAGAAGAGAACCTCTTACATTTCATCTAAAACCCAAAACCAGAAGCTGCTGCCAGTGGAGCAGCATAGAGAGAGGATATGTTCATACTCTGCAACTTCAGTGGTAGCTCAGCATCCCTTTCCCTCTCATCCAGAACTTCTCTGGCTGTTGCAAGATCAGGCTTTTTAAAAGAAATGGGAAAATGCAGTCTATCATGTTAACATCCCTCCTTCTTTAAGACATAGTGTACAGGTCATAACTTATCCTTTTTAATAAAAAGGAAATAAATTTACCTTTTGAGTGTCATTTCTGACCACTGCTGCCCCTTCGCTAAAGCCATGGGGCTTCACAGTAGACAGCCTGATGGAATTCCAGTTCACAGCTTAATTTTCCTCCTGATAAAAGAGACAAAAAGTTCCTTTCAGTAAAAATAAAATTTAATACGGTCCGCAAATTTGATATATTACAACCTCCGACCTCAGCTTAATTGTTCACAAAGGGCTAACGGTACTGCTGGCAAGTAAATGACTTCTACAGA
Source organism: Campylorhamphus procurvoides (assembly GCA_013396655.1). NCBI lineage: Eukaryota > Metazoa > Chordata > Aves > Passeriformes > Dendrocolaptidae > Campylorhamphus > Campylorhamphus procurvoides. The sequence continues at coordinate 2,175,522 of WBMV01000309.1, forward strand.
GTGTTGCAACTCTGATAGCTGAAGAGAAGGGGAGCAGCAGTCTGACAGATAATCAAAATTTTTAATGTGAACCATAGTGAGAGAGGTTATTCAGAGCACACCCAGACCGTAGGAGCCTTCCGCAGCTGCCACAGTAGCTCCTTAGGATGAGAAATGCTTAAACATCATCCTCACTCAACTTTGTTAAGTGTTGCTGCTGTTAGTCACCAGCCAATACAGCAACAGGCAGCAACGACTGGGACCTGCAGAGACAGAAACATGCTACTTAAATTTCTTTGGGCCAAACCTGCCCCTGGTTCTGTGGCTCTCAAGAGCTTTTCTTAGAGTTTGACAAGGAACCAAGGGAAAGAGTATGCAGACAAGAAGGAAGGAGTAATGCAAAAACACCCACCAGTGGCCTGTGGCAGCTGACCCTTTAAAGGATACTGCAGAGAGCAGGACTTTAGTGAGGTAGCTGGGTCTCCCACTGCTCGCACAGGTTTGCAAAGGGCCATAGAGGACAAGGCAAAAGCAGGATGGAAGAGAGGCAAGGGGGAAGAAGGCATGTTTTTCCTGGCTGTTTTGATTTGAGAAGTTAGGGAACGACCAAATTTGTCCCTGACTCTCCTCTCCATATGCTGTCCTGATGAAGTCAGAAGAGACATATGTACACTCAGAGCTGGTGTGCAAAGAGAAGGAAGCCATGGAGTTTAAGGGACCATATTACAAATAGGAGTAGCTGTTCACCAACAGAGTCTAAAGCATTCTTGCTGCTCCAGGATATCAAGAAGCCTGGATCAACAAAAGTCTGGGTAGCATTTTGCAGCTATATAACATCCTAAAAGAGCATACTGATTAAAAATACAGTGCAGCGTGCATGCATGTCTATAAAGAGAGGGCACCTCTGAAGTGCTGAACTGTGCATACATTTGCACCTTACCAGACACAGGTCATTAGCAGATGTACTTATACAGAGAGTGCTGAATGCAGTTGCCTCCTTCCCCTCCTGATTCACTGTGGGGTCAACAACATCAAACAGCTCCCACAGAGAGCACTTGCAGCCCCCCGAGACTACCGACAATTGCATTTGTTCTGGCAACTGTCGCTCACCCTCAGGGTCTACTCCACAGTGGGTTGCCACTCAGAGCTGAGGCTCACTGCACAAAAGAACCCAAACTGTATTCTACTAGAAAAAGGAATTATAAAACCCACCTGCCAGCTGAGAGGGTAAATGCTTGATGCTTTCTCCCCAAAACACAGGCAACAAGAGCAACCTCTGTGCTACCTGCACAGGGGGTCCCCAAGCCATGGAAGGATCCAACCTCCTTGGGCTCATCTTTGAGAACACACATCCCAGGAGCAGGAGCACCAGCCCAGCACACTAAGTCTGCTAAGGACCATTAACAGTCCTGTTGTTTGCCTTCTTGACAGACAAAAAGGATGGTGAAAACTATACCTGTCGTCATGTTGGGTAAAGGCAGCTGAGCTATCCACATGTGGAAACCAAAGGGCAAGAAAGTTTCTAGATCAGAGTGTGCCTGCTGTTCAACACAGCCAAAATCACTAGGCTCTTCCTAAATTAGGGATGCTGATATATCCAGCAAAAGCCACTAGTCATATTGGCTGTCTCAGTGTCACTGGAAAGCAACTACCAAAGCCTTCAGAAGTTCATATTTCAATTTTAAAGCTGAGGCTATTTTAGCTAATGTCCCCAAGGCAATTTTCTGGTCAAATGTCAGAGTTTATATTGCTGAAGGAAATCACAATGTTTATGAGATCTCTGCAGTTTAGGAACCACATTAGACTCCATCTGAGCTTCTCAGATTATACTGTGTTGTGGATATCTTCTTTTTTGAGTCTGTGTTTGGAACATATCTCAGTCTCCTCTTATTTCTATGAACCATTGAAAATATCTCTGTCATGTTTAAATATGAGTTTCATTGCTGTAGGATTTCTTCCCACTAATTCACATATTAAAAAATAGGAATCTTTCAATTGATGTTGTTTTTGTATGTTTTTGGGTCTGATATCCTGTAAATTGGTAATTTACTCTTTCATTAGCAAAACATTGCTTGGATTTTGGCCTTTTGTGACTAATGCCAAGCTTTAAAATTCATTTTAACTCTCTGACATCCAGGACCCTCCTTCCTTTTTATCTCTCTGAGTTTCATGGTGTTTTGTTTTTTTTCCCCTACTCGCTGCATTACTGACACTAGGGATTGGTTCCTTTGTTCTGGCACAGGGGCAGTGCAAGAGTACCTGTTGCTGCACATTAGCTCTGTCAGCTGGTTTCCACGTGAGTTTTGTCCTGCCCACATTCATGCACTGCCACTGTGCTGATTGCACATTAGCAACCCACTGCTCATGTAACTGGGTCTAATGCATTTGGAGCCTTACATATCCATTAAAGTAATGTGGCTTGAAGGCACTTCTTGATTTGCAAACTTTAAAAACTCATACTTTTTCAACAAGTACACTAGAGCTCTTGTTCCTCTGCCAGACCCAGGTCGTTAAACCTTTTTGCCTTTTTTCCTAGCAGTGGGTTTGTTCTCGTGCTTTTAATGTTCCCTCTGGGTTGGGCGTCCCTATATTTCTGAGTGTCATGACACCTACAAGCTAGCACCAGATTTTCTGCACACTTACTCTTACTGAATTTGTCAGTTCAAAGATTTTGAGATGCCCACCAGAACTATGGAAATGTGTTTTTTCAAGTTGGGTCTTGACAGAGGACTTCTACTTGCCTAGAGAAGCTGGACTGTTATCCTATATGGAAGGACAGCATTGATAATGGTGATGCATGTAAATGTGAAAGTTTCTATTCCAAGGAGCTTTCCTCCTAAAGCTTTTAACTTACATGGCCTACACCTAATTTTTTTAATATTTAGAGACCACCCCTGGAGTAGTTTGTATTGAAGACTTTCCTTTACTAAACCTAATATAAATAATACACTATCTGATGAAAAGCTACCTCTTTAAACACAGAACAAAGTGAACCCACTTTTCTGATTCCATAAACAATAGTGCCTCCTCCCCTCCATGTTCCCAGTCTCCTGTACATGGTTCCATGGCCTGCAGTGGCACATGGCTGCAGCACCCTGGCACCTGCTGCACCCACCCACCCAGAAGAGCTTCCACTGTTCCCCTTGTAATTGCAGAATGTGTCTGAAATATGACAAAGTAAAAGGAGCCTTTTAGTTGTAGGAGAGAGAGGGCAGTAATGTTCACAGTATAATTTTTCTTCCTATAGCCAAAGATTTTTTCTTTTTTAGCTCTGTTTTCCTCATATTTCTGCTAGATCCTCTTCATCCTTGGGAAAGCAGCAGTTACAAGATGCTGACAAGATAGCATTGCACTAAGCCTGGAAGTTAAATTTTCATATTATCTTTCATTTAATGAACATCGGTACTTTTTCCATTTATTTGTCTATACAAGTATCTCCATTTCCTTCTGGTATTTTTTCTTTCCTTTCATATTATTGGCTGACACCCAAGTAGGTAAAGTATTTCAGTGCCATCCCATCTCTAGGTTTAAATAAAAATTAATAATAAAAAAAAAAAGAGAAACAGTGTAAGGTTGATCACACACTTGTTATTAAGTCAAAGCCGGATTCAAGTGTTTGTGTGAGGTAGAATTATCTCATTCTTTTTGTCTGTGTCTTTCTGTGATCTACCAGTCAAGTATGTGATTGGATTTCAGCTCAACAAAACCTTAAATTACACACCTATTGTGCCTGAGCTAAGCCTAGTTTCACAGCACTGGAGAAGGCTCCTCACTGCTCTTTTGGCACTGTTCGATCTGGCTTCTGCTATCATCTGCGGGTTGATGAATGAGTAATAGGATTAGAAAGTCTCATCTCTGAAATGCTATAATTGTCACATTTGGTGAATTGACAAAGGCCTGGGTGATGGAGAGGTGCTCCATAATGTAAAGTCATACGTTTAACCTGCACTCACTAGCCAAGGCTAAGAGAATGGGAGAAATAAAGAGAAACCCTTCAGCTTTCCATTTGCCCAACACACACAGATATCTCATCCTCCAAATTAACCTTTTATGCATGAGTTTGTTGGAAGGCAGAGTGCTCTGCCTCTTAAAGACTCTTATCTCTCTGCAAGGAAGATGATATACTTGTTGAGTCTTTGGTTAGTTCAAGAGATTAAAAAGCCTAGGAGGGCTAGACCAGGGGGCAGATTTTCTTGTCCTCCCCAGGAATCCTCAATTCAAAAGACCAGGGGAGAGATCTTCCCCCAGGCAAGCAGAAAAGCACAGCTCAAGCCACAGCTTAACAGCTGAGGATCTGAGCTTCTGTGTTCATAGGGACTGCCTTTCCATCCACCTTTTAGGCGGTCAAGGGGACATTGGTTCTGACATAAATTCCCCACTTTTCTCTCTTTAAGCCCACCTATATCAGCCAAGAAGTATCAGAAAATGGACAAAGCTTTCAGTGGCTTCTAGTCCAAGTCTTATTTTAAAAGGCTAGATTTCCAAAGGGATTTACAAGCCAAACTTGGTTAGATGTAAGTTATATTGGGGACCTATCTGTCAAAATAGCTATGTGAACATAATATTGAAAACCTTAACAGCAACAAACAAGCAGAAAGAGTAAGTAAAACCTTCCATTTTTTCCTTCTCCTATTTACTGTTTTAACTTTCATTGTTTACAAGCAATGGCAACATCCCTGTTTTTAAATAGAAGGATGGAAAATTAAAAAAAATATGGAGGAGCAGTTCTCTATTCTAAAGCACCATCAGCACTGCCTTCTCCTGAGAAATGGCTTCATGCCATGCATACAAATTAACGCAGAACTTTATTCCTGTTCACCTTTTATTAAAAAAGAACATCAGAAGCCAACCTTTCTTTTGCTGAAAGAATGTGTCCCCAAATGCTCTACAGATACCACATGTGAGGTCAACATTTGCCATCCCCTTTCTCTGTCACTGTGAGTTACACTTTAATTACAAGTGCATGTTTTGCACATTGTAAAACTAACCCTGGCTCTGACCACCATAAGAAAAAGAACATTTAGCTCAGGAAACAGTAGCTGACCCTGTCTGCTCTTTTTCTTCCTTGGCATCAACTAAGACTATTAACACCTTCTGTGTGTTGCCTGTGTATCCCACATATGTGTACTCTGCACCCATTTCATGCAATACCTGTTGTAAGTGCATACTAAAAGCTTCCTACTGTGAATTCTCTGCTTTGTTTGACTCCTCTTCTTGGTGTCTTGTTTAGCTATTGAATTCATATGCTTGACAGAGAAACCTTTCTATGTACTAAAAGGTTTGTCCTTGGAAAGCTGTGACATTAGACTTAAACACATAGAGGCCTTTTTCACCTCACAGTTCACTTCCTAATTATTCATTCCCAACAGAGGAAATCAGGAGAAAGCTCGGCAGCCAATGTAAACATTTTGTAGTAGAAGGCAATTTTTTTTCCCCCAAGAGCACAGTGTGATGATGATAGTTGAGTTCCTTACTAAGAAATTGTTCTGGTTTTTGTACAAGAAAAAATGGGAAATAAGAATCTTTTTTTTCCTCTTTCTTGGTAGGAAAGAACTAAAACAGAGTAAAATAGGCCATTTGATGGTGACTATTTTGCTCTGAGAGTTCTTTGCCAACTGATTTCAGAGAAAAGGACTGAGTCTCCATTGTATGTTCCATTTACAATTTTCATTTTCTTCCACCCCAGGGCAGCCTTCCTACAAGCCCAGCTAGTACTTTGTAACAGAGGATAAGGTGACCCAGTGTCTGTTGCTTTAGAGCTTTTCCACCTAATGTGGCAGCTGCTCTAAAGAATCACCTTCCCCTTTTTCACGCACACTCAAACTGAAGTGGCTGCCTTTCAGAGCACTTAGTTATTAATGGCAATAGGTGTCCTGTGCAAATAATTTGCAGAATGAGAGCTACAGCCAATATTTTTCCAGTCTCACTGTAACCTTAACTGCAACACACAACATTGGCCTGCTCCCAGGAACCATCAGTGGGAAGCACATATAGCAACAGGCCACCCACTTACTGTTTTCTTCGAGAAAGTTTGCCAGGAGTGATATGCAGCTTGGATCAAGTTCCTGAAACATTTCCACACTCCCTGAGCTTGCGCAGGTCTGCCCCAACCAACACCTCCCATTTCAAACTGTCTTGCTCCACCTCCTTCCATGCAGCCCAATCTTCTCCTCTGATTGCTTCCTTTTTCTTCATCACCTTTTCCTGGCTCTGTGCCTTTTTTCGTGCTGTTCCTAATGCCTGGGACAACCTCTGATTAATGTTCAGCCAAGAGCCTCCTCCACAGATCAGACCACACCCGAGCCTGCTCTGTTTCTCTTATTCGGCATTATTCTGACTCGTGCCTTCCACCTTTCCAAAGAGAAGGCTCTGACTTGCTTAATAGTGAACAGCACCCTTTGTTTCTTCAAAGATACAGAACAGTTTGTGAGTGGGCCACTCTGCAAGTACCACGAGAGCTTTGCATGTGAGCAGTCAACAGGACAGTTTATATACAAAATTAACTACTGTCATTCATAAACAAAAGGAAAAATACAGCATCATCCCAGAGCTGCACTGTGCTATTTTTTTTGTACTTCTTAATGACTATTGATAATTACCACCACATCACCTGGTAACTGTTTGAGAACTAGTGGCATAATACTATTTTCTCTTCTACAATTCTCCCAGGAGTCACTAATAAGTGGATATCCTCATAGCTCTTTTGTTAAGGAATGAATAACGCACTGGCAAATAAGCCACTTTTTTGATCTGTTGCTGCATGGCTTTTTTTTCTCTCAGCCTTTTTTTTTTTATTTTAATTTATAGGTAATTTACCAGAATAGCCTGGTTTGGTACATTATGCCACATATCTGCTAGAGTATTTTATAAAATCCATTTCCAAGAATCATTGTCATTGGTAAGGGAACATCTAAAATAAACTGAGAACTGAAGGACAGTTTCTTTTTGTAATTGAATGTGAACAAATACGGTATCATTTTTAGCTGTCTTAGATGGCTTTATATATATTTGACCTTTTGGGCCAAGATTTAACTTTCCTCCTTTGAGAAAAGATAAGTTAAAATGCGAAACAGTTGGGTGACTCCTCACTGTATTAAATTCAGTTTTCTCAAGACCAGCAATACTTCCAGCATTACACTGTTTCTGTATTAAAATCTAATTCTGAAAGTTTGACAAAGTACACATTTAACACAGGTCAGCAGTATATTGACAGGATGTTAATTTTAAATTGTGTCAGCATTTCCTGTCTTGAGTGTTAATGTCAATTAGCACCTTGCTGCATAACCTCCAAGTCCTCCCTTATTACCGGAAAGTGGCAAAGCACGCAGCAAAAGCACTTCTATTCAAAACACCACTCACTATCAGCCAAACAAAGAGCTGTCATAACAAAACCAGCGAGGTGAAAATGCCTAAGCTGCTATGGATTTGAGGTTAGAAGCCTTAGTCTTTTTCCTTATTCCTGATATTAAAAGTGTAAGTGTGTCAACTTGGAGCAAAAGGCTAATTACTTTGAGGCTCTTTGAAAAGTACGTTACCATTCGAAATCTCTAAGACTGACATAAAGCCCTTGGCTTTAGATTGCACAATGTATAGCTCACTGTAGGTCATCCATTAGTATCCTTAACACACTCTGAAATGTACAGTCTTATCCTGGGAAATGGGAGCATTTCTGCACACCTGATTTTTTTTGGTATTTCATACGTGATGTGGAAAGCACACATTCCAGTCTCCAGCATCTCATCGAGACCTCACTCATGGTGCATAGCAAATAAGCCTGGTGACTTTGTACATGTTTTCCTAAACCACTGTATAAGTGGGTTTTTAAATATATTTATAAATATCACATTCTCACCCTAGTCTATTATTTGACAGTAACTCACAATGTAAACGTGCATATGAAGGTCTAAATGTACACACATCTAGGCCTGACACGCCTTCTTTATGCTTACCTACTTTGTTAAATTCAGCAGTGTAGACACATAGGGTGAAAAAACCTGACTTAAGTCAAGCTAAAGCTCTTCCATGATGTCACTGCCCTCACTGCCTGTCTTTCTCAGAACACAGATGTGTTCCCAGAACAAAACACAAACCTCAGGACATTCAGCCTAAATTCTGAAGAAAGCTAACCGGTGTTGTAGACTTTTGTGAAAAATAAATTTTACTGAAAAATTGAAAATATTAGAGTCTTTTCCATCAGCTGTAATCCCAAACCTTTCTGTCTGTTTAGGAAAAGCAAAAAAAAAAAAAGAAAGACAAAGATTTTCATCAACAATTCAATGCAGATCCTAGTGCTGGATGACTGGAAGCTCCTGTCAAAGTCCATTGATGGACTCACATATTAAACAGCAGTTGTTTACTTTTAAAGAAGATCTTGGTCACTTTTACAATTTTTAATTATAACTAGCGGGTCCTTACAAAGAAGTATTGTGGAAAATACATTACCATTTATCTTGAGCATGACAGGAAATAGGAATGAGAGAGAAGCATCTTACAAAATTATATAGGATTAAAATACACTATTTCTGTGCAATTCAAAAGCTCAATGGGCTTTAGCATTGGCATTCTGCGGTGAGGTAGCAATTTCATACTGATTTGTGTGTGGCTTTTCATTGAGGTAAAGCAGGCCTTACTGTGGGTGAGATTATTACCTGCTGTGTCCCAGGTGAGCGCAGTGCTGGCACTTGTACTGTCACTTACTCCTGCAGCTCAGGTGGTGTGTATGGAAATCAGTTGTTCAGAGTATAAAAACCATTTTCATACTCGCCCTCAACAAGCGCCGTGTCACTTTGGTTCCTACCTTTGTTTCCCTGAGCACCAGCCCAAGGTGTGGCCAGGCACCACACAGTAAATCTCTTGCTCTTGAGATCTGGTGTAGAGATGACACAGGCTTTATGCACAGACATTGTGCTGAGTGCTTATGCTCTGCCAGATTCTAAACAAATTGGCCAAACAAATTAATGCCACACACCCTAAATTGGCTGAACAAATTAATGCAACACGCCCTTGCACAAGGGTGTCTTTGAAGGCCAAAGACCATGCATGGTACAGCGAGATGCATGCTACTGAATAGGGTGTTTCAAACAAATTTGGTTTGAGGGAAGAGAAACAATATATTGTAGTTTCAAAGTTAAAGCAGGGCTTTCACCCAAGAGCTTTTCAGGCACCAACACTGTGTGTTGACATTTAATTACCAAACTCTTAAAACAAATAATTTGTATGAGCAAATACTCCTCAATCATTTCATAATAACACAACTAGTGTTTCTTGGCAGTTAGAACAAAACCAGAAGCATGTTGAAATCACACACACAATGCCTTGTTCTGACATGGGAAGAGGTGCCAGATAGAGCAGTGTGAACCCTCCAGGCTGTGGGAGCTGTGGGATTCAGGAACTGTGTTGCAGTTTTGTTCCCAAGGGCTGGCAGCAAATCAGTCCCAGCAGGTTCACTCGGAGGTTGGAGTTTACTGAGTTTCATTCTCCAAACAACCCTCCCTCCTTCTGCAGAAGGTCCTTTCTTCCCCCAAGCCCCAAACCTCCCAGCAGAGGATTAAGGGAGTGTGCATTCTTGAGGCTTGTTGGGCAAGAGAGGTAGCTGGAAAGGCAAGAGCCTGACAGAGGAGCAGCAGGTATGTGCTTTTTTTGTTGCTCTCTGTGTGCCGTGTACCTAAGTCAATGGAACATTTCCTTCCACCTAACTTTCAGTGCAATCAATTGCAACATTTTGCACATCGCTACCAAGCAGCTAAGCTTGAAAACAGTTCTAGCCAACACGTAAAACCCACACCTTCATTTTCTCACTTCCTCTGTTAGAAGGCCTGTCTCAACGCTACACAAAATACTTGTCTTCTTTACACAAAATACTTGTCTTCTTTAAGTCCTTCTTTTTCTCATAGTATCTAAGTCCTCATTTTCTCATCAAGCTCTTCAGGACAATGTCTAAGACCTGTCAAGAGATTTTTCATAAAGAAGCAATACTGGTCTCCCAACACATGGCTCCATATTCCAATACTACCTGCTTACCTATCTAATCCCCTCTGTATTTGGGACTTTCACGAAGAGTGATGTTAAAGGAACATTAAAAGAAGCAACTTCCTGATGAGACTTAAGATAGTTGCAGAAAAATACCTTTGCAAATCACAACTTTGGCTTGCTGTGTTTCTTCAAGTCCAAGCCTCATTAATATGTTACTATACAGCATCTGCTACCTAAGAGATCTGTTTCTACCACAAAAGTGGTGTTTTTTTTCAAGAGTCTGGAGTTCCCAAGTTTAATGTGAAATAACTTTTGAGTTGAGTTGTGACACTGAGATAACTAGGGCCCCTCCGTCCCCATTCTCCTTCCCTCCTTGCACTTCCACCTGCCTATTCCAAGTCCTCCCTTTACTCACTGTTATACTCTAATCTCCTTACAACTTTCTCTCCTTCACACAGTAATCCTGCCACTCCCCAGGCGTCTTCTTTCATGTGCATATCCAGTGACACATCCCCCCTCCATCACTGTAGTGTATCCCTCCCTCCTGTTTCTACATAATTGACCCACTGCTCTTAAGTAAAATTAGTGATTTAGAGTGGAAACTTGCAAAAGACAACCCATCTGTATAATCAGTTGCTAGAAGAAGCACACTGGCTTCTGTGATGCAGGACCAGGCCTGAATTTAATCCTCAGACTCTCTGTATGAAGGTTACAATGGAGAATGCTTGTTTGTGAACACTTCACCTAAAATATTTTCTTGGCTATTAATGCTTTGATAATATTTCAAATTTGCATTAGTGGTCTCAGGCTCACTATGTCTTCAGCTAGTGGACCTCTGAAATGCCAAGACTGTCCCAGCATATTGCCCTCCTCTCTAATTAGGAGCCACCTATTGTGTTCCATTTTTCTCTCTGAAAATTGCCACTGCAACCTTGCTATCAGCTCAGTATCATACCATTAGTCAGAAGGGCAAACGTGTGGTGTCCTTGACATGTCAGCTAGAAATGTCTGGCCCCCTTTCTCTCTAGGGAGCAAGCCTATAAGCTCTGTAATGCATTTAACCTCTATCACCTCAGGGAGTAAGAGTCTCCACAAGCGGTTTGCTGCTGCCCCACCCCTATGCTAACTCATTTACCTTATTTTTCCTTGCAATGTTGAATAAATTACACTCCACCCTTTAAAAATTATTATGGTCAGTATATGACTTGCTAAAGAGATGTTTATAATTCCTGTAACTCTCAATTATAGGTTTAATCTCGTACTGTAGAACATTAATAAATACAGCAAGGTACTTTGAATTGATGGCCTAACTTTTATTCACATACTTAGACATGCTTATATTTGAATATTTCTCTTACCATATTACAACATGTAGTCCAGATTCTGATCTCCATGTCAAAAAAGAACAGAAACAAAAAGAAAAAGAAAAATAAAAAATGAGAGAGAATTAACATTGCAGGCCATTAAAAGAAGTATAATGCTTTGTTAAAATTACTAATTTCTATTGCAGAACGCCAAACAGCTGGCTTTCACAATGCATCCACAAGCAAGAATTTGATCTGAGTTTCTGTTTCATTTTCAATTGGACAGGCTGATCTTTAAAGACAAGCGTATTCTTTTTGCAGTCCTCAAAAGTTTATTAAATTTGATAAAGGCCATATCCCTTGATTGTTGATAGTTGGTTCAATAATGAATCCAGCTGCTTAAATGTGAATGTTTAATGTAAGACCAATTCTTCAGGCAGAAGCAGAGGATGCGAAAGAGCCAGTGCTGCACAAATACTTGAAAATTCCTTGTAACATTCATTCTCATTTTTATACTTATTAACTTTTCACCTCTTTTTTATGTGTTTGCTTTATCAAATATTCAAAGTGAAAACCAGGAATGTTCATTCTAGTATGAAAAGTTATGAGGACCCATAGAAAATACATTCCAAGTTTGCAAACCCAAGAACTCTCATTAGAAAATGTTATTATTCTTGACAGGGAATTTCTACATATAAACCAAAAAATATGAAGTGTCACGAGACTTTTCTTAATTGAGTTATGCCTGAGAGAAATGACAGCTGTAGCCATTTGGAAACCACAAGTTTGAAAACAAATGTGTTTAAAAGCAAAACAAAACACAAGATTAAAAAGGCAACCCAATAATCTTCAACTTTCCTGAACTATTCACAGCATTCAATAATTTTCATAAATACAATAAAGAATGCAAAGGCCTGTGGTTATGGACAATGGAAACCCCAGTCCTACCACAAGTCAGGCCACATTACCTTTATTAAACCCAACCCTGGAGTCACAAATGCATGTTGGTGGTAGTGCCCATGTGCATGAACCCCTTTGCAGCATCAAACCCCCATTTAAAATGTTTGGTGCCAAATAGGTCTACTTCTCACTGTGCAACACTCCACACATTTCTCAAAAGCATCACCACCTGGGGAAATAACTTTGCTCATGGCAAGAAATAAAGAGAGAAATATTTCCAGGTCTACCTACGCAAAGACCAGATTTTTAGGGAGGGGGAAAAAAGTAATTCATTATTTTCGTTTTATTTTCTTGTATTTTTTTGGTTAAACTTTGTTAGAAAATTTGCAAGCCTTGTAGCTAAATGAGCTTAAGTGAGAATCTCAATTAACATTTAAACAAAGGAAGTTTCTGTTAGGGGTCACAGCAGTGGAGAAAAGCCTGAAACATTAAAGCTTCAGAGTCAGCAGACACACAGAAAAAAAAGCACCGCTTTAATCTTTGGGATATTTGTACCTAAATTCTTCATTTTTGTGGGTTTGTATGGGGAGAAGGACTCCTACTTATGACTTTTGCATGCTATTACTGCCAGTACTAATGTAAATTTTAAACTAAACTCAACTCTGTGATATTTATTAATTAAATCAGCTCCACCCAATTTACACAGTATCGTACATTAACTGACTTGAAAACATCAGTAAATGAATAAACTTCATTTGAAAGGAAAAAGAGGTGATGTGCTCCAAAAACATTATTGGCAGTTCTAGGATAAGGATCTGCATCAGATCCTACTTTAAAGCATTTGGCCTCAGGAGGGAGGGTTTAGTAGTTGAAACTCATCCTGTTCCATCAGATAGATTAGTCCAGGGCACAGGAGCCTTTTAAAGCCACTGTAAGAGTTTATTAGCTATAACCTGCTACTGGGAAATGGCCACAAGTGTCTGGAAGCGACTGTGTTCACACACATGACCAGCTACAGAGATCTTGTTGGTACCTCCTCTGAGCACACATTTGCTGTCTCACTACAGACCACAGTCACTGGAGGTAATGAATCGATTCTTCTAAACCAAAACTACAAAGGTGAGAGTGTAACTCTGCTGCAGCCCAAGGCAACCTTTATCAGTACACAGGCAAGGCTAGACAACTTCTACAAGAACAAAGGGATGAACTCGAGATTTGGAAATAGTGTTAAAAAACAACAGTGTAAAAAGGGACAAATAATAATAACTTTGCAGTGAAGTGCAACCAGTGACAGTGGAGGATCCAAGCATATTTATCATTCATAAGATGGCAAGCAAGCTTAGTGACGTGGCCATAAAAAAGCAAAACACAATCATAGAACACAAGTCAAGGCATGCCAGCCCCAGAAATATGAGGTAACTCCCTGTACTGCACAGCCTGGAGCATTGGATATGGATCTCCCCACCTAAGGCATCAGAATTAAGGCAAATTCAAACTGAAACAGGCTTAGAAAAAGGAAAGCAGGAAGTTCAGGGGCAAGAAGAATGTATTCTAGAACAGAAGACTAAAAGCACACAGCTTGGTCAACTAGTACAAAAAGGCTGTTGTCTAAATTTGTATGTATATTTAGTAAATATGTACTGGATGCTGCATGCAAACATCCAAAGTACACAACATATTCTTCCTGCCAAGAGAAAAAGGGGGATAAATGACCTGGGACTGGGAAAGCTGAGAATGACAATTTCCCAGAATAGCCAAGAGGAACAGCACAAGGCATATAATCACAGTAGTTGAACAAAGAATGGTGTAATGTGGATGTTCAAAGTTGGATGAAGCAGGTTGTGTCCAAATCTGTGCAGTCCACCAGGGACTATAAGAACCCTATAGCCATTCAGCAAAGTCTGGGGCACTAAGGTGGATGAAAATGGAGTTTGCAGTTGGTGTGTTCAGTTCCATAATCCCCCAAACAACAGCACCAAGATCTTCAGCAATAACATCCTATTAGAGTGTCAGAGCTAAAGATCTGGCACATTCCAGTTTTAATGTCCCTGCTCAGGTAAGACAAATATTCTGATTGTCCACTTTCATATAAAAATAAAATAAAAGGAATGTCTCAAATGCTGAAATGGCCAGTAAATGAACCCTACTTTCCCAATTTTCTTTTTCTAACTGCTACGATGCATAAGAAGGTGAAGTGCTATTAAGACGGTTTACAACACCGGTCAAAAGAGATTTTCTGCTTAATAAGGAAATATCTAATATTTGGTCATAATGCAAATGACATTAACAAGCGGGCCATTTGTCTCTAAATGAATGGATCATAACCCAGAGGGTTTTAACGTCATCAGCCTTTGCTCTTTAAGAGGTTTTCATTTCAGAAGTGAATCAGTGCTAAAATTATAAACTAAGGTTGGAAGAACACAATGGGTGTAAATTTGGAAGACAGTCAACTACTGGAAAAAACCTTTGTACACATTATGCATCACTCTGGGGAGCCTCAGGACATCATGGTTCAACTTCCCTGCTATGCCTTGGAACATTCCTTAGACATTGTAGACAAAGGAGGGCTGAATTGCAGAAAATGAAATCCCTAAAGTCAAGACTGAGGGCAGAGAATGGTAATTCTGTAGACTAAAAGCAATACAAAAGAAAATTGAGAAAACGAGAGGTCTCCATGTGGACTTACTTAGCTAGTAATGGCCAGAGTCCAGTGGAAACAAAGATCCAACAGAACTTTGTTTTGAAAACAAAATGTATTTTCAAAAAAACTACTAAAATTTGGTTTGCAGCAGTTGCAGTTTTGAGTAAGTATAATCTCAAACACTGAAAAATGTGCTTAGAATATCTATTGATGCAGTTTGCATTGGTAGAACTGTGCTGCTAACTGCCTCCAGAGGATTTGAACAATTCAGTATATTTAAGCAAGATCTGGATGTTTTAAAACCCTTGTAGGTAAAGAAAGTGATTCTAAGGTAGTGGTTCTGATTCAGATCTCAGCTCCTTCAAATCCCTGTGCTCCATTTATCTCGACTTAATTGTCTACCATCTGTACAGATAATTTAGGCTTAAGTAATAATATATTAAGGAAATAATATGAAAGCAAACTAAACTCCAACAATTTTAAGCTCACATAGCTCTCAGACAGTTTCAACTTTACTTTGCTAATAAATGCCTCTGAAAAGTAGAGGGAAAGATAGTTTTTCTCTGTCACATGCCAATCATCTGAACTCTTCCCTGCCAGCTCTGTTCAGCTTGCATAGTATAAGCCACAACTGTTTAATTATCATGTGTTCTGCCAAAGGTGCAGTCAAGAGTGTTTATAAGGAAATGGAGGCAGTAAGACAAATTTCATTTACAGATCAGACACGCCTGCTAGCAAGCAAAGCCAAGGTTTTAGGTACAGATGAGATCAGTAGTTCTGTCCTCCAGGGAAGGCGGCTGCACCTCAAAAATTAATGAGTAATTTTTCAAATTGATGTTGTGAAGTAAACTAGTTATTTTCACAATTAAGTGCTTTACCAAGCATTTAGGGAATGGTAGTTCCTCATTGAACAACCAGTTCTGAGGTCCAACTGGAGAAGATAGCATGCAAACCCAAGGTTATATCAAATCTGTGTAACCACTGCATGAATATTATTGGGAAGACATCTCTTCGCAAGGCAGGGAGAGGACATTCTGTACTATCAAGGCACTGGAATCCAAGCTGAGTAGTTTGTCTGGCCATAGTAAATTATTTTACTTGTTTGTTATAAAGCCAACCTTTAAATTACAAATCATCCTAATAAGTATTAATTCTGAGTCCTGCACTGACATAATAATCAATACTTCTCTGTTCCACTGATGGGGAAATGACAAGTCAACACACAAGACTGGCCTCGGTATTAACCGTAGGGTCAGCAAATACATGCTACTCCTCTTCTCCTAGCCCACCTCCAAGACAGTCTCTTCTTTCCCTTCCCTCTGTGGTGGGGCCATCCCTGCCAAACTTTACTAAGAAAAAGTCTTCTGAGGGCTCCCCTGCCAGGCTGGCTATGGCTCTTCTTGCAATACACTGCACATGTCAGCACAGGAAGATGCAAAGTCTATTTTGGTAACAGAGGCAGTACACAAAGACTCCACCAACCGAACTCATAGTATGGTGTCTGAGTTTAGGTAAGGTTTTATTCCTCACCCAGCCTTACTGTGTTCTACCAGATATTCAGTGCTTAAATATTGGCTGATCCTGTAATCCTAATGTAAAGTTCCCTTTAAGGCCAGAGGTAGCTTTGCCTGCAAAGATCTGCACTTTTGCCTACAGACAGACATTACCAACCAATTCCTATAAGTTTTCATAAACTTCTCCACTAACCAGTAGCTTAAAGACCTTAAAGAAGCTTACCTCTTGCAGCTACTGTGAGCAGCTTTATATATTGCAACCCACAGCATGCCTGTTGCACATATCCAAGACAGACACACAGAACGTCCTGCTGCATTTCCTGCAATCACAGGTGGAGTTCTGTGCTGGAAACCAGCTGAAGTAAATCTATCCTTCCAACAGTTTAAATACCAGCTTTGTTGTTAATGTTTCCTGTGCTGCTTTTAACAGGAAAGTTATTGTTGTGTTTTGTGTGGATTATATTTGCATTTTCTGTTCATCTATATAGCAAAGAAAACACAAAGTTTAAATTGACTCGATTTGGAGTAGGCTCAAAGTTTCAGGTTAAAAAGCCCAAAAACCTAACACATAGAAAACAAATGCAGCCCTGGCAAACAGAAATTAAAGGCCAGTTTTCCCTGTTATGCTGAAGACATCCACTTTTATTACATTACATATGATACAAGTCCAAGCTGTCAAAATCCTCAAGAGCACCTAAACAGATAATAAACAATCAGTGAAAGACTTATGGCTACATGTTTTTCATAGTATTGAAAATCACCTGGGAACCATATTTTAATGGAAAATACAGCTTGATGGAGACAAGCTTCATAGATTTATGAAGAAAGTGCAGCACAAATCAAGTGGAGGTTTTAGCTTTCCAAAATGATATGGAAGTGCTGGGAAAGGGCACTAAAAAAAAAAATAGAAAGGACGAAGAAGGACAAGAAAGAGGAAAGAAAGAAGTGCCCTTCTAATGATTTATGCTGTAGAGAAGGAATATGCCTACTTGTGATCCTGTTACCTTTACTGCTCTTTGTGATTGTTATTCTTCCTCTAAGAGAGGCGGTCATGTTACATACTGACAGAAAGTTACACCTCTTCAATGTGATTTGTCCACTTAAAACAACATTTATCATGTTGCCAGTTTATAAATCATTTAGGCCAACTAGATTAAGGCTATAGGAAGCCAGCACCCCTAGCTGATCCTCATGCCAGATAATTCACAGACCTACGTTTGTTTACACTAAACCTTATCAGCCAAAATAGTAGAGTCTGGTGCCAGCTGAACTCCAGTTCCTTCATCTGAGTGAGAACACAGGACGAGGTGCAGTTTTAACACATTGAGAGATAGGCTCCTGCTTTGAATGAAAATGTACCTACATCAGGCCACACCATGCCAATGTCCTGGAAGGCTTCATTAACATGAACAGCTCTTCCCCTACACTTCAGAGGAGCAGAGCCTCTCCACAGAAATAGGAGACAAGCTGAAGAGGTTGAAGGTTAGCTCACATATTTTATCTATTTAGTATATGAGGATGTGGGAAATGTCCATTTTTAACCTAGGAAAATATGTTGCCCCCTTGTTGAATACACAGACACAACCCTCTCCATGCTTTTTGCTCTGTGTCCAGCATGGATTCCAGTAAACTGAAATTGTCAAACATGAAATTGGCCTTTTGTCCTATTAAAACTCTTTGGACATTAAGAGGAGGCTGAAATACCAGCCTGGACATGTGATACAGCCCACATCAGTGTATACAGTTACTGATACGCAGTGGGTGCCAGGCACCCGCTCATAGAAACCTTCACAGGTTTGTGTGCAATGCAACAGCTCATACACAGAATGCAGTTCCCAACTAAAAATGGGATCTTAATTTATCTTTGAACAAATTCCCCACATCCACACTTCTTAAGGTGTTAAGAGATTAAAAAAAATTAGAAAAGCTAAACATTAAAAAATTATGAGCTTTCGATCCAGAGGATTTCAAACTAATTGAGAAGGAATTAATAACCTTAGGTCTGATGATGTTTACATATGAGACTAGCACAAGGGCAGCAGAACTACAGGGAAAATCTTGGTCATTTCTTGTTCTTTGCCTTAGAGGTGATTTTTTAAAATCCACAAAGAAAGCTATACTAGTCTGTAAAACAGCAGCCAGCCAAAGCTCTTCTGCAGAATCTTGTAAGCTGAACCTCTTCAATATTTTGTGATTGTTGTTGTTTTTGAAACAGCAAATCCTTATGAAAGCAAATTTTTCTTAATCCAAAGAAGAGATGACAAAATACAGGAACACTATCACCCTTATATTCACTTATATAGGACAATATAGGATGCAGACTTAGCACAACCATACTCCCCTCCACACAGCATCGCAGGCCTCACTTCTGCTTTTAATTAAAGGCACATGAATCAAGGAATTAGATTAAGACATAAAGTAGGTCTTTTCATGATGCTCATGCATACCTGCCTTTGACACATCATCCTAGAATAAAAAGTGAGCTATGTCTTGTCACAATTACCTTCACTACTAGGGACTGTGTTATTTTCAGTCATCACCATTGCACTTCCTTCTACACCTAATTGATTTGAATCCCTCTCTTGTTTTGCTCTCTTTTCTCCCTTTAGTTTCCTGCAGAATCTTCTAAATCCCTGGTGTGGAATTCAGCCCTATGCTCTTCTTGACAATGCCTTCAAATTGCTCAGCACTTAATGTTAACATGCACTTTGCCAAGGAGATTTTCAAAGGTATGATGATTGTTTCCCAAGGAGATGGATCTACAAAGATACTTGACTACCTCTGACAGCCTATCTTGGAGAGGGACTAATATTTTAATACTTAGCAAGACTAAAAAGAAGCTGGGAATGCACAATGGATTTTTCAAAAACAGTTATTAATTTGGGAGCAGCCAGTTCCCAAGATGTCCTGGTCTGTTTCTGAGAAGGGCTCAGTATAATGCCTTTACATATATTAAAGAATATTGAATATTGACATGGGGATTGGGATATTTACTGTTTGGGTATAAGCTGAAATGAGAGCTAACCATAAAAATTAACAGAATAGTAATAAATGAGGAAAGACATCTCACTTCTCTGAAGCATGAAAGAAATCCGAACAGCTTAATAAGAAGTCTTCGGTTCAGTTACAGTAACTTCATTGAAGAGTAGTGGTCTGAGACCTGTAACACCTTAAAGGTTCAGCAAAGGCCTGTCTGCATCACCACAGAAGGAGAAGTGACCAGTCATCAAAAAACCTCATCCATAAAGTGTTTAGTGTTTCAACATTTTCTACAGATTCTGTTCAAGACAAAACAGGTTTTAGGACGGATGGATAGATTCCTGGTCACTGAATACTAGTGGTGATGGACTCTTGAAGAAAACTGACAGAATGAACTCAAGCAGACAGGCCAGGACCTGATCTGACATGAATGGAAACCCATTCATGGGTTCTAGGGGTGAATGTACATCTGATACATGAAAGGAGATACTGAGATGAGGGTAGGGACATAAGTACAGCTCCTGTCTAATAATGACCCTGAGCACTCACACGCCAGACAACATCGACGGGAGCAACGAGACACCAATTCCTCCAAAATACAGTTTCCAGATTCAGGGCCTTTGACTGCAATTATTATTACTTGATTTTTCAGTCTGTGAATCCACTACATTTGTATTGGCCATACAAATACAAGACAGGAACAAGCCTCTGGGCAGCATTTGATAAAATTGCCTCCGACAGTGGGCATAGCCATCTCTAGAGAAAGCTTTCTGGGTAAATGTACAAAAAAACACACCTGCTAAACAACTTGTAAAAATGTTGGTGTTTAAGCAACAAATGAAGAGATCCACAGCCTCTGTGTAATTCTGTAGAAACAGCTTGCAGGGTTTTTACAATGTAGAAGAAAAAAAATGCAGTTCTAAGAAGTTTTATACCAAAAGTAAAACTTCTAAATTTAGAAACCTCTGAATTTAACACATCTCTGAAGAACCTCTTGAGTACTGAAGATTTAATGGCACTTTTGGCCAGAACTGGAGCACACAGCAGTTTCCACAATGGGAATTCCATTCTCTCCACTGAAGTCCCCCATTGCTCTCCTACAACATAAGATGCTTTTTCACATTTCATATCCAGAACATATAAGAGTGACACTGTTTCTGATCCAGTATGCCACAGCTTGATCCAAAGGGGCTGCCCTTAATCTGTACAACTTTGGAACTCTGGATACACCTTTGAAGACCACAATAGGGGTTACAGAAGTTTTAAAAATGGAAATGATGGAGAGAAGAGATGGATAAATTTATCAGTACAAGAGCGTAATGGAATAACCTTTTTTGTTTTTTTGGTTAGGAGAAATGGTTGGATTTCTTTTCACAAAGGACTCATGTAATAAGTTCATTAAATAGTTACAGTACCTAAGATGTTTAACATTAATCTAAATTCAACATAACTCCACTGGCTTCATTTACACTCCTCTATACTTATACCAGCTATAGACAGAACCGAATACAGTAGTTTAATAGCTCAAATTAAATTCAAAGAAATGCCAATATAACCAACTGCCAAATGCTTAGTCTGCAATTCTGCTTCTAAATTTCTTTAGCCTCTTTCCTCTCTTCATTATACTCCTACCGAGCTTTTTCTTTCATATGGGAGCTATTTCTGAACTCTGAATCACAATGAATTACAAAACCTGCATCCTCTAATACTCAGTCCAGGACTTGACCCTGGATAGAAGGAAGGCTCCTCGTTAGGACAACTGATGTTAGAGTTGAATAAATGACCAACAACAAATCCAATTGCAAGTGAAAGACGGAGGGCACCATTCTTCTGCCATAACTATTTGTGGCCTGACACTGGTCCCCTGAATCCAAGTGTGTGTCTGTCCTTCCTGTACCTGTGTCTGCAGAGAGCCTGGGCCCCTGGTTTGTGGCTGGAAGAAAATAGACGTAACATGTTACAGCAAATCTTGTAAACAGGGATTTGTTCTGATCTACTCCAAACAGCACAGTGATCCTGGGAAAGGTGTGCTAAAAATCAAATGACTTCTAGTCAGGCCCACTGAGAAAAGACATGGTGCATCAGACATACCACAGCAATGACAGTGCTCAGAGAGATAAAACATGGTCAGCAGTAGACAAGACCTTATGCACAAGAGCACAACTTTTCAAATTTTAATTTATCATGTAATAGGAAAAATTTCTTATGAAACCTTTTCCATGTGCAATAATTTCCCAAGAGAAATGAGTTCTATTAATGGAGACTTTTAAAAAACAAGACTTGGAAAAGCTCTAGGGAATATACACACACTATAGGTAAAAATCCTGTTTGGGAATACCCATTATTTGGTGACCTCCCAGGTCTTTACCATTTCCAATTGCATTACTTTTAAGAGCTTGGCACTGAAATGCTGTACAAAGTGACACCAGTTTTTCCACTCATAACTAAGGTAGAAACAGTATTTTGCAACAGAATTAAAAAGACCTCACAGAACAAGAAAAAGGTTTTGCTTTGTTTCATCTTATTTTACTGGGAAGTCACGGCTGCTTGGCTTAGCAATAGACAAGCCTTCTCAGGTGATGGGAGGAATGAAAAATGTGAGCAGTTAGGAACTCCTGATCATTGAGGAGATATTTGAGACACAGAGCTCGATTAAGTACTAGCTAAGAGGCAGAGGAGAATATCACTGCCTTTTGCCACTGTGTTTCAGCATAGCAGAGATACACACAAGATCCAATCTTGCATCTGGATCTGAATTTCAACAGCCACAGCTGAGTAGGAGTTGACATTTAATTTGTCAAGATTTTTTTTGTAAATGGTTAATACTAATACACACTGTAATCCTCAGGCTGCCTTAACTGAACTTAAATTTTCCAGAACACATCACACAGTGTAAAACTACTGTACCTACTGTTCTTCTGCTGAAATAAATGCACACCTAAATTATCATTATATAATACCAGTAATACCCAAAGTATAAATGAAATACAAAAATCTTTAACAAATTAGCTCTCCATGAGTCCTCTTGCACCCACAGAATCAGAAGAGGACACATATCTTGATCACTCCAAAGCTTGGCACTGCTCATTTCAAGGGGAATGGTGTTGGTTCATTTTAAAGACCAATGATCACCAAATTTGAAAATGTCTGGAAACCAGGTTCCTAGCTGAAATTCAACTTCTACCTTAACTCAGCAAATCAAATAATGTGTTTAAATGCTTTACTGAAAAACGACCTCTGAAAAGTGCAGTTTTATGTACAGATTTTTGTCTGTGATAAGGTTTTGACCAAACATCTTATATTCACCTCAAAAGAAACACAAACAACATTTTCTGAATTGGACATCCCTTCTGGCCCAGCCTTTGTAGAACAGACATCCTAGCAGAGCTTTAAAATTATTCCTGATATAACTGTGTCATAAATGTCAGTAAAATAGCCAACTGTTTGAGTGTCATCCTCACAAAATCTATTAAGATAAAAATCAGTTAAAATGTGCAATAAGTATTTAAGTGAATTTAAATTTTCATATTAGTTTCTGTTCTTAATGAGAATTCAGTTAGTATTAGTCTCCCCAAGCTCACCATTTGTTGTTCATCAACTCCAAATTACATGATCTTGAGCCAACTAGGAATCAATGTACATATTCCCCTAGGATTTGTACCCCTGTTATATGATGATGGAAAAAGAAAGAGCCAAGATCATTAGAAGGGCTAAAAGGAGACTATTCCAAGAGAACAAGAACAGCCCTTTACTATTAATTGTACTCAGTCTCTTAGTACAGTCATATCCTCTGAAGTTAGAGGCACACATATATAATCTGGGAAGACTTCCAGATTGCTTTTTAAGGAAATGAAGTTCTCAACACTGGCTGCATTAAGAAGGGTATTTTTGGTTTTCCACAACGCCAGCACCAGTGTTGAGCAGGGTTCTGAGTACATACTTGGAGGCTGGGCAGTATGTAACACTGTCCTTGCAGAGCCAAAAAAGCTGTCATCACCATACCGGGTACGCTGTGCATCCAGGTTTCCCAACAACTCTGCTACATCACGTGCCTGTGCATTGCTGTACAACAAACCCCATCACAGAGCTGGCCACTTTCAGCACAACTGTAACCCAAGATGGGATTTTTCAGTTTTATTATTTTTTACAGAAAACACAGCTCTTTTTGACAGCTATGTCAGCTATTTTGACTGTGAAAATCTTCAAAATGCATATTTGTTACATGTAGACATGTTCATTGATAACTACAAAACCTAAAGAAACCCCAGTATTTCCCAACACCTTCTTACCCATGAAGCAGAAGTATTTAGACAATGTGCCAATGCCACAGTCAAAGTGGCAAGTCAAGTTTCAAAATTCTTATTAGTTCTTCTCTTGAGTGCTCAATTCTCCGGCTTTCCCTACCATAACTGATATATTTCCAAAAATTGAGAATATATTAAGTAAATAAATAATAACCTAGAAAAATCCATGGGATTGGATCAAACAAATTAGAGTAACTAGAAATCTCTGCACTTTAGGATTGTACCCTTGCTATCTGAAAATGGAGACGAAAAGAAAAAAGATCATTATGAGGGCTAAACTGAGAATATTACAAGAGAATAAGAAAACTTCTCCTGCTGAACTGTTTAATTGACTTATATGGAGTTATACTGATTTACACAGGTAGAGACTTCTTCACTCAGTTGAACTACCAAAGATCACTATGCCAAATGCAATGTCAAAATACAATATTCAGTGCATACTACATTTGCTTATGTCAGATTTGGGAATGTCTCATTTCAAAATGTGAAGAAGATGTCACTGAATTGTCAGGGTGTTGCAGAACCCAGGAATCCTGCCACTTGCTCACAGTGGAGTGTTTGGGATTAAAACATTTCTTGTGAATAAATTAATGAAGTAATATAAAAATTGACAGCTCAGCTATAACATCTGCTCATCCATAAAAAAGTCACTCCACCCAGCTGAGTGGGTGAAGTAAATATTACAAGGTTGAATTAATGTAGGTACTGATGGAAATATGACCTTTTTAATCAACATAATTTCAAAATAAATTCTTAAGTAATAAAAAATTAAAACACATATGCTATAGCGAGTGGAGTGAGATGATCTGGATTAATCAGCCATGGCTGTACTCTGTAAGTGGGCCTGCCCCATTAGTGTTTAATGTTCTATTCCACCTGCAAAGAAACCTATAGCAAATTGCATAGAAATCTGACTTATGCAACAGTTTTTTGAGCCAATATTCCAGTATATTAGAAATTATCTGAAAAAGTTCAGCCTACATCAAGCCATTTCATTTTTCAACAAGGCTTTCACAAATGACACAACGTTGCATGTGGGGGGGAGCCCCAAACATTTGAAAAATCATCTGAAAATAGTATTAAAAGAAAAAGATCACATCAAGAAAGTTCAGCCTGCTACTAGCATAGGACATATATGCCAACTCAAGAAAAATAAGCATCAGCTGAACTTTAAGCAGATATTTCCTTCCAAGACATCAGGTATCTAAAAGAAAAACATCCTATCTTTATTGATGTATAAAAGTAGAGGGACAACTGGTAAGAACTCAGAATTTCAAATGTACAGGTGCCATGGGGAAACAAGTGCTGTGCAACTGCAAGGCCTAGTTTAAGAATAAAACCACTTTAAGAAAAAGATAAAAAGACATAAACACAGTGGTTTACTATATGGTGCATGTTTAGAACTCCAAGCTGCACTATTCCCTTCACTCAGCACATGAGATAAACCTGTTAAATTAGAGATTTTTTTTCATTGTGCATCTGCCTCCTCCAAAGGAGTGTTCTGTGAAGCTGGCTGCTCACCTAATGGTTTCAGGTAAGAGATGTAAATGGTGTTCTGACCCTAGTGCACGTAAGGACCTTGATAATAATATTTCTGTCATAACAGCATTAAAGCTGCAAATATCCATGCATACACATGTTACACCAGGGTTATTCAGCTGCAGCAGGATTACAGTGCAAATTGTTTGACCTATGTATGTAATTTTACTATCTTCACAGAGCTGCATTCTCTTCTCACTGATACGCTCAGTGATTATTTCTTGTCTTTATCTTTCGTGCTTGTTTGTTTGGTTATTTAAGTGGTAGCAGTGTAGTGACCATGACAAATAGCTTGGAGGATTCCAAACAGTTGTGGTTTTAATTCTTTAACAGCTTTACAGCAACTCTTTATCAGCAGCTTCTTCATTCCTGTCCTTAAGAACACACCCATTGCTGTGGGGATTTTCCTTCCCCTGATATATGAGTATCACTCACCCCAACACTCCGACTTCTCCAGTCTCTTGATGGGTCTGCTCAGGGACTGTCTGAAAGCACAAATGCCAACAGGAGTGGCTGCAGTGCCTACTTTCCTTTTCATTCATTTACAATTAACATCAGGTGTTGTGTTTTAAGAATGAAGCTCTGAGAAGACCACTCAGAGGGGATCAGCCCTTTGCAAAGATGCTCCAAATGTCCTTAGAGGTCTCTAACATAAATCTACATGCCGCTGTCAGGGAACTCCTGCATTTTGGCTCTCCTAGGCATAAGTTTTTCCATGAGGAAGGTCCCTTGCCTCTCTGACTGACAGGAGGAGAATAACAAAAGACAATCAAACAACAATAACAAAATATGTTCACAGGGCTGTTGTATTCAGAGAACAGCATGCAAGGAGGAGGGAGGCAAGCATTTTGGTTTAGTTTAGGAAGACTGACCTTATCGACACTGAAGCAGCTACACAAATTATGTTTAACACTGCAGATTCATGTGTATTCAGAAGCCAGCCTGAAGTTAATATAGTGTATTTTCAAATTTACTATACAGTGCATGTTTAGAACTCCAAATGGACGCCATTCCCTTTGCTCAGCATGTGCGATAAACCTGTTAAATTAGATATTTGTTTATATTCTGAGCAGGTAAGAAGAAAACAACATACCTACTGCAGTTCTAGGATTGCATTTCTAAAGTGGCCTACAATACATTTGCACTCTGGTATCATATTTACATTTGTAACTCTTGTGTATTCTGCAAGTAGCAGGAGTAGTTGCTCTCTCAAAGCCTTTTGGTAAAAAGAAAAGCATTTCTGCAGTGATTAGACCTGTTTAGATAATCTTACTAAATTCAGAATTCACAATTCATTTGCAAGCAGCTATGTTTCCCAAAATCTATATGCACTAGGGTTTTGTTGATAGGGAAAGTCTAAACAGCAAAACAAACTTCTGGTTTTACCTCCTTTGAGTGTAATAAGGTTTTCGTTGCAGGCACATTTAGTAATTACCTTTAACTATGGCTGAGATCTCCAGACAAGTGCCCCCATATAAAGGATAAGAAATGACAAGAAAACAAGTTCTCAATTAATGTAACCGTAAACTGTAGCTTGGTCAGAATTCAAGGTTACAGAGCAATGCTGAGCCACATCAGCAAGTGCATACAGATTATGGAAGAGATGTAACCTTGCACTGTGGAGAGCATCTTGGTTGTGTTTCATATGTATTCTTCACAATTCTTACAAGGGATGGTTCCATCTCAGGAACAAAACCAGCCTTGCTCCAAGGGTATTGTATGTAAAGATTAACAGTGTCAAATGGTGACAGCACTATCGTAAATTCCAAGCACACAAAAACTAAGATGTTAAATCCTATCTCTATAACTTCTGTTCCTCTCAATGCGAAATTCAGAAGGTGTTGAATGGAAGTGATCACAGAAAGTAGTAGCTTGATTGATAAAGTCTCTATCTGGTCATTTACGATCTGGCTGAAGGAGAAGCAGCTTTTGCCAGACAGAAAAGCAATTAATCTGCAAACAAGCCGAGGAACAGCAGGGCTGTGCATTGGAGTCTCAGGCTGCTGGGAGCTCATGAGAGGAGATAAGACTGCAGCCTGCTATTTATTGTACATTTTAATTAAGTGCTTGTTAACGGCAGTTATCTTAACAGTCATAAAATTACTGTTGTAATGTATTTTGTTTGAGGAAAAAAAAAAATGGAGGGAGCCGAAGGACTTTATGAAAGCAGTCACAGATTGCTTTCACTTTAAATCAAAGAATAAATTCTGAAGAGGAGGGATGTTGCAATGATCTAAGCTGAGCCACTAATGGTTATTTAATGTGGCCATCAGTGTTTGTAAGTCCCTAGCATACGGAACATACACAATAGCCTCCAAACCCTCTTTAACACTTATTTGAGATGACAGGAAAAATGAAACCGTTTGTGCTTTCAATGGAAAAGCAATCATTGGTACATTATATTCTGCTTGCCCTATCATGCTAATGCATGGTAAAAATGTCACCAAATGTATTTAAGGACCTGATGGAGTGTTGCTGTTTGATTCCTGTTACTGGGCTGATTAATAAAAATCTTCAATTTGTATGTAAATGCAGTGGGGTTTCATATCATCCGCATACCTGCACCTGGAGAAAATAATAAACTGAAGTTTAATGCAGCAATTATAAGCATTTATGGAACTCTTTAAAGAGGCTGCCTGCCTCCCCTGACCATCAAGATGAGATATTCACAGAGGAATATTACTGATGCTCAGACAAGCAGGGCTGCAGATGGTCCCCAGTGCAAATGCTGCCAATGCAGATTAACTCACTGACTCATACTCACTTTGGTACAACAATATAAGCTACTTATTGTTAGACAAAAGTGTCATATTTTTCCCTACATCTGAAATAAAATCAAATTGAACTGTTTTTTGGCGTAGTGGGAAGGGTGATAATTAACATTTCAAATGAGGAGTGTTTGCATCATTTACACTTTTCCTGACATCACTTAATTCCCTTGTGCATATGTTCCCATGACAACATCATCACCACAGATAAAAATTGCAGTGGTACAACAGAAACTCTTCAAGATATATGACAACAGCTGTTTGTTTATTTTTTTAAAATCCCTCTAATGATCATCAGACTTTTAACCAGTGACCCCCCTAATGGCTGATCCTTCATAAAACAAAATATGCAGCTATTTACATCTTCACAGATGGATATTGGAAAGGGTTTGTGGTTTGGGTACTAATAGAATAATAAGTACCATGTATTGGATATGGTCATGTGGAGGAATACATTACAACATAGATAGATATCAGCTTTGATGTATGCCCATGCACAAGCTCTGCTCACACAGCAATCCATGATTAAGTGCATACAACGTAGATGTTCTTAGTTTGTTGTAACCATTTGCTAATCTGCATTTGCAAATTTCAGTGAATGTGCTCCAAATGAGAAACAAACACATTCAACTAAAATTCCTGTGA
Organism: Campylorhamphus procurvoides; assembly: GCA_013396655.1. NCBI lineage: Eukaryota > Metazoa > Chordata > Aves > Passeriformes > Dendrocolaptidae > Campylorhamphus > Campylorhamphus procurvoides. The sequence continues at coordinate 2,204,067 of WBMV01000309.1, forward strand.
GACACTACACTAGTAAAATATTATTCTATTGTTTCAACACTGTATTTTTATTGGAGTGCAATTCTTCACTATTACCAGACTACCAATGTGTTTTAATGACTGTGATGCTCCTTGAAGATTACAGCCAAAGAATGAAATCAGTGAGCTACTAAAAGCACAACTATAATTAGTCTCTTATTTAATATTCTCAGACAAGGCTTTAACTTATCCCATCCACAACTGAGTTCTCTATTGACACTGAAGAGCTGGTTTTATGCTACTTCCCATGGTGCATGATCAAGCTACTCTCCTTAGAGGAGGTTGAGTGGAAGATCACCCTTTTTTTTTCTTAAGCCAGCCTTCAGTTTGTCACCAAACAATAGTTCTCAGGCCCAGCTGTGGCACATTTGGCTAGAACACAGCATGCACTGCCTGAAAAGCTGCTCCCTGGCTCCTCTAAGGCAAAGGCAAATGCACATCCTGCTCACAGAGTCCTTCAGTATTTTGACCAAAATGCACACCAGGAGTCACTTTTGGGCATGGTTTTCAAGAGTAACTGCTCTAGAGGCAGATTCCCAGTATGTGCATTGACAAACTGAAGAAATCCTTACCAAGAAAGTCTCTCCCTCCAGATTGGCTCTAAATCCAAACTCCAAGCAATATTGTAACTGCCAAGAGAGAAGCATCTGTATTAGAGATCTCCAGACGCAAAGGGAAGTCAGAATCCATTCTGAGGGAGGGGAACTTGGCAATTACCCGACAAACAATTGTTTGTTTACCATCATAAATAGCAGCTGTAGCTTCAGACAATCAGCAGCACAATAGCATCATGCTGCAGAGGAAGAGCTGTACCACCGAGATGCTTCACAGAGCCATCAGTCACTATATTCACTGTTAGACAACATGTCAGACAATGGCAGAAACTAACCAGAAAGTCAGTGAAAGCAGCCCCAGTTTCCTGACATGCTCACAAAGAATATCTACTTTTTAGCCAGGGTTCGCTCCAACCTGGTAAAAATTTAAAGGAAAATGAAAAAAAATCTTCTATTGCACCTGCAGCTGGTGAACTGGCAAGGCTTCAACTCCTGCTGTAGTTTCATGTGTCTCACTAAATACAAATGCTGCTGTTCCTACACACTTTGATCACCCAGTCCTATTCTGGAAGGACAAGGGAAGAAGATGAAACATCATCATCACCAAGCTGACACAGCAACTAAGATGATGAGTTGTATCATCAACGTTTGAGCTGCACTCCATCAGACTAAATGGGAACACTATTGCTGTTGCCAGCAGACTTTGGATTAGAAACCTGAGGTCTCAACCAACTCCACTTGTATGACTCTGCCTGTACCTTAGGGGAAAGTCACCCTGGTACCAATGCTCTGCTCGTGCCTGGCCCTTGCAGCCACCTCTGCATGGAGGCAAGGAGAGCTGGTACTGCAGAACCACTGAGCTGACAGGAGCAAAGCCTATGGTAGTCCACTCTGTTCTCAACAGAACTGGCAGCTAAATACAAGTGATAAAGTCTTTTTTGCCCATCAAAACACAAGAAGCTGAAAGCTTGCCAGCCAGTTTTCAGGCTCTGCAGCAATTACTAAAAAACCAATTATATGCCATCAATACTGAAATATAATATAGATTTCCACAATGACAGTTATATAGAAACACCTCTGATTACATCTGAGGTAACAAGTAAGACTGCTAAGATCAAGAAACTACATTTCTTTAGCAAACAGTATCATAGAATTTAAAAAAAATCTTAAAATATTTCAAAAGTTAAAAGTATCTTCAGTTTATTCCTCTCCCTCTTTGGCACAGAATTACATTGGTTCTTATTTGATAATATCCTCAAAGAAAAAAAGATTTTTTTTTGTAGCTCTGCCATCATATTAGGATAAGGAATCAATGTATAATGTTTAAACCTTGTACCTTGCCCTCTTGAAGTAAGGAAAAAATGGGATCTTAAAACATGAATAGTCCTGCTTTTTAGAATAGAAGATTCAAAATGACTGTCGCAAATAATCATCCGTGTGGTCACTACATCCTCTGGAAAACAATTGTGTCAGTGCAGGTCAATAAGACAAAAGTTAGCTACACAGTGATGGCATCTCATTTCTACCTCTTTGGACACTTCACCAGGTCATCACACCAGGAAATAACATAAAGGCAATTTTAGTGTTTTTCAGTTCGTGGGAACCAGGAGAAAGCCAGCTGATAGCTTCTGGTAGGCACTTTAATGTATAGCACATACTGTGAAAAGATCTATGGTGTACTGATGTTCAGTCTTCTGTGACAAAGCTGCTCTGCGAATAAAAATTCATCTGTACAGAAAAAATAAATTGTCCTTAAATAATGTACTTAGATATGCTTTGAATATTTAAAAAACCCAACCCCAACTAATAATGTACTGGATTCCTGCAGATTGTCTGGACTCTTAGTAAGTCCATTTTGTAGTCATGACTTACATTCTACTGTCCTCTTCACAGCTCACTACCGCTAAGGCCAACTTCACATATTTGCATGCTCATCTGGTTATATTTGTTATAGCACAGGTATTTGTAACCCAGTGTAGTACAAGCTGTAGTGTTGATATAGTAACAGCAGCATAAGCATGCCCTACTTCTGTACAACACAGGGCTGGGCCTACATAGCAATGTGACTGTATAATAAGCTCCAGCATTCAGCTGTACTATTAACTCCACACTAATTACTGCATGTCGTGTGAGGTGAGGTAGCTTACTCTTATGCAAAACACAGCAAACCACTTCACACAAATGCATTCATATTGCTTGCTAGGGCTACACCTAGTAGCCTTACCAGTAAAACAAACATGTCTGGGAATACTGCAGGGCACCAAGGTTGGCTGGACCCAAAGAGCTCATATCTCTGCTCTGCCAGAGCAAACTGGCTGCCTGCAAACCCTATCCTGCCCAAGCTCCCAGTCACAGACAGAGGGCTTCAGCACAAGACAGCTGGCAGTGGTGAAAATCCTGTCAAGAACCTTCCTGAGAACTTCTAGCATGGCTTTCCTCATGCCAGCACTTGGGAATGCTCTCCTGCATTGTTTGATTTCCTGCCCCAAATGCAGCCTTAGTGCCTGTGTGGGAGCAGGGTGAGCACCAAAGCCATTTGACAGTCATTCCTCCATGCAGGTGAGGATTTTTCCACTCCTGTGTATGGGGAATATCAACATTTGTATCAAATTAATTATCAGCAAAGTTAAAAGAAGCAAAACTCCTGTTTAGACAAGGCTTTAAAACTCCTTTCTTCTCCATTCAGAAAGTTGGTTTTACTGTTCTTTTATAGTATGTTCAATGGTTTCATGTATCATTCCCTGTTAAGTCCAGGACTGCTTGGTTTGGTGGAAAAGAATGGGTCTTATTACTCAGAGTTTTATTTTAGTTTTAAATGACCACTGAAAGGATGAATTGCCTTAAAAAATACCTCCAAATCATTAGAAATACTTCCTAACCTTGACATAAAGATTTCTTTTACCACTGCGACCTTAATGAGAATGTTTCCCTTAAGAATTGCAGAGAGTTTTATGAGAAAGCAACAACAAAACAGTGAGAAACTTTGGCAACATTGAGAGGAAAAAAATCAATAAAAGCAAAAAACCCCAAACAAATAAAATAATCTCTCAGAAAAAAGGCCAATACCAACTTTTAAGATGACCAAAGTCTAATATCCTCTCATTTGTAAGTTTAATTTGTTTTCTGTACTATTTTTATCTTACTGAACTGCTATTATGTGAAGCACAGAAAAAAGGTCTTTTACTTAGAAGAATTCTTGACTTGCTTTCTCCTAAATATGATATTCTTGGGAAAACAGGATATCACTTTAATAGATGGAAAGAACAGTTCACAGCCACAATACACAAAACCTGATCTACAGCCTTAGCTAACCCATTGCTTCACACATGCCTAGTTTAAGAATGTGACATATGCCCTAAAAGCCACCGACTTCCATTAGACACCTCAATGGACCTAAACATGAAACATCAGTTTGAGCACCCTGGCAAACCTATGCCTAGCATACCAGAATAAAACCTCGACCTACCTCCAAAAAACCAAGAGAAAATACAGTATGCCAAGGGACAGCAATGAAGGCATAACCCTAAAGATGGTTAGAAGCTATCACAGCCATTCACAGCCAGAGAACATTCTGGAGAAAACCTGATCTCAGTGATATCCACAGGTCTCCTGTGCTCTGTTCCAGAGGACCAGGAGTTCTCTCAGTGGGTGCACTTCGTCTTTTAAAATCAAAGTCTGACACACCTAAATGTCCACACATGCTGTATATTCTTAAATTAGATAATTCAATTTAAAAAAATTGCTCTTCCTTTATCTTCAACCCAAATGACTGCTACTTTGCTAAAATAAGGGCTGTATTCAAAAACATCACCACAAAATATCAAGAGCTTTCTAGTTAGGATCAAGTAAGCAGTCCCTCAGGAGGACTCATACAGGTCCATGAGACCAGCTCAGACATGTCCCAAGGGCAAAGAGAGCTGGCCAGCTCCAGAATAAGGCCACTCACTATCATCACTTAAAAGGCCATGGAAACAGTCTTCAAGCTGCCACACTAGGCTGGCCTGCATCTCCCCTGCTAAGAAGCTACTCATGAGATAAGCTCTGAGAAAGAAAGGTTCCAAAGAAAACACCTGCATTTTGGTGCATTTACCACATTCATTCAAACACTTGTATTTCATAAAGTGTTATGATTGGATGCTTGGATTTTCAGAAAAAAAATCCCAATGTTTTAAATTAAATTTTGTTAAGACTTCTATTTAGTAGAAAAGCTTTTCCCTCCCCTTGAAAACTAAACTCTTCTGTGCAAAAAGTGTCCAGCCTTTAGTTGATCGGCAGTTCTGGAAGAGACAGGTACAGACATTCTCAATTCTTTCACTACTTAATACACTGATTTATTACACAATTACACCATTCCAAAAGCCATTCTGAAAAAAAATTGTCATGTGACTGCCACAGCTATTTGGCATTCCTTTTTTTGGAAAATCAGATGACATTTCTGTCTTGAGAACTGATTCCACATATATTATTTAGAGGACAAGTTGTTCTTGAAGCAGCAAGACAGCACAACCATCCAAACAGCAGAAAAAATATCAACACTGAAGATTTGAAACTCCCCCAAATATATTTTGTTCTGAATCTTTATTGGCAGTAATACCTTTCAAAGGGATGGAAAGGAGTCTTATCCTCTGTGAACACGAGCTTCGCACATTGGAAGCCAAAGAATCATGCACTGCAGTGGTTCTTCCGATGTTCACAGCATCTTGACTAAGATCATCATCTTTTTTACATCACAGATATAATATGCTACAAAATACTGATCTCTTCCAAGCTGAGTTAAATAAGTGAACGAAATGATCCTACAATGAAATCCGCACTTTATCAGACCTTAAATATGTACAAGTAATTGCTGCAAGAGAAGTAGAACTCCAACTGCTTTACTGCTGTAACAGGTCTGAGACCATATAGGTGTTTGTAGTGGAAGCCATGGAACTGAATAAAACAAAGTCCTACCTTTTGATCTCTTAACATGCACACTTCTAGGATATATCTGTCTACATTTCACTGGTCTCTGTAGCAAAGAATTCTATTTCTGTGCAGAAAAATATTTTCAAAGTTCCATATAACGACCGATATTTATTCAGAGATCCTAAAGTGCTCTGCAAACTTTGAAAGACTTTACAGACAGAACTATACAAACAAGAAATATTTTACCAACTGCTGAATTTGGGTATCTCTAGCATGGAAGGCAGCAACCATTTAATATGGCACCACAATACCCATATATGAGTTGAGGATATTAAATAAAAAAAAAGAAAAAGTAACTGTAACTTAAACCAATCACTTAAACTCTGGCCAATACAACAAAACTTACATTCCTTCTTCTCCTGGAAGTGCCTACATATCTTTAATGAAATGGTCAGAATCTCAACATTACATCTCACTGAGAAAGTTATCATCTTTTCTGTCCGGCATCCCTTCTCATTCCCATCACTAGCCATTACATTGATTCCGAAACTGATTCTAAGGGAAAAATACCACTCACTAATTACCATAGAGTGGTGTTCATTCAGCACTTCAGTTTTCCTTGGAGGCTTCTTACCCAAACATTAACCCTCAACCAAACCAACCTCAGCTGTTTCAACAGTCTCTTTTTCTTTTTTTTTTTTTAATATGTATATAAAACAGAAGAACCAGACCAGTTGCAGTCAGACTTCTTGGCAGTTTAACATTTTTAACCAAAGTAATTTATAAATTATGCAAGTGGAATATTTATTTATATGAAGAATTTTGTAGGTTATTTTAAAGGTGGGATTGGAATATAGTAAGTGACCGAGAAATCTCTGAATATTGTCTTGTATAAGCTTCATGCTAACAGCAGTGTTACAGAACAATTTTGCTTTTGTCGAGGGTATATGTAGATTTTAATTAAATACTTTAATTCTGAAACAGTTGCTTATACAGCTATGCAAAGTGAAAGTGGCTTGGGTGTTAGTTTTTTTGATCTGTCCTAATATAAAAGATAGTGTAATTCAAACATAACAAAACTAGAGTGTTCTTCTCTCTGCAGTAAGAGGGGAAAGACACACAGCAGGAACTAAAGGAGAACTTGAAAGGCGCCATGCTGGCCGCCTATCAGGGTCCCCACTATTTGCATACCAAAGGTACCAGACATCTGGGGGAGAGTCTGTGCGGTGCCTTATTGCCGTTTTCTGCAGGGCCTGTGCCGAGGGAATTCTGCCCCAGCCAGAAATGGGGCTTCCAGCCCTTTTATGCTGCTCTGGCCTGTTTACCTACCATAACGGGGTCAGAGCACAGGAAGAAATCTTAACCCTACATTTGAGGCAGAGAATGCTGCAAAACCTGGCCACATGTGGGACTCAGCTATCAGCAGCAACTCCGCTAACCAGTGCTAATGTAAACTCCAAAAGTAGAACAAAAAACCTCAACCCAGCTGCCCCTGCTTTGAATCTACTTTGAGACTGAAGTCAGATTGGAGAAGTGCTCTGAGACATTATAATACGCATCACAGAAAGGCTAAGTATTCTTTTTCCAGGCTATTTTAAGAAAATTACGGGAGAACAGGATACGTCTACCATGTACATTGTATTTTCCACGCATGCATCAATTACACAATCAGGTAAGTATGGTCACACATGAACATGCATTTTGAGTGAACGCCACATTAATTTTCAATTTTCTGGACATTTTTTGGAGATGCTTCCTCCCTTTCCCCAGCTGACCACCAGATCACTACAGAGCCTCACAGTGTGTTGCTGTGCTTGGACATCCTCCAACTCTGGACACTCTGGAGTGCAAAGTCAAGTAGAGAAAAGAGGAGAACACAGAAAGATGAAGGGACTGAGAGGAAGGAAACTATCAAATATCACAATCCCAACAAGTCATTGCTTTTCTCTGGGATCAGTTAGAGGGTTAGTAATGTGCTTCTAAACTCCATGCCTAACAATAGAAGCAAATTAGCAACAAATTAGTAAATGTATTAAAACAATGACTACCAAATGGACTTCTTGCATGTACAAGCTTGAATATTTCACTCTACAGCTCAAAGACTATACTACTTTTGCTCAGACTGACAAGTGAGCAAATGTATTATTTTAAAATATATCGTATTAGCAAGAGAGCCAGTCAAGTACTATAGTATTTGAATTTTTTAAAAGGGAACTATTTTGATAAAATTTACCTACTGTAAAACCAGTTTAAAAATTCTGTGTATGTTTTTTAATGGCATCCCAGTTACAGTGTATCAGGTGACATGTCTTAGTGAAATAAAACCTTCCTGATTTTCAGCCAACTATTAATGAGGCTGTTATTGGTACCCCTTAATGGAAAAGAACAATTGCTCCTAAAGGAATATAACAAATCACTAGGGCTAAATTGCCGCATCCTTTCAGTTAGCTTTAGGAGTGGGGTTTTTGTGATACAATCTCCACCAAAATTTTTTCACAAAGATTCTCTTGCAATGTGTCACAGTGGGAGAAGGCAAAAGTTTGCTCACTACCTTTGTTCAAAATTTGCACCTAATCCTGGAGTAACTTTCAAAATTTGTGAGGTCAGATCTCTCTTTTCAGGGTCTCCAGATAGCCACAGTCAACCAGAACCATCTTCGCCATGATCTCCCTGTTTCTGTTGATACAGAAGGTCCCTATAAAAATTACCGTAGTTTGCAAATGTATAGTCTCTTCATTGAAATTCGTCTGGCAGGAAGGTGTATTTTATTCACCTCCCAGCTCCAAGCTATATTCATAAGCACATATGGTAGAAGTTTCCACAGCTAGTAATTAGAGGGGGTATCACAACGAAAGGACTTCTGTTGCTGTTCAGAAAGCAGGAGTTGAGATCTTCATGTAGATGCACAGATCTCAGAAGCATGATCTGGCCCCCGGACATGATAGGTTTCCTATAAAGAACAGTGTTACTATAATCCCTCTCTTGTCATGAAATATTCAATTTTCTTTTTCATTCTTAGAAAATAAAATGCTAAATTACCTAGTTTAGTAGGTCAATGTCAAAACTTATGATGAAAAAGAATCTTCCTAAGAGAGTTTCTTAAAACCTGTATAATCAGGTTGGTAATGCTGCCCACAGGGAAAACCCATTAGCAGAAATCTCTAACACATTTCAAAAAGCTAAACCTAAGTGGATTGTGGGTATGCCTCACTGCTACATTGCAAGCAGTCCAACTCATCCAAAAGCGTTGCTACATCTCAGTGCACTGGTTTTCCTCTGCACATACTTGGTGTTGCAATCTGCAAATGCAGCCAGTAGGCAGTTTGTGAAGATGAAGAAAGTAGATTTCGTCTCCCTCACATAACTGGGAGACATTTTGTAGCCAGTCTCAAGGGTTAAACTCTACTCCTGAACTTCAGTACTCAGAAATTCTATGCACTCTCTTTTTAGAGTACTCTTCCTTCCTTCCTATCCACTAACACAATAGGGAAAGCTTTGTTATCATTAATCATCTTCAGAGCCCTGGGGATTCTCTGAGTACTAGCACTGCTGCAGCCTCCCTGGAAAAACCCACGGAGATATGTACTGAAGTTTCTGTCTGAGTTCACTCATGCAGATTTTCATTAGTGATTGGATTTACAAGCTGGGAACATGGTTAATGCTTCATTTAAAGTCAAAGAAACTAAATCTTTGATAATTATCACCAGAATCAATATTTTCAAATAAAGGTTTTGAATCTCCCCCCACCCCGCAAAAATCTGTACTCTGAAAGGAAGAAAAATGATGGATTTTTCAGCATAAAACCAAATAATGTTTTACGCTGCACAAAACATCAGAAGATATTAGGAAAGGTAAGATAAGCATTCTAAATAGAGGTGGAAATGTATCAAAATGATACCTTTTTGAGAGAGGATGATTGTGCCTTAACAGAGAACAATTTATTTAGACTAAACACCTTAAATAGCAGGCACTGTATGAGTTTAGCAGCAATTATTTGACTAATTCATCTTGTCAGCCTTCTAACAAATAGCCCCGAAAAAAGCAGCTGTCTTGTAATTTCTGGAGACTTTGAAGGAAAAGGATATCCTGTAGAAATTAAAGAAAACAACGTGGCTGAGAAAACATTTGTAAATAAGTCACCAACACGCTGATTAGATCTCTAACTCCTTGATCTAAATGTCTTGGTTTTTTCATGCATTCTGCTACTTAAAACTAGTTCAAAAAATACATTCAGTATAGGAATAAACAAAGAAAAATGTAGTCCTGACTTCTCAAAGTCTTTTTATCTACAGGTGCAAATTCTGCACTTATTAATAGCTGTTTCCTCAACTTAATGCCCACTCTTCATAAAAGTATAATGCTAGCATGAATATATTCAATTGCCTATCTGAAGTTGGAAGATACAATGCTCAGATGTGGAGAAGCGAGTTTTAAAAACTCTTCAGGCAACATTTATGGAGTCCACAAACAATCCAGCAACACAATTCTGTAACCAAAAATAAACCAACAGCCTCTGATTGAGAGTCCAGTTTCAGCATCCCCAGTGCCATACAGACTTACAGGAAATTTGTGCTTAAAACTATGTGAACACTAAGTAGTTGTGCAAGTGCATGTCAAATTAAATGTCCCATCCAATCTGCAAAATTATTGGTTTTATGCATAATTGCAGTAACTGCACACGCAGGTTAGGTCTGCAGCATTGATTTTACGTGCCTGTCCTTGTGCTGCTACAATACTGATAATTTGGATCTAATTTACTCCCATTGTTTATGCAGCTAACAAGGTGCTGTGAGCTAAGATTCACTGTCTTGCTCCACAGAAATTGCAGTCTAAACAAAAAAACTGCACACTGGAGAGTGGATCAGTGAGAAATGGAAGGGAGGAAACAAGAACAAGCAATAAGAGATGACAGGAACAGTAAAGCAGAGAGACTGGGCAGCAGAAGTAACCAGGCACACAACAAAAAAGTTCACAGCAAAGATGAAGACCTGGGACTTTGAGATTTCTGAAGGTATATAGAAGTGCTGTCCACTGCAAGGCTTTGAACAGTGGGAAAATGGGCACATTTTACATCAGATTTCCATTTACAAAAAGGGATTCTCAGTGTTTTCCTACTCCAGAAGAATATATAGAAGATAAATACAGTAAGGAAGAGAAGGTGGTGACCAAATAGTGGGAAGTGATCACTGTGATAGTCACCTTGGAAATGCCTAAGGTACATTAAGATAGATTAGGATAAGAGATCTGAATAGGATGCAGTAGGAGATGCTAAGTAAGTGAGAAATGATCCCCCTTTAACCTCAGACTATGTCTGCTCCCTCACCTAATGAGATCTCTCTCCAAAGGGAACAGGTTATAAGGCCACTGTACTCTTTCAAAGTCAGGTTGCCTTTAGCAGGCTCTGGAGCAGGTATATCTGAGAAGAGGGGGTCTCATCAAGCACAGTATCTTCACCCAGGCATCTTTTATCTGCCAGCTGCCATGTTGTGGAACCTGTTCACCCAGATGCTTTATCCATCATTTAAATGCTGCTTTAGACAACAATTTTCCCCCCCTTTTGATTGATGTCCAGCCCAGCACATTATCCCTTCCTTTAAATTGATGTCACTTTCTTTAAGAGCCTAAGCATTACTCTAAACTGTGTTTTAATTGCTATTTATATGTCCCTCAAGTGCGCAGAACCATTTATTGTTCAGCAAAGGCCAGGACATTTTATAAATAAAATCCTTACTTGCTCCTGAGAATGATAATATTAGCTGGCAGCATCTGGATACACTTTAAAAGTGAAGATTTTACTTTGCAAGAGAAGGATAAAAACATAGATGGCATAAGCTAATGTGAAACCTGCAGAAAGCCTTTTTCCCCCTGTTCTTCGAATACCATGGTAAGTTGGTGAGTAGGAGGAAAGTTAAAGCTTACATACATCCCAGCATGCCAACCCATGTCCTACTGAGATACTTGACTGTCTAGTGCTTCTAAGCAGCTGGAAAAATGTCAAACTGTCATCACTGATTAAAATGGGACTTTATAGAAAGCATCATACATATTGTCAGAATTTTAGAATTATTTTATATGATGGGAATAAAAAAATTGTTAATTTTGCTTCAAAACAGATTTTCTTCACATTTCTGTTTCACAGTAGTATTTATTCAAGGCTATACTTATCCAGTAATTATGGACTTCACCTTGCTTTGGAGAGTTAGGGGGTTTATCCACCATAATTTTTCACAGTATTCCTCCTAAACAGCCTGGAATCACACAGATGTTTTCACATCAACATTTCCACCACTTGCCTTCTCCAGGCTCATTGCTGAGCACTTCTGTGGCACTGATGCCAGTGATTTTGATGTCTGTGGCTCACATGCGGTTCCCTGCCTTTCCTTGCTTCTCCATCCTCTTGACATCATGAGATTTACCATTACCTGAATTTCCTTAATCTTGATAGAAAGGGTGAACATGAAACTGTTTTGCCTGTATTCTCTATTAGGTGGTAAAGATTTTCTGCCATGTGTAGTCCATTCTTATGTGTATGCAAAGTTGGAATCAGTCAAAATTGCCTATATTAATTCAACAAAACCTTCGTGTGAACAAGAACTAGAAGATACTTGGTGCTGAGCATGGAAAGCAAAGACCTGGGAGTCGACAGCAGGGGTAAGAGGTGGCACCTGCTCCCAGCAGTGTTACAAAGGGGTACAACTAAAGCTTCTGCACTCGAGGACAGTGCTACACCACCAGCCTAAAACCCAGCTGGCCATGCTGGGGCAATCTGTCCCTTCCAGTCACACAAGCAGAGTCCAAGCAATGCTTCACAGAAGTGTGGCACTGCCTGTAGGAGTACGAAATTACGCTAAATGGAAAAGAGACCACGAAGCGACTTGATGAGATTGAGGAATCGAGAAGGAGAGCTACAAGCAAGAGCTGTTTCATGTAAGAGAAAGTTTATTGCCGTATATCGGCTTGTTACGGGTTTCCCAGTTTATGAATTCCCAGCTGTGAAGTTCAAGATCGTTATCGCGTGCTCTACAAAATGGAGTTTGGTTTTCTCCCTCACGTTTTCCCCGCTCCTTGATTGGTTGGATTTTGCCCCAGTGGGGCCTTTCCTTATGTGGTTCTCTCCATAGCCCTTGTTCACCCTTTATGGCTGGGATCCTCCCCTGTCTTTTCCTTAAGGCTCCACTGGGGCAAAATCCAACCAATCAAGGAGCGGGGAAAACGTGAGGGAGAAAACCAAACTCCATTTTGTAGAGCACGCGATAACGATCTTGAACTTCACAGCTGGGAATTCATAAACTGGGAAACCCGTAACAAGCCGATATACGGCAATAAACTTTCTCTTACATGAAACAGCTCTTGCTTGTAGCTCTCCTTCTCGATTCCTCAATCTCATCAAGTCGCTTCGTGGTCTCTTTTCCATTTAGCGTAATTTCGTACTCCTACAACTGCCCACCACCAATTCCCCCTTGCTGTCAGAGTGCTGTCCACAGCAGGTGCCCTCGATCGTGGTATCTTATTAAAGGGTTAATCACTTACAGGCTCAGCATGGTCCTTGCTCCTCAGTACCATCAGACAGCCAGCATTAGTCCCGCTCTGAACTAACGAGGTGAAGGAGCTCATAGGCACTGCAGACTCATGGGCTGACCCAGTCCCCAGTGCAGTCACCAGCCCCATGGGGTGACCTTCACCCACCCCCTGGTGCACTCAGGGTTAGGGGCAACCCCAGCCGTGCAGTCCCTGGGGCTCAGAGCTGACCCAGGTGTCCCACCCCAGGCAGGCACCCCCACTGCCACACTGGGTCACCACCAACACCACTCTGGGTCACTACCAAGGCCATGCAGCCAGGCCTTGTTCCTCACTCAGCTGAGTGCCCAGCCACCAGGCTGGGACACAACAGCAGGGGCTACTTTTGCAGTGTCTGGGTTTGGTTTGTTTCTTTTTCCTCTTGTTTTTTTTTTTTTTAATGCAGCTGTAAGTGCATCTTGCAAGAAATATGCTATAGCTCTCCAAGACAGCCCACAAATCTGGCCCTATGATGAGGTGGGCACAACTGGCCTAGGCTCTGAACACAGTGTGATCATTACTGGGAAAAAACGGTGAAGCAAATTGAGCCAGGCTTTTTAGCTGAGAGTTTTGGCCTTAAAAAGCTGCCTCACCTGCACCAGCTGCTCAGTTTTATTGCTGAAGACTGTCCTCCTTGTACTTCCCTGAGCACGCAGTGAACCTGGGAGCAGGAGTCCCTCCAGGGACACTGCAGCCAACTCCCTGCTGTCCTTCTGTCAAGCTGAACTGCATCATTCTGATGGGCACGAAATGGAAGCAAACCTGGATTGTTGGATTCTCCACTGCCATTTTTGCCTGGAAGTCAGGGACATAATCAGCTCATCTTAGAAAAAATGAGTCTGGTTCGTAGGGGACAACCAACAGAGCA